>NJDD01000001.1:0-46548 GCA_002245505.1 Calephelis nemesis
CTGCAAAACTCATACATACAGACAAATTAATAATCTTACATTACGAGTCTGGTTATAAAAATAACTACGTTAATTTAAACCGACTTTAGAACTAAAAAGTAAAAAGATAATAAAAACTTAATAATATTAATTGTATACTACCTATTACTTAAATGTGTTATATACTAATAGGTTTTAAGTCGTTGCCAATCCAATTTAATACTTACTTGTAATATGGGTGATCAATTTAAGGCTTGACACCGACTTCAAACCAACAAGTATATAACACACTTAAGTAATAATTAATATTAATTTTTTTTTATTATGTTTTACCTTTTAGTTTTGAAGTCAGTTTAAATTAACGTAGTTATTATTATAACCAGACTCGTAATATAAGATTATTAATTTGTCTGTATGTCGGTATGTGTTTTAGTTTAACTGGGCTTAAACTCGTGTTCCATTAAAATGAAATCGCTTATATCGTACTTCTGTGAAAAGTAGTTAAAGTTTTTATGGGTTTATATAAAAAATAGTCAGTGTTGGGATGTGACGACCTCATTGCTTACGAGTGAGTTTTATTGTGTGGATTTTTTTTGTTTTGATAATCAAAGGAAAACAAGAAGATAAATTTCCTGATGGTAAGAAATTCACGCCGCCTAGAGACACCAAAAGTGGTAATGATGCGTTGCCAACCTGAGACCGGAGGTTAGGCCTCGAGCATAAGTAAGTTTACCGGCTACCCTCCAAACCGGAACACGTCAACGGCAAGCATTGGACGTTATGGCTACAGGAATAGGTAACGCTGTGATACCAATCCGGGCGAGTCCTAGTAGGATGTCACGGTGTTAGTGACGGTAAGCGGATGGTGAATAACATTCCTCAACTTAGGATATCTCAAAACAGTTATTAATACAGTGGTGAGAAATGTTACTTGTGTACGAAGTCACGGGCAACGGCTAGTTAGTTAATGTTATATTTTATTGCTATTTAACATTTAGACAGTCTAGTTTAGCAATAAAAGTTATACATTCACGTAAATTGCTTCCTTGATTGAATATAGCAGAAATTAACCTAAATTGAATAAAATATTGCCAAATCATACATACATACATATCTTCACGCTTATTTGGTAGGCAGAGCTAGAGACCTTACTCTCGGATAAAACTGGAGTGAATTATATCATGAACATAGATATCTATCAAATTGAATTTACATAAGGATTTGCTCAAGTATTCATCTAACACTAATAAGACAAGCATATAATTTACTACATACATATCTTCACGTCAAGTCCCTTACGGGGTAGGCAGAGAGTATTGAGTGCCAAAACACATGATCCTGACAAACCTGTCGGACTTCCTTCACTTTCATTACCTTTTTCGTACAAACACGCCGGTTTCGGAGATATTGCCAAATAACTGTTGCCTACAAAATCCACATCCTAAATATTCAGGTTTTAAACAAAACTTCCCCGGGTTGGTTTGGGTCCAATGACTAGAATAAATCAGGCAGCTCGTAAGAGGCTAGCACTGGTTGAAATATCAGTCAGTACCAGCAAGACCACTTGTCGATTGCNNGTGCAGCAATTTGCCCGAATCCACCGCTTTACTTATTCTTGGTACCATAATGACTGTCATGTCCTGATTCGGGGGATACGGTAGGCGGTAGTCTTGCATATTTGACCTTACACCTCATCCAGGGGACAGCGACGCATCTATCATTTATTCATCAAGAAAGTTTTTTTTATTATTTTATCATGTGAGCGAATTTAAATATTTTTTTGTCTTTTTATTAAAATTGTGGTGTCATTTGGCTTGTTACATAACAAGTAGTGAGTTCTTATTTGGTCGACTTCTTTTTTGTAATATAACACCGTTCTCCAGCAAATCCTTTCACATATTCACGCGTGACATCTGGCGCTGTGTAGGTATATCCAAGTGCAATATCATCCGCATACACGTCATAACCATTTTACGTAGTTCGTTAGTTTTGGCACAGAATAGGTAAGTAAGAGTAATATTGGATGATATTATTAATTGGATTTAGAAAATCGTTTATTTCAGGTAGACCATACAAAAGGCACTTGTGGTGCGTCTATATAATGTTAAAATCTACCAACGGATAGGATTATGCTCCATAGAAATATTTAGTCCTGGTGTATTCTGACCTCACGCCAATAAAAACGTATTTGATAGGTCTGAGACCCCGACTATGGCAATGGCAATGCCACAATAGTCCTAATTATCTTATACATAATAACAAATATAATAATAACAACATACAAAATATAAATAATAACAAAAATACTCGTAAATGTAAATAGCATTTTTTTTATGATATTGGAAGGCAAACAAGCAGACGGATTTCCTGGTGGTAAGAAATTCACGCCGCCTAGAGACACTAAACATGGTAATGGTGCGTTGCCAACCTGAGTCCCGGATGTTAGGCCTGCGGCAGGAATAAGTAAGGCGGTGGTACCAATCCGGGCGAGTCGCTGCTAAACTCTACCACCTAGTAAAAGTGGCATGCAAATTTAATCTAAGTAAAGTAAGTAAATTTCTTTGGTGTCTCTAAACGGCGTGAATTTCTTAGCACCAAGAAATCTGTCTGCTTGTTTGCCTTCCAATATCATAAAAGTAAATTATATGTTTGTGTTATTAGTATTAGATGATTAATTGAGCAAATCCTTAAATAAATTCTAATTAATAAATCTAATCATGAATCATAGAATCTATATTCATGACATAATTCACGCAAATTTTATCAGAAAGTGGTATCAAGATTCTCCGAAACCGCCATGTTTGTATGAAAAGAATAATGAAATTTGTAGAAGCTAGGCAGGTTTGCAAGGGTCTCTTCTTCTTTTGCATTCTATACCCTCTGCCTAAAGGGTAAGGTACTTGGTGTGAACTTATGTATATAATAAATGCCTGACCCCGTAAGGAATTTATTCCGAGCTTTGCGTTTCATCGGTGGAGACAGACATGTACTCCAACTTCACGACCAATGAGGCGGTTAGATCAAAGAAATAAACACATTTTAAATTCAGAATATCAAGATGGACTATAGTCATATAATTACGTGTTTCTGGTAAGCAGGTAAAGATTGATATATATTGACATAGATATAGATTGGTAGGTATAAAAGCGATCGAGCAAAATATTTACCAATATTATGCTAAACACTCATAATCTTAGATAAATTTATGTTCTAAGTATGTATTTATGTGTATGTACATAAATGCCTGACTCCGTAGGGAATCAAACCCGAGCTTTGCGGTTCATCGGTAGAGTCAGGCATGTACCTACTCTAAACCTAAGTCCAATGAGGCGGTCAGATCAAACAAATAAACACATTTCAAATTCACAATATTAGTAGGTATGGATAATCGTTATATTATTACATGTTTCTAAGTAGGTATGGATTGCCAAATATTGGCAATAGGGATTGGGGCTATATATTTACCAACATTATGGTAAACACTTATAGTCTCAGATAAATTTATGTTCTACAAACGGTAAGTATTCCAAGTAAATCAATGAAATCAATGCAAATAATAGAGAAAGGCGTATTTAAGACAATTTTGCAAGCGGCACACGTTTGCAACATAACATAGCGGACCAAAACTGTAGCGTTGTCTAACTCGAGGCGATCGTTATAAACATTCCTAAGTTCTATCTAATTTAGATCGGAGTATTTTTAACCCAGTTCAGAAAAACGAGGAGGTTGTCAATTCGGCCGGTATTTTTTTTTTGTGTGTACACCGATTTCTCGGAGATTTCTGAACCGATTCTTTTTTTGTTTGATGCAGAATAGTTTAGAATTGGTCCATAAAATTTGATTCAGGTAGGCCCATTAGTTTTTATTTTATAAGCATTTTTTACTTACACCTATACCGATGTTTATTTTTATTAAATTAAATCATTTCAGCAATAAACTAAAAAGTATTAAATAAAAATAACAACGTTATTAAAAACCGATTTAAAAACTAAAAAGTAAAAGTAATAAAGATTTAATATTAATTATATACCACCTGTTATTTAAATGTTCTATTTACTACTAGGTTTAAAGTCGATGCCAAGCCAAAAAACTAAAAATTATACGTAAGTATTGAATTGGCTTAATATTAAATGTTTATTCTTTTTAGTTTTTATTAACGTAGTTATTTTTATTATATGATTAGATAGTGATGAAGCTACAGCTGGGTCGGTCATTCATTTGTCGTGACCCGGGTCGATCGCGATCCAGAAGATCCAGTTCTCAAGAAAACTCGATCGTTTTGGTTGCAGCTGTAATCTCGGTTTTTTTGGTTAATACGATCGAGCTTCAATCAATATTTAACTTGTAAACAATCGACTCGTGAAAATATTGATATCGCCATGAATTTAGCAGCACTTACACGTTTTAATCAGGAATCGGGATTCATGAGCAAAATTATATACCTATTTAGCATTAGATCCTACTGAGTCGTTTTGATTTTTTAAAAAACGTGATCTGTCCAGTACATTTATAGAGTTTAAAACTCTTTAAATATACTTACGACTATCCATGTGATCGAATCTTTTAATGCTTCAAGACTTAATCACTTACTTTTGGATCAATTTACAATCAAGATTAAAAACCGTAGACGTTATAAATGCGCCACTGATGTTAGAAATAATATGCTAATCTTCAGGCGACATTATCTTTCACACAGTAACACAACAATGCAGAATGCTAGTATACATATTGTTATACATATTATATAATACCTATTCGGTGAATTCCTAAACGGTAAATTGCTGTCCAATACTCTACCAGTGATTTTGTTTAGTAATAACTCGTATATCCGATGGTCACCTTTTATGATCTGTCAGTTAGGTGGTCTATTCTCTTTCTTTCTACTATTTTCCGGACCAGTACAGAGAAAATTTCGCTACGTATTCATATAATTTAATACGAAATATTATGTTCTAAGGATTTTCTATCATCACCTTTCGATCGGAATATACAAAGATTATCTAGAGGATAAAACTGAAATATATCCTAATGTATTAATGAAAATTGTTTGTTTCTTCTTCTTACGCGCCAAAAGTTGAATAGTTTTTAATTATTTTTAGCATAAAAATAGATCGAACCTTAGAGAAGGATTTAGGCTACTTTTTACCCTGATATCTTAAAGGGTGACACCTGCATCTAAATAATTTATAAGAGCAGAGCTGCGAGCAATAGCTTGTATTTAATTAAGTACCCATGAAGTACAGAAAGTATTATTCAAATGAAGATCTATATTTGAACCTTGACCGGGTTTGTTGCCGACATTATGCAAATTGTTTTTAATAATATATTCTTGACTTTTAGACCTTTTGTAAAAAAGTGAATGTATTGTTTAGCATTTACAAAATTACTAAATTCAGTGAATACCTAAAATACGTAAAATTCTTGTTTTTAAGCTAAATTGCAAAAAATAGTCGAAGTCCCCAAGTTTCAAATTTTTTTGTAATATTTTTGATCTTTATCGTACATTGTACAGTAAAGAATAAATAAATAAGTAAATATAGAAATAAATAAAAAAATAGATAATAAGAAAATATTGGTAGAATTGTATTTGCATTTATGAGGGAAAATAATATTTTTATTTGTATTATTATGGTTTTTATATTGTAAGGTATTTTATATTAAAGGTTAATCGCCTCTGTGGTCTAGCGGTTCAGTTGTTGGACTTGACAGCATGAGGTCCCGGGTTCGAATCCCGGGTCGATCAACAAAAATAAGATTGGGTTTTTTCCAATTTTCTAATAAAAAAATGTTGCTCGGGATAGGATATGTGCCTGGTTGGCGATAGGCTTGCCACCTATCACAATGTGGGACTTAGTATCTTCGGCTAGTCGTGGGTGCTCTGGTTGTGCTTCTGCCTACCTCTTCGGGGATATGGGCGTGAAGATACTTTTTTTTAAAATTGTAAGGTTTCGTAACAAAGTCGCCAGATCGGATGTTGATAACATTTAAGTGAACCATTTTAGAGTCATTAGCTATCTTTCGAAAAAAATATGATCAAATCGCGATGTGGTATCGAAAAAGTAAAGTCTATTTTTGAAGTTTTACTGCAGCTTAATTATTTTCGAACTCATACACGAATGAGTAACGTTTGCGTACATTTTATTGAAGTGAACACTTCTTTAGCGGCGTTGCACACTTTTTATGGAATGAAACTTGCGCTAATAAGAGCGCAGGGCGCTTGCGCGAATGTTCGTGTCGTCATGTTTGTGTACGATAGTGCAATAAATGAATATTGTATTTTACCACACAAATGATAGTCCTTTCATACTGATAATTAAAGCAATTCGCGCAAAATTATTCCCTTCCAAAATTTCAAACATGCAACATTAATATTTAATCCTTTGCATGCCGGAACGCATGTTATATGGCAGCGTTAAAGTCGCGGCATACCAGAGGTTAATATTCAAGTTTTTACTTCTGCCAGCACTGCCGGAGTGCAACCCGTCTCTTTTTATTACATTACTACCAAAACATTATATAATGCTACACGTCAGTTTATGCAAAGGAATGGAAAAAAACACGGGAAGTAATCAGTTTTTTGCGTCAAAGTCGATTGTTATTTCATTACTGGTAACCGTTACCGCTCTTACTCGCCTTGGTTTCTTTACCTTGCCAGTAAAACGTAGTCTTAAGTCGCGGCATACCAGAGGTTAATATTCAAGTTTTTACTTCTGCCAGCACTGCCGGAGTGCAACCCGTCTCTTTTTATTACATTACTACCAAAACATTATATAATGCTACACGTCAGTTTATGCAAAGGAATGGAAAAAACACGGGAAGTAATCAGTTTTTTGCGTCAAAGTCGATTGTTATTTCATTACTGGTAACCGTTACCGCTCTTACTCGCCTTGGTTTTATTACCTTGCCAGTAAAACGTAGTCTATATAAGTGGGTAATACTAATAAGCAGTATTAAATGTAAATATGAATAAATATTACTTATTAGCCAACTCTGAAAAGGAGCTTATACTATGGGTATATTTTTTGTAGGTTTCTTAAGCGATTACTGGGTCCGGACTAATAGCGAATGGATTTTGATGTTGTTTGAAAGGTTGGTCATAACTCCGTGATCCTCTTGTTTAAATTTAATCAAAATTAATATAGCAGTTTATACTTATATTTAATTAAATGTTGCTAGGGACTTTCAATACACGTTAAAGTGACTTTTCTTGGTTAGTGATAGGAAACGGTATTTTAAATGTTGACCGGGACTAAAATAATACCTCTCCAAGTTTGGTGAAAATAAGTTCAGTGGTTTTTTATCAGTAGTAAATAGACAAACAAACAAAGAATATTTTTTTTAACTATTTAATGTTTAGTTCTACATATCAATAATTGTTTTTATAAATATTGTGTGTGTGTTAAAATGCGAAAGGGCATGCTCCGCTGGTTCGGGCATGTGGAAAGAATGACAGATGAAAGATTGACAAAGCAGATATACAATGCGAATGTGGATGGATGTAGGTACCCGGGGAGACCAAGGCTGACATTTCACGATCAGATCAATCGGATATTATCCGAGGGTGGTGTCAAGAGTCTCCGAAACCGGCGTGTTTGTATGAAAAGGGTAATGAATGTGAAGGAAGCAAGACAGGTTTGTCAGGATCGTGAGGTCTGGCACTCGATACTCTCTGCCTACCCCGTAAGGGACTTGGCGTGAAGATATGTATGTATGTATGTATGTTGTTTGTACAGATTTAGTTTGTAGCTATTTTAATAAATATATAGACAACGCCTCATTTTGTGTGCTAAGATGGCGTGGTAATATTTTTTGAAATCATGCTTCTTTTGGCGCGATTGGGAAAAATTATGAGAGTGAATTTTTACGATGCGCGAGCACACCGACAGATAAATGTGACAGTCAAAAGCAACACCCTGAAGTTAGTTGGGAATCTTTTTATTTTTAATTATATTTTATGATTTTTAATTATATTGTTGCATGCTATTTATGTATATTTATGTATGTATCCGTTGTGTTATTATATGTTTTTTTTATTGTTAGGCCAAAGAAGTATAAATTCTTACATGCATACATGAGTACACACACTCTTTTTTTCCTGTGGCATTGCTGTGGTTAAACTATAATTATTCACGTGCGTCATAGGCTGTAACGGGCAAATAATTTCTTTAAAATGGCGAACAAACAATGTTTTGAATAATGTACAAAGATCATTCCTCTAGTGTTATTATACGTAAGTACATACATATCTTCGGGCCAAATCCCTTGCGGCTTAGACAAAGAGTGTCGAGTGTGAAATGTCACGCTCTTTCAGCCTGCCTAGCTTCCTTTACATTCATTATGTACTCTTTTTATACAAATACGTCTAGATATATACGTATGTATAGGAAGCCTGTTTTCAAATTAATCGTAATACGAATAATAATGAATCGTAATGAGAAACACCTGTCTTACGATTATGTAAAGTATATTTTGCTACATCTATGCAATTCTGTTGTACTGGCAATAAAAATGATTAAGTAAGGACTGTGGAATCTAGTGACCTAAATTTGAATACTTTTTTAATTAAATTATCTATACGTTTGCATTATGTTTGTTTCACGATAATTTAATACAGATTTTAGTCTAGAGAAATTGTCTAATTCTTAGTCTCTTAATAGGTGTCTTCACGCTCATATCCTCGACGAAGGAGGCAGAGGCACGACCAGGCACTCACGACTAGCCGAATACACTAAGTCCTACAATGTGATAGGTGGCAAGCCTTTCGCCAACCGGGCACATATCCAATCCCAAGCAACGTTTTTTGTTTTTTAGAAAATTTGGTAAAACCCAATTTTCCTTTTTGTTGTCCGACCCGGGATTCAAACCCGGGACCTCAGGCAGTCAAGTCCGATAACTAAACCGCTAGACCACAGAGGCGACATTTTCTTTCTTTCTTTCGACACTTTCTATCTAAGTTTTTAATAGGTGATACTCGTACAAACTGATACAATTATTTGTTACTAATAATAACAAAAAGTTTTACTAATAATAAAAATATTAATTGTAATGTGTAGGTTTAATATCGAAGACGTTGCTTAAATGTTTTCTCACATAATACAAGTGTGTATTTGTTAATTATTTATATTAAAAAATATTTAATATTTTAATTATTTTATTGTACACCAATTCTATGTTATTGTTATCTTTGCTTACAATATTTCCTCGTAACGGTTTGGCTGGAAGAAATCTCTGTTACTAGAGATAAGCTCGCCCATTGTACTTTTATCTTTTAATTTTTATTTAAGTGGTTACTGCGTACATAAATGAATTTAATAAAAAAAGTTTTTTTTTTAACTACAATTTTCCTGATCTGCGGTTGATAATAGCATGGTGATAGTATGAAAGATGATATATGTAAATATGTTGGGCTTTTTTTAAGTAAACTCTGCAATGGCATAGGCACTAGTCTCTCCCAAAAGAATTTATTTATTCATGTCTCAAACTTTGTTTATAATCAAGTCAATTTATAAAAAAAACTAGCAGTTTTACGCAGCTTCGCCTGCGTAACTTGGCTTTCACTGCATCGCTTTTGATGAAACAAAGCCTATGTCGCTCAGGGATAACGTAGCATTGCAAGGGTGAAATAATTCGGCCCAGTAGTTTAGGAGCCTATTCATTTCAAACAAACAAAAAAATCAAACATTTCTTCTTTATAGTATTAGTATAGGTATATTTCTAAAGCTTTTTTGGATTTTATGTTTTCAATGATCATTGCATTCTACACTTGATCTTTTGTAATCGATTTTGCATAGGTTGTAGGTACAAAAGTCCGCCATTTTGTTGCGGTAGCCATTTCGAATAGAAAACATTTTGATTAGGTATGTATAATTCCGTTGTTAAGGAGTCTTGGCGACATGGAGAGGAAAAGTTGGTCGTAGTTTTATTGTAATTTGGTGTATAAAATATATTGAGTGAAATAAGTAAATTTCGATGACATTTTGTGAAATTTTGTTTAGGTACAGTGCACAGATGAAATAATCATGAAGAAATTAGTGTCTCGTTCCTTGTTCCCGCCAAATCTCACCAATTGATGTTGGAGGAGGCCACCATTTTATTTAAGACCCTGACACAAATTTCTTTGACGACTAATGACTAATTTTGAGACACTTATGCTCGATTTTGTTAAATCGGCTAACTTGATGCAAATTTCAACTTGACTATGGCAAATGCTAACGCTAACGCAAAAAAACAAAGAATGAGAAGGAAAGAAATTCCATTGTCATCAAAACCTCTTGTTAAAGAGTATTTATATTCTTTGATCAAAACTAAAAGTGAACAATTTCCAAATGGTTCAGAATTCACTTTTTCTCAAAGCAAACGAGCAGACGAACAGGTGAAGTTAAATAAAGCTTGTAATTTACTTCCGGTATAGATAATTGTACATCAAACATCACGAATAATAATATACTCGTGAATTTATGCCTACTTGAACAGCCTATTTAGTATGAGACAATGGCATTGTTACGATTGCCCAAAATTATAGAGTCTTTAGAGAAAGTTGAACCCAAGTTGCAGGAGATACACGCTAAACCGCGTTATGTAAAACGTATCGTGCGTTTATTATTCTGTTGCTGTTGGTAAGAACTCATGGAGAAAGCGATTATTGAGTTTACAAACACCATGACAATTACAGTTTAATTTACAGTTTTGCCCCGTGTTGGTCCGGGCTCCTTTGCAGAATAGACCATCTGCCTTCCTGTTAGACAGCTCGTAAAAGGCGAGCATAGGCTTACCGCTTATACCTTAACTTACACTAACACTAACACCGTGACATCCTACTAAGTGGTAGGGTTTTGCAGCGACTCGCTTTCCAACGCTTAACTCCTGGACTCAGGTTGGCAACGCGCCATCACAAACTTTGCTCTCTATAGGCGGCGTGAAATTCTTACCATCTACCATCTTTGCCTTCCTATATCATAAAAAAAGAATGCAACCAACCAAATTATATATATTTAGTAAACAGCGTCGCTAGTGTGACGTTTAGCGTTTGTGATTGAGAAAATAGTGACATAACATATCTATAAATTAAAATTAATGCGTGTTGCCAAAACTTTGGACCCTTTTTTACGAAAATTGCGCCGACACAGAAGCATAAAATTTGGCACACTTATAGTTTATGTGTAGGAGAAGTGCAGAACTCTAATATTTTTCAATAATAATGCTTATTAAGTACATTAAATCAATAAATAAAACATTACCCACACTACCATGCATTTGACACACACAAACAAATATATTAAAGACGATAAAAGATCACGGATGGCGCGCAAACTATAATCATACAGTTTGGAAACAAAGTAGTTGGTCTTGAGAAATGAAGATGGCGTTCTTATTAACAAGATTTATTATGGTCGAATTTCGACCAACGAGAGACCACTAGTATTAATAAATTAACGTAATTTCAAATATTTGATAGCATGAAAATGTAACTTGTTTTAATGTTATTTTGGCTATAAGCACCAAGTTCAGAAACTAACAGCAGAATGATGCTTCACGCAACAACGGTTTATTTTTATTTTGGACTGCTGAATACTTCTTTTTGTTTGCTATTAGGATAGCTGTTTTTACAGTTTGCTGTTTTATGCTATAAATGGCATATTAAGCCATTTGATACGGTGATCTAAATGTATTAAGACATACACGCATTGTTATAGAAATATAAAATTTTCAAATAAAAATATTGAAACAAGCTATGATATCTCAAAATTTAAGACTATTTTGGGTATTATATTATTTTGTTATATTGGGTATTTCTCTTGGCAATCTAACATGCACATATTTTTATTAAAAACATAAAATTTGTAAATATAAAACATATTTTGGCAACAAGCTTTTAACATCTCAAAATTAAAGAGTATTTTTAGGTTTTTGTTTTTTCAACCTTTTTAGGTTGCTGATAGAAATACCCAAAAAATACTCACACAAAAAAAAAACTTTTGAATTAAAAAAAGTATTATAAGCATTATAATTATAAGCATTTTTTACGCTTGGTAGATTCTAAACCAACCGCTTCCTTTTGGTACCTAATAACACATACCTAATCTTAACACTAAAAATTTCCTATAAGTTTTCTAGCAAAATTATCTCGATTACGTCAGCTTTCAAATCGATTCGAAATCAGTCGATTCGTTTAGGAGTATTGAGGCCACAGACAGATATACACGTAGAAACACATCTCTAATTTATAACTATTTTTTTTCCGTCGGGGGTCAAATATAAATGAAAGGGCAAGGGTTTTGCTTGACTGTGAATATGAACAAGATATGGGAAATTACATGATGGTACTGGAAAAGCGAAACTATAATTTACATAAAGTAAGTCGTTGAATACATTTGCTATGTTTGACTTACCTAATGTTTGTTAATAACTATGTCAATAGTAATAAAAGCTAGTCATATAGCGGACATGCATGTACATGACGTAGCTGAATATACAGGGTTACTTTGAAAGCACCGGCCAAATTTTGATGTTAGAAGAATTGGTTCAAGCAAATACATGTAATATATAATATATAAATGTATAATATAGATATAGATTTCTCTCGGATAATAATATTCTTTCGTATTTCGAATATTGTTTCTTCTGTACAGATTTTTCATATCAATACTAGGTATCAGAATAATTACGTCTACTCTTGATAAGAAAAATAAAACTGAGATACTGTCGAATTTATAAGTAACTAGCGGCCCGTTCGGCTTCGCATGGGTATAAAATATACACATAAGCCTTCCTCTTCAATCAAATTATCTATTTAAAAACCGCATTAAAATCCGTTGCGTAGTTTTAAATATTTAAGCATACAAAGGACATAGGGACAGAGAAAGCGACTTAGTTTTGTACTATGTAGTGATGAGTTAATTTATCCTAGTCTTAAGATCTTAATTAAAATTAAATGGAACAAAATACAAAGTACCCTTTAATTAAATAAAGGATAATCACTTGTTCATCTAGTAAAAAGGCTAAGTAACATACAAAACTTTTGCTATTAACACATAGTTTATTCGTTATTCCTCCGAAACCTGTTTCTGTTTGTATAAAAAGGGTCATGAATATGAAGGTAGCCAGACAGAGCTGCGAGTATCGTGAATTTGGCACTCGATACTCTCCGCCCACCCCGCAGGAGGTTTGGCGTGAATATATGTGCATAGTAACAAAGTTCTACATTAGTAGCTTTCACTATATAGGATTTCACAGATGATTGACAGGCATTAAGTCTAGATTAGTGTCGGGTATCCATCGCAAAACTAGGCTAATTATTACAAACAAATCTGACAAGCAATGTCACTGCTGCGAAATCTTGATTTATCGGTTGGTTAGGTATATTACAGACGGGAGATTTTGTATTTTGCGTGTAGCGAATAGGCAGGTAGCGCTAGTGGTTTTAAGAAAAACCAAAAACTTCTATTGTCTATCGTCGCCCATAGACAGTAGAAGTTTTTGGTTTTATGTAGGCTGATTATTATAGGCAAAAACTTCTGTTGTCTATAGTCGCCAATAGACAATGGAAGATTTTGGTTTTATCTAGGCTAATTATTATAAACAAATCCGACAAGCAATGTCACTGCTGCGAAATCTTGATTTATGGGTTCGTTAGGTCTTTTGCAGATGGTCGACTTATATTATTATTGCGTGTAGCGAATAGGCAGGTAGCGCTAGTGGTTCTAAAAAACAGTCGCCCATAGAAAATACAAGTTTTGGTACCTAGCAAAGCTATTACCAGTACGTTAGGTTACATGTTTAAATCTATAATATGCTAGTCTATTCTCCAACATGAAATACGATAATAGCAGAAACTGATGCTCTGGTAGGGACAAATAAGGCGGTGATATCAATTTAGCCGAACTGATACACTCTTCCATTTACTTTTAAAAATTTAGTTGAAACAAGATTACCACAAATTCTGGAAACTGTTAAAATAAATTTAAAAAAAAGTATCTTAACGCTCATATCCCTGAAGAAGTAGGCAGAGGCACCAACAGGGCACCCACGACTAGCCGAATACAATAAATCCCACAAATAGGTCGCTACCTATCATGAACCGGGCACATATCCAATTCCGAGCAAGGTTTTATTTATAAGATAATTTGGAAAACCCAATTTTTTGTTTCTTGCCCCACCCGAGAATGGAACCCGAGACCTCATGCAGTCAAGTCCGACAACTGAACCGTTAGACCATAGAGGCGACTATATTAAAATAAACTATCCGTTCATTTAACTTAAACAATATGTATAATTAATCTCTGATTTAACTGATCAGGCGACTTATCGGCCGTTCTTTCCTCATACAGAAGTGGTGCCCACTTCTGTATGAGATATTCTGACATGTCAAAAAATTGAAATAGGTTTTAAATGTCTTTTATCTGTGCAAATTATGATCAGAAAACCCACGTTAAACCCAAACATCGCCTCTGTGATCTAGCGTTATGCTACTTGAGGTCCCAGGTTCAATCCCTAAGTCGGACAACAAAATAGAAATAGAAAATACGAGTATGTACGAGTAATTTTAATTTCTTTTTTCGATGATTGGATATGTGTCCGGTTGGCGATAGGCTTGTCTATCACATTGTGGGACTTAGTGTCTTCGGCTTATCGTGGGTGCCTTAGTCGTGCCTCTGCTTACCTCTTCGGGGATATTTTTGAAGAAAACTAATGTTGAACTCAAACGAAGTTGCCGTCTGAAGTAACTATTCTACGCTGAAAAAGTCGTGGGTAACAATTAGTGTGCGCTATTGGTTCTTTATCTTCCTGATGTGCTTTGATTTTCTCTTTAACTGTGTAAACGAGATGCAAAATGCCACGTTTTCTTTCTAATCGAAACCGTAGCCTGTATATTAACAGTTTTGACTATTCCCAGTAAAAAAATAATTGTCCATTTAACAATTCCGGTTATCTTTTTGTTAGCTGGCTCAACGGCTTTCGAAACGACATTGCAAAGATTTAAGTTAGAGTCACATTGACAAGATACAAACGTCAAAGATGTTATCGACGGAGAGTTTCCGGCGCTAAGGAAAAGGAAAGGCAGAAGCGCAAAGAAGATATAAGGACATATCAACCTATCTGTTTCTCGTTGATAAACACCAACCCCAAGAAAGTGTTAACAAATTACGCATTGGATGACACACGAGTATATTCTTACGTAAGGACTCACGAACCTAGTAAAAGTCGTTAAGTACATTTTCTTTTTCCTTCCTACATTAGGTCAGGTTAGGAATCTTTACGTAAGCTAGCCTCTTGATGACTAGTTAATTTTAGAAGGCATCTCTATTCCTAGAATTATAAATCAATCATTCATTTTATGTAATGACAGCTAAGTGTGTAGATTGAAGAAATAATCATCTCTCTTCCTCCTTTAATGGTTAAACACATATGAGTATCATTAAATAATTATATACCATTATTAAAGTACCTAAAGTAGGTTAAAGAACTTGTAATAATTCTTGTAGATTTTTTTTTAGAAACTTTTCTCATCTAACCACTGACGGAAAAAACATGGGTGTTATCAGCTTGTGTGCTTGTGTCTGTCTTTGGCATCATAACTTCTAAACGAATTTGGTTGAAAACTGACAAGACGGTTCATTAGCAATGGTTAAGGATTACGGATAGGTTTGTCCCTGTCGTCTAGTGGTCTGTGATTGGCGTTGACAACGTGAGGCCTCGGATTCGATTCCCTGGTCTGGTAAATCATAAATGATACTTTTTTAAAAATTGTTTTTTTTTTCAATTTTCTAGTAATTTAAACAACTTTGCTCACCTATTTCAATATGGGGCTATAAGTACAATCGGCCAAACCTCTGCCCTGCCTGCCTGCAAATCTATCTGGTTGTACCCCTGGCCCTATCTTCGGGTATGCGGACGTGAAGATACTAACTTATTTTTTCAATTAACTTCGCATGCTTATATCATAGGTTGGCAGGCGTGACCACTTTCCATCAGATGGGCAAGAACGATATCTGTAATAATTGAATGTTACGAATGATATTCGAATGGAAATCGGAACAGATCACTCAATCATAAACTCGCACGCTTCAAATTTGCGTGTGGATATTACGTTTTTATGTTAAACTTACCTAACACTTGCAAAAGAAGTAAATTAGCGAAACATATATTTCTCATAGGAAGTATCAATTCTATCTTAATAATATTATTATTGCTAAAGTTTGTATGTTTGTTACTCCTTCACGCAAAAACTGCTGAACCGATTTTCATGAAATTTGGCACACGCATAGTTTGTTTAACTTGGTTAAACTTGGTTTAACACATGGGATAGTTTTAATCCCGAAAATATGTTCCTGTGAGACCATTAACCACTCAGGCAACGCTGCGGGTATCAGCTAGTCTTACATATAAATCGCGTGTCATTGTGTTTGTGGTTGATCTCAGAAACGGCTAGATCGATTTTACGTATATTAGGTAGGTGTAAGAACATGTAGGTATAAGTATATCATGTTACCTCGCCTCCTCCGTGGTCTAGTTATCCGGTGTTAAACTTGGTTTCGTAAGGCACTATTTTCGATTCCCGATTTGAACACAAGAAAGTGTTTTTACAATGTAAAAACATCGTTCCGGGATTGGACAATTATTTGAATGGCAATAGGATAGCAACTACATTGTGAGACTTAGTGTCTTCGGCTAGGTGGGTGCCCTGGTTAATGGTTATAACTTTGGTGATACAGGCGTGAAGATACTGGCTAGTTGATACAGTAAAGAAACGGTGAAGCTACATATATACTAAGGCGTAAAGTTTCTGAAGTAACAGCTTTCAGAGCTAAAGCATTAAAGTGTGTGACTTTACTCTACGTGACATCTGATAACTTTACTCAGTGCCAGCAATGTGGCTTCGTCTTGGCAATTCGGTTAACAAGTCGTGCATACATTTTTGTTTATGACGACCTCATCATTGATGAGAAAATAATAGGATGAGAATACTAGTAGGATGTTAGGATGTTAGAAAACTTATGTGGGACCACTTCGGAAACATTTGCTACGAGTATCTTTCAAAAAAAGTATGTTCAAATACCCAGGCGGTATCTAACGAAATAGCTGGGGTTGGTTTTTGCAGTATTATTGCGCTTCATTATGTTAAAATCAATTTAGAGAGAACGGAGAAATCTCCGTTGGAAGAATCACCAATTTAAAGTACGATTGAGGACAGAAAAACCGGCATACTATAAACATGGTTCTCTGACAGATGAGACAACATCGATAAAGATCTTGTCGGAAAGTTAATTATTTGCTAATTGTACCTATTCTCCATTATAAAGTGTGAATCAGACCTTATAGTCACGGCTGGCTAGTAGACTATACTTAAACCATTGTATTCATATATAGATTGTATTCATACATTATGATATCTTGGACGTAATATGTCGCGCACTATAGTTGTCATCCTAGAATTATACTAAACTAATTAATACTTTTATGGCATGATATTTTTCCGCACTGCTACTTTTTTACTAGAGCGTTAAGTATAGGTAGTACTTTTGCAACGCACTTTTACTAACTAATTTTAGTATATTCACGCTCATATCCCCGAAGAAGTAGGCAGAGGCACAACCAGGGCACCTACGACTAGCCGAAGACACAAGTCCCACAATGTGATAGGTGGCAAGCCTATCGCCAACCGGGCTCATATCCAATCCCGGGAAACATTAGTTTTATAAGAAAATTGAAAATACACATGTTCTATTTTTTTGTTGCAAGACCCGGAAATCGACCCCTAGGCCTCAACGTTTTTTTATTGGAAAATTGGACAGATCCAATTTTTTTTGTTGCCCGACCCGGCATTCGAACACGGGACCTCAGGCAGTCAAGTCCAACAGCTGAACCGCTAGACCAGTAACTTGCCTGCAGTGCAGGCAAGGCGGTAGATCCCTACTCGGGCAAGTTGCTGTTGTTGCACTTGTTTTGTTTTTGTTTCATTAGAAAGAGAAAGCATACATCTGAAATTTAGTTCGTTCTCAGCAGAATAACAAATATTAAGGAACATAATGCATAAGTCTAGCGGCCTAGCGCACTAGATGAAATTTACATATAAATCTTCCTCTTCAATAACTTTATCTATTAAAAAAAACCGCATCAAAATCCAGTGCAGGGAATAGGGAATAGTGTGTAGTATAGTAGGATAAATGCGGTCGAAATGAGAGCACTACGGAAAAATGTGGTATTGAAAGAAAGTGTTGGTGTTAAAATGCGAAAGGGCATGTTCCGCTGGTTCGGTAATGCGGAAAGAATGACAGATGAAAGATTGACAAAGCAGATATACAATGCGAATGTGGATGGATGTAGGTACCCGGGGAGACCAAGGCTAACATTTCACGATCAGATCAATCGGATATTATCCGAGGGTGGTGTCAAGAGCCTCCGAAACCGGCGTGTTTGTATGAAAAGGAAGCAAGATGGGTTTGTCAGGATCATGAGGTCTGGCACTCGATACTCTCTGCCTACCCCGTAAGGGAATTGGTGTGAAGATATGTATGTATGTAAAAACCGCATCGAAATTCGATTTTAAAGATTTAAGCATACAAAGAGACATAGGGACAGAGGAAGCGACTTTGTTGTATACTTACTATGTAGTGATTTTTAAATGATGTTCTGTGAAAACCGAATGATATTTTTAATTTATTTGTTGCTTATAAGTGTCTGTGGCGTTTACTATGAGTTGCAGAAATTCTTTTTTTTTACTTTTCAATCAGTTTCTATTGAAATAGGCCTAGTAGACAAACGTTTGCCTAGTAGTTGATAAACTTGAGTAAACAGACAAATCTAGAAATAGCCAATATTTTATCGCGATAGTAATTTTAATAACCAATATTTTGGATGTAATAAGAAAAAATAATGTTCCGTACACATAATTTTTAGCATCTAAAAATATACAGGAAACATTTATTCTCATGTTTTTGTAAATATAACAGAACCTTAATATTAATATAAATTTGGTCTGTTCGATCAACTTGATCGAAATTATGACAAATAGATTAAATCGCCTCTGTGGTCTAGCGGTTCAGTTGTTGGACTTGACAGCATGAGGTCCCGGGTTCGAATCCCGGGTCGGGCAACAAAAATAAAATTGGGTTTTTCCAATTTTCCAATAAAAAAAAATGTTGCTCGGGATTGGAAATGTGCCCGGTTGGCGATAGGCTATAGCCACCTATCACATTGTAGGACTTAGTATCTTCGGCTAATCGTGAGTGCCCTGGTTGCGCCTCTGCCTACCCCTTCGGGGATATGGACGTGAAGATACTTTTTTTTTATATTAAAATTTTGGTTTTCCCAGGAGCATCATTATCTATCTATGCTAATAAACACATAAGTGCCTTGCTTTAAATTGTAACAGAGCGATGTCGTTGTATTTTTCATGTGCAGATAGATAAGATGCTAGAGAGTGGTAGTTGTTGTCCAGATATTTAAACTAGTTGCAGTTAGAGTTAGGTAACTTTCATATGCGAGCGAGCGTTCCGTGGGCAATATATGTACAACACTTAAAATAATTCCGTAAAAGCGTGAATTATGCAAAAAAAGTAGACGCTGACAACTAAAATGGGAATATATTGAACGGATCGCAACGAAAGGGGTTTGAACCTTTGTGGCTTGGTCAACCATCGCCATTTTGTTTTTTTTTTCATTTTTAATTTACTTTTGCTCGAGCAAAACTCAAAAGGCTGACTTCAGGTTGGCAACGCACCATTACCATCTTTGGTGTCTCTAGGCGGCGTGAATTTCTTACCGTCAGGAAATCCGTCTGCTTGTTTGCCTTTCTTTAACATAAAAAAATGCCATTTTGAAAAAAAAACAAAATGGCGGCCAGGCACTAAGCCAGGCTTAATACAAAAATGTTCAATCCCCTAATCCCCAATACGCATAGTACGATTTCATTTATTTGTTTATTTGTTTTGTAGTATGAGCTTCTGCCCGCTATTTTTTCCAAGTTATAAGTTTCGTAGGTGAGAAATGAGAAACAAACATAACAACACTCAGTATTTGAAATGCAGAGAAAAATTTGAACATGTACTTTACATATAACCCCATATCTTTACGGCAAGTCCCCTTGCAGAGTAGGCACAGAGTATTTCATGCCAAACGAACGCAGTTCGCCGGGTCGACTTGTAATTTGAATTAAAAAGATGAAGTGATTCGAATATCCATTGATTAAACATGATCTTTAAATAAAAAGACACAACAATGCCGGATTTGGGTTGGTCATTGCGACGGAAGTTAGGCTGAGGCAGCGGAAGCTCTTATGTTTTTTAATTACTATTTACCGGTGGACGGTAAAAAACATCACGAAATAGTCCTTCATGTACATAACTATCTTAACGAATTCATGTTTGATATCGTTAGTAGGTATATATACGAAAATCTACGTAATAGTATTTTTTAGATTACATAGTTATATAGATAAAAGATTTATCGGCGTTAACAGCTTCAATTTGATACTTACAGTCAATTTAATTCATTAAGTGTCTTGTTTGTGTTAATAAAATACCACTATTTATATACTATTTCAACAAAACTCAACCCTTTATTTTTTATGCCCAAAATACCAAGTTTTAAAGTAAGGCATTGTCTTGTTTATGCTTTTAGAATGCCACCAATATAAATGTAAGAAAACTCTTGTTCTTGCATAAAATTATTTTTACCTTAACTAAAAAACTGAAGGAAATTTAAATCATAAAAATATGTGTTAATTTTACCTGTTCATAAAGTTTTTATCTGTGAAACAATTTATTGCCTATTTCAACAAAACTCAGCCTTTTATTCTTTACCCACTTTATGCCCACAACTTATCTGAGTTTTAAAGTAAGGTTAATACCAGTAATACTCAGAAGTTACCTATTTCGAATAAACCCCCCCGGGCTACTAGTACTAGAAAGGCAAAGAAAACAGCCAAGCGCGAGTCGAACTCGCGCACCAAGGGTATCCGTACAATCCTGTAGGTATATACCTATATACCTGTATACCTATATATACTTTTGTTCACCCATCACGACATGCTAGTATACCTGCTAGTATGATATAACTAATAATGTAAGGTTATCGCAATGTTTCCTTTACATCTTAATATATATATATAATCGCCTCTGTGGTCTAGCGGTCCGGGTGTTGGACTTGACTGCATGAGGTCCCGGGTTCGAATCCCGGGTCGGGCAACAAAAAGAAAATTGGGTTTTTCCAATTTTCTAATTAAAAAAAAATGTTGCTCGGGATTGGAAATGCGCCCGGTTGGCGATAGGCTTGCCACCTACCACATTGTGGGACTTAGTGTCTTCGGCTTATCATGGATGCCCTGGTTGTGCCTCTGCCTACCTCTTCGGGGATATGGGCGTGAAGATACTTTTATATATATACAAATTACGTGTCACATTGTGTGTGTTCGCGATGGACTCCTAAACTACTTAACCGATTTCAATCAAAATTTGCACATTGTGTGCAGTTTGATCCAACTTAAAAGATAGGATAGCTTACATCTAAATTTATGATCAAAAATTACCATCCAAGTGAAGCCGGAACAGGCAGCTAGTATGCTAACAAGTTAGTATCCTAACAAGTTTCGAAAATGTGGGGAAAAATGGCTGTATCTTTTGATTTCATTGGCTTAGAAGTTTGATTTACAGATCTAAGACACAGTAGATCTGAGTATTTGATATAAATTTCAGCTTAATACCTACACGCGTTCCCACAAAAAGGGTCTTGAAAGACATACAGACGGGCAGACAACGAAGTGATCCTATAAGTTTTTACTTTCTAGATACGGAACTCTAAAAATGGCTTATAATCAGACAACAAAAGTAAAACAATATGCAATTATAATATAAGTGTTGATTATTAAAAAAGTTACATCATAATCTGGCTGTTAGTTTTTGGTACTTATATATCCACAAGATATGTTAATATGATCCAATTTTAAACACTTTCCACCATCTTCTCGTGCAACTTAAAAGACAATTGACTATATTTTTTTCGGTTTGAATTTCGTATATCTGTGCTTGTTATTGTGTGTGTCAGATTTAATTAAGAGATATCTTCCGTAGAATTATATAAAAGATTTTTATGCAAACGAAGGTTATGAAATGAGCTTATCAAAGTCAAATAATTTGCTATTCACCACTTATACGAATATGAAGTTGGTGTTCGCTAATTAAACTGAAATATTTGATAATTATGTACCTACTCACTTAGGGAGCACACTCACTAAAATACATTTTGTTAGTACTTGGACACACATAAGTAGACGAATTTTTTTAAAGTATAAAATATATATCGTCTATACTTAAGAGTTATTAACGATACGTTGCCAAATTCGGTTTTTTATGAAAAAAAATAGCATACGATCTTTTGGGCTAAACCTAAAACCTAATAAAGTTCGAAAAAAACAGTGTATTTTACAAAGTCATAACATTTTTTTGAAGGTTGTAGTCATATCACTCACGCAACACAATTGATAACACATAAAGAACGAAAGAGAAATGAGTGAATGCAATTGGTCAGCGAATTCTAATTTTAAAATACATTTTTTTACGTGAGTTCGCTTCTTTAAATACAAAAGTATGCCTGAAATTTAGGTGAGTCTTTAATTGATTAACAAATACTGAATCATTTTTAAGAAAGTGAAAGTTACTTTTTAAAAGGAACAGTACCTAAAAATATGCTTTCATTATTACATCAATTGACTTAAAACCAAGATCAAGACTGATTTAGCCGTGGTCTCGATCTTGGTTGTTCAGCCTTTTCCTTGGTCTTGATCAAAAAGTTTTTTATGATAATGGAAGGCAAACGAGCAGACGGATTTCCTGATTTAAAGAAATTCACGCCGCCTAGAGACACCAAAGATGGTAATAATGGTAATAACCTTAGGCCGGAATGTTAAGCAAGCAAAAGTGAGTTTACCGACTACCTTACACTCCGACCCCGAGCACGTCAACGGCAAGCATTGACGTTATGGTGGCAGGAATAGGTAAGGCAGTGGTACCAATCCGGACGTGTCGCTGAGAAACTCTACCACCTAGTACTTATTGTTTTGTATATAATATAATACACCAACAGCTCCACGTTTAGTGACAGAATAACAGTTTCAATTACTAAATATGTAAAAATTATAATTTTTATGCAAGAGGTCAGCAAACAAGCACGTTGCATACGACTCTCCTGATGGTAAGAGACTACCGTAGCCTATAAAGATAGGCAGATTGTATCGAGTGCCATATCTTACGACCCTTGCAGTCCTACCTGGCTTCCCCCACATTCATTATACTTTTCGGTCGGTTTGGGCAACAAAAAAAAGGTGCGTGTGCGATTCATACATGATAGAAGTGAAACTTCATTAAATCGACAAAATAATGAGATGAATACATATTTGTGTCTCTTACCTGCAAAAGAATGAGATGAATATATAATTGTGTCTCTTACCTGTCGTTTTAACGTTGCACTCGTTTTGAAACCACAACGATTCTAAAGAAGTTTCACTTCAAAAATAGAAATGTACGAGTATATTTTCAATTTTTTAATAAACGTAACGTTAACCGGGAGTGGATTTATGCCTGGTTGGCGATAGGCTTGCAACCTATCACATTGTGATACTTAGTGTCTTCGGTTAGTCGTAGGTGACCTGGTTGTGCCTCTACCTACCTCTTTGGGGATATGGGCGTGAAGATATTTTTATTCTTTACCCTTTTCATACAAACACGCTGGTTTCTGAAACTTTATAGCACCCTCAGATAATAACCCGACATTGGTTGTGGAGAAGAGGCAAGTTTGGTTACATTTCTTTTAACATTTTTATTCTACTGGCGGTTTTTAAAGCTATTTTATTCACGATTGACAAAAAAAATTTGGCAACGTGTTGCTGATTGAAAATTTATAACGTCTTCGCTTACTCTCTTGTTGTCTTAAATAAGCCACTTTTATTTGATAAAAATAATTAAATTCATTGAAATCCCGGAGTAGCAGTCGGAATCTCGTGGAATATCCATAATAACATCCACCAAATCGGAATCTCAAGAATGAAAATTTAGATTTTGATATAATTAAGTTGAAAAATACAAACTTTCAAATGAAAAAAGAAAAATCTAAATCGATCAAAACATCCTGTCGCATGCGTAAAACATTTTGTACGAACTATTTATTTCTGTCGAAGTGAGCGCGGGAAAACGTTCCTTTACATCTGTCTGACAAAGCTACAAACGCAATAAATTGGCAATGACCGAAACGGATATTTCATAGACAATCAATCAGATTTGGGAACTTGATACAGATATTTAACACTGTTAAAGCGTTCCGAAGGTCAATATACTTAAATATGATTGTGATATTTAAAATAATAGTTGAGCGGACCTTGAGACGTTTTAAGAATAAATGCTTTCAATTCCGCCATTCACAAATAACTCGAAAATGTATGAAAAGAACTCAACGGAACAAAAAGTGACACTTTAAACTTGTAATAGTAAGATTGACATATTGAATGGTTTTATGGGTCCGGTTTCATATGATTGCAAAAAGGATTGCATTGCTTATTCCGGTTTGGATGATAATGAAGCCAGTAGACTTATGCAAGAGACATCTCAGGCTTACTTTTTCTTAGCGCTGTAACATCAATTACATTCTCAAATGGTTTTCTATACATTTCCGCAGAAATTTGGATTATGTATCTCTATTTTATAACTTTCTGAACAACCCCTCAGCTCCCTCATACTTGAGGGCGTCTTAGTTTTTTTGCACTTCACAGGTTCCCCTTGTCGTTGCAACGAATTTTTATAAACGAATCCCCATTTATTCTAAATCTCTTATTTTTCTACAGCCAAATTATGAAATTCTTTCCCTTTCAAGGTTCGCGGTAGCCTTTCTTTACTTATTATTAATAAAAAAAAGAAAGGTACATTACTTGTTGACACAATAACATACCTACTTCTATATCCTAAAAATATATATAATGATGTTTGTACCTACTTAATTTTTGGTACTTACCTAAATATAACATATATTTTTTAATTGTTCGAAGTACTAATATGTAACTCTTTTTTGTACACGATGCCTTCCATCTTATTTACACAGCTCTGCATTTTTTGGGTTGGCTGGAAGAAATTGTTGTTGTTAAAGCTCGCATTTTCTGAATGTTCACTTCTGTTTAATGTACACTTCTAAATTTTTGCTTTTTGTGTGCAGCATTTTCATTTAATATAGGATAATATTGATCTCTCAATGTCACATCACAATTACAAATTTATAATATACAAACCTGACCGCCTCGTTAGTCGAGTGGCTAGCGTACACGCCTAACTACACCGACCATCCGCGAGGCTCGGGTTCGTTTCCCGACGGGTGCAGACATTTGTCTGACGAACATTTAGATGTCTGCATTTCCGGGTCTGGGTGTTTATTAAATTTATTCTGGTATCTATTTAAGTATTTCTATGTAATAGTATCGTTGACTAATTTAATTTAACACCCATAACACAAGCGTATAATTTGCTTACTTTGGGGTTAGATTCAATTTGTGTAAATTGTCCAGGGATATTTATTTATTTAATTGGGTTAAAAATAATGACATTCGATACATGATAATTGATTACAGTATAGAAGTAGGTAAATTTAAAATCAACCAGTTAACCAAAAACAAGTGAAAATGATAAACCTAAAAGATAATCTTCCAGGTTAGGGGATAAACTTAGTAATGGTAAGATCCCAGCCTCAGTATAAAATGCATCATCAAGATATTCTGAGGTATCTATGGCGACTTGTATTTTTTAATTTTTTTTTTGTTTTTGTTTTTTTTTATACGAAGGGCAAACAAGCAGACGGATTTCTAGATGGTAGGAAAATCACGCTGCCTAGAGACACCAAATGTGGTAATGGTGCGTTACCAATCTGAGGCCTGGATGTTAGACCTCGAGCAAAGTTTACTACCTTATCCTCCCAACCGGAACACGTCAGGACGTTATGGCGGTAGGAATAGGTAAGGCGGTGGTACCAATCTGGGCGAGTCGCTGCGAAACTCTGCCACTAATCAGATGTCACGGTGCTAGTGACGACATGCTTTTGCTTGCCTTTTACGAAATGTCTAGCAGGAAGGCTGACGGTCTATTCTGTAAAGGAGCCCGGACCAACACGGGGATATGTCTAATCATAAAAAAATCAACACACTTTGTGGTTTTTTCCAACATTGAAGTCATCAACATCATTTCATGGGACTTTTCCGGTTGGTAAATAATGGGGAGGATCAAAGACCATCGATATATTCTTAAGTAGAAAATGCATACTTAGATATTTTTTTGACTTCTTTAGCGGCGTTGCACACTTTTTGGAATGGGTAAAAACTTCAAAACTCGCGTCAAGACACGTGACCTGATCGAAAATTCGTAAGACAGATGGAAAGCTTACCGCCACCGTNNTAGGTGGTAGAGTTTCGCAGCGACTCGCCCGCATTGGTAACACCGCCTTACCTATTCCTGCCGCCATAACGTCATAACGCAATGCTTGCTGTTGACGCGTTCCGATTGGAGGGTGAGGTAGCCGGTAAACTGACGTTTGCTCGAGGCCTCACATCCTGGCCTCAGGTTGGCAACGCATCATTACCACCTTTGGTGTCTCTAGGCGGCGTGAATTTCTTACCATCAGGAAATCCGTCTGCTTGTTTGCCTTCCAATATCATAAAAAAAAAGTAAACAGCCGGCGCGGCGAAGGAAAAGAAGTATCCCCCTCGCATTCGGCGAAAATGTGTGCCTACGCCTGCTTTTCTTTTAGCTTTAGACAGCACAGGGCGCGAATGTTCGTATTGTCATGTTTGTGAAAGCTAGCGCAATAAATGAATATTGTATTCTACCACATAAATGATAGTACTTTCACATTGATAATTAAAGCAATTCGTGCAAAATTATTCCACCATCCCAAAATATTAAAAATGCACAACGTCAATATTCAAGTTTTCACTTCTGCCGGCACTCCCGGAGTGAAACCCGTCGTTTTTATCCAACATTAGAGTCATCAACACCACATCATGGGACTTTTTCGGGTGGGAAATAATGGGAACTATCAAAGACCAACGATATATTCTTAATTAGATAATGCATACTTAGATATTTAGATAATGCATTCAGATAACGAAATAAATAAGAATGCACGTAGCTTTATGACCTTTGTTAATTAATTTTAAATCGCTAAGGACGTCTGACTGTTACTGCATTTGAATGTTAGCGGATGTGACGATATTTTAGAAACACTAGCTGATCCGCCAAATAGTGTTTTGCCATTTTATTTTTAGTGGTTATTTTAGTAGCAATAAAAAAAATCTTTCTTGTATTATATATAGTTTATTGACGTTTAAAAACTTCCGAATTCGTAATTTACTCACTGATTCCCGAAGTTATAGAAATCTGAAATTTGACATGTAAGCTAATATTATTAAACAGACAAAAAAAAAACTTTTATGGGGAAATAAAGTTTCAATTACATTTCTTCCATACTTTAAAATTATTTTAAAATACTTACATTTCATGTTATTGATATCTAACAAACCTTTATTTCTTCTATTACCAATTCGCTCAATTTCATCAAAATGTATGGGCTACTTCCTGAAGTCGTTAGTTCGAATAAAATTCAGTGAATCCAATAAAATTATTTATTGTCAACCAACTTCAAAAAATGGAAGAATTTCTCAATTCGGCCGGTATATTTTTTTATGTATGTACACCGATTTCGCCGAGGTTTCTGAACTGATTTTCATATTTTTTTGTTTGATGCGGAATAGTTTCGAATTGGTCTCATAAAAATTTGTTTAGGTAAGCCCATTATTTTTTTATTTTATGAGCATTTTTTATCTTCTTTCAACTAGAAAGTACTTTCAACTATCCCGATGTTTATTTTTATTAAATTAAACCATCTTTGCAATAAACTAAAAAGTAAAAAATAATAAACATTTAAAATTAATGATAATATGCTACCTATTATTCATATGTGCTATTTACTAATAGGTCTGAAGTCGGTACCAAGCCAATTTAAAACTTACCAACATATAATAGCTTAAGGCTTGGCACCGACTTCAAACCTTTTAGTAAAACCTTTTAGTCTTTGTTGTTTTTTGCTTTTAGTTTTAAGTCGGTTTTTTTAAAGTAGTAGTTTTTTATTATTAATTAAACTTTAATAATTCGCTAATAACGTGTTGAAGAGTACCTAAAGTGACCGATCAGATTCCAATTTCCAATATTGAATCAATCTAGATTCAAGAGTAACGCTACAGGTGTTTCTACGAATGTATAAAATTAAAGCATACCTACTTCCTGAAGTTCGAAAAAGCTGAAATTTGGTGTGAATACTAGTATATATTAATACACAAATAAAGAAAAAAATAAGGTAATTAATATGCTAATTAGGGTAGGAAAAATATTGGAAGTTTGTAGAAAAATGTTACACTTTCCGGAAAACAATAGTGTTACTATTTTAGGGTCGGGTCCTTAGTCCATACATGAATGTATACCGGCTACTCTACCCTTCACCCGAAACACGACAATGGCGAGCACTAACGGTATGACTACGAGAATAGAGAAGGTACTAGTACAAATCAGGGCGAACTACAGCATTTTAGCAGCATTCTATTTCTAAGTAAATAATTATTATGTTCGCAGAAATGTATGTCACATATCATAGTAGGTCGAACAAATTCGATAATATGGAAAAAAAGTAAAAAAAAAAACAATTAAACTAAACAAAATTAAAACGCTTACATTATTCTTAAAATGACAAATCGAAAGAAAAACGACGACGACGGATATTGAACTCCTAATATGGATTCTAGACGGTTGTCATAATGCCTTCCAAAAACGCTGACCTTGTAGGGAACTTTATTTCATTCTCCGATTACTATCGCATTTGGATTAAATCCAAAGTCCAGATATAATATGTAAACCAATGTTTACAACCAGTGTTTATACAAATAGGAACGTCCTTAAATTTATTATAATTGTTTCACACATTTGCCCAAACTTCTTCAATTTTTTCTTCCTTCCCCGATTACTATTAAATTTAGATAAAATCAACAGTCCAGATGGATGCTAACCAATGTTTACAATTAGTATTTATAACCAATGGGAACGTCCTTAAATTTATTAAATTTTTTAACGGATACAGTGCTAGAATACGTGCATAATATGTTATATTTTATTTGTGTACAAACTTTTCAATTTTATTCGGTAAACAATAGTAAAGTTAAATCAACTAACGAGGTGAACTGTTTGAAATTTAAGATTTTCCTCGCACCTCTGACCCCATGTGACTTTTAAGACTACTCACGAGTAAGCTTTAAAAGTACTTTGGAAGTCGTGCATATGATTGTGAATAAAGATTACGTAGGTACTGTCATTTAAGCGGCCATAGGAGCGAAAAATAAACAAATATACCTGGACAATTTATACATATTGATCTTATCCCAAAGTAAGGAATTAAAAAAAAGTATCTTCACGCCCATATCATCGATCAGTAGGTAGAGGTATGCCTCTGGTTATGACCAAGCCACCCACGATTAGCCGAAGACACTAAGTCCCACAAAGAGATGGGTGACAAGCCTATCGCCAACCGGGCACACTCCAATCCAAAGCAACATTTTTTATTAGAAAATTGGAAAAGCCACATTTTTTTTGTTGCCAGACCCGGGAATCGAACCCGAGACCACATGCAGTCGACACCTGAACCGCTAGACCACAGAGGCGACATTATTGCATTCACAATAGTCGGTTTGACCTGTAGTATATAATATGGTTAGGAATAATGAAATATTACTGAAACTCGTCACGGTATGCACCAAGCTCTGATATATTACAAGCGAAGTGAATAGAACCTGTATCCTGCTCGTTACCCAATTGATTATGCCATGATTAATAGTTTTTAAACATGACAGATATCTCGCATGGAGTGCTTGATATCCAGGATGCGGACCTTACAAACGCAATCACTTCTTCAAGGTCTCTTAATACACCACTCAGAAATTAAGCATTTAATTTACATTCTAAAAATAAAGATTATTACATTTACAATTAGTTTTACTGAGAATATTATAAGTTATCGCTGCCAATAATCTACACAGGCTTGCCTTCAGACATAAGAAGATGCCACTCACTTTTGTCTTGCGTTCTAATCTAGATTCTAGACCATATAATTTTTATGCATCTTTGGTAACTTTATCGATCCACTGGTATCTGGGAGATCCCACAAGATGCTTTTCGGGTTAACTCTTATTCGGTTGAGGTAAATGTCACACAACTAGAGATGCAACAGTCATTTCAGTTCCTTATCCGGTAAAGTGACACTAGAGGCTCCAAATCAGAATATAAAGGCAAGCATTGATAGCATCACAACAGGAATAAGTAAGGTCCAACCAACCAATCCAAACGAAACCATGCTAAAATATTATAGTTGTAATTTGAATAACATTCCTATAATACTTTTTGTTGCAGTTATCCCAGCAATAGCCGAAACAGTTACTATAATGCCTAATGGCAATAGTCCTGAAATAAAAATGAAAGGAAGCATAGCAAAGGAAGAAGCAAGGCATTTTAAAATCTCAACAGATACGTCTGATAACTTAAGAAATAAATATCAAATAAACAGGCCGGCGCGAACCGCCCCGAAATTATCAATTAATGAAAGATATAGAAGACTGATACCATACATGACGTTTTATTACGCAAACGATTTGGCCTCGACTACAACTGAAAATTATGGTGATAGAAGCATAGAAGTAGCAAAAGCAGAAATAGTAGAAGCAGGGACTATAAGACCTAAAGAACGCGAACATAGGGTCCTGTATAATACTAGACATAAAAGTATTCCTGTTTATCAAGGGAATAGATTGACTCAATACAATATTGCATCTTCCAATCCTTCAAAGCTCTATTATAAAACAAATTCTCCTATACAATACCAATACCTTCAAAAGATTCCACAAAATTATAATCCAGTTATAGTTGACCCATTTGAACAAAGAGGGAGATTTTATGAAAAGTTTAACCAAAAACCATATAAACCTTCGAATATACAGTATGTGTCTCCAAGAAAACCATCCTTAAATTTTTATCAAAATGAAAATGAAGGTGTACGATATTATTCAACCGAAAAGGATAAGCCACCAATTTACAAATTAATTCCTTATGAACAAACGCCTCCTGTTAAAGTGGTCCCAGAAGTTGAAAATATTGTGAACACTAGAAAGCCACTTATAATACCTGATATAGAAAATGATGATGATGAAGTATATATCCAGATTAGACCGAATCAACAGCAATACACCAATCATGCTGTTTACAGCCATCGCCATCAAGATAATGCGAAAAAACCTCCTGCAATTGTTTCTGAATCATATTACGAAAAACAGCCTCAAACTGAACTTAAACCTGTTGTTATACAAAGGGGATTTAAACCTATAATACCGTCTCCTCCAATCTTATATAACTACGATGCAGATGAAGATTCAACAAGGTCAGAAAACCCGCCAAAATTATCAGATGTAAATACTCATACAGTTAGTTACACAGAACAAAGTCAAGTGCCTTCGTATGCAACGGAAAAGCCTGAACTTTACGAGTCATCTAATAACGCTGCTCTATCAGACCTTATTCATTCATTGCAATTGAATAAACCGGTTCAAAAACAAATAACAAAACAAAATTTAGGAGCTTCAATCAATACGTTGTTACAAGTGCTGAACGTAATAAAAGCTCAACAAAGTGACGTGAAGCCTGCAAATTTAAGTCCTTCAAAATTTGAACCCATTTCTTCCACTGAATCACCCACAAAAGATGCTGACTTTGAATTTCAAGAAGAACCATATCTTGCTCCAGTTCATACACCATCCCAACATTTAGATGGTAAGTGGAAAGTCCTTTAAATATTTAAATATATGCAACTTTTATTTATCACAGCTACTTAGTAACATGACTTACAAAACTACTTGAAAAAGCTTAACCGCTTCTTATTATCTCACGCATCTACCAACGCAGTATAGATATAAAAAAAAACGATGGGTTGCACTCCGAGAGCGCCGGCAGAAGTGAAAACTTGAATATTACCTGACGTTGTGCATATTTGATATTTCGAAATGGTTAGGGAATAATTTTGCACGAATTGCTTTAATTACCAGTATGAAAGTACTATCATTTATGTGGTAGAATACAATGTTCATTTATTGCGGTATCGTACACAAATATGACAATACGAACATTCGCGAAAGCGCCCTGCGCCGTCTTACAAAATTTCGATCAGGTTACGTGTCAGATCATTCCAAAAAAAGTGCGCAACGCCGCTAAAGAAATTTTCATTTCAAAAATGTTGTGTGTATGATTAGATCTTTAAAAGCACGCAGCGGATTTTGATGTGTTTTTTGATAAATGTAATGTTTCGAAAGAAAGGTTTCAAATATGTATAAAATGAAGCTACTCCTTTAATGCAAAGCTGGGACCTCCGTCCCTATAAATCTGTAGGCGTGTCTGCCTGCGAGCATGCATGTGTGCTTGCGTGCGCGTTAATGCGCGTATGTGTGTGTGTGTGTCTATGTGTGTGTGGTATATTTATCTGAAAGGACATAAACTGACATCCTCTTACTAATAAAACTTACGCGCTCGCCCGTTGGTCTGGTATGTAACCACACTTTTGCTAACAAAAAATAAAGTTACACGTCAGTTCAACGGGCGTGTAAGTTTTATTAGTAAGTAGGACAGTTTATACATATTGTTAATTACTATTCTTTGATTTTCAACTTAAGTTTTGTATTTTTTTTAGAATTGCCTAGTGGAGGTAGCACAAGTCAACGATTTCCACTGCCTATAACATCCGATGACGAGGGTGGCACCCCTGGCCGACCTGGCGAAGACTATCCGATATTAACTGTGATTCCACCTACTAAATTTGATTGTAAGACACAGCGCTACAAGGGATTTTTCGCAGACCCAGAAACCAGATGTCAGGTGTGATTTTAAAAATAAATAAATAAGAATGTTTAAGTCTTCGTCAATATTAAGAGCATCATAAAAAGAAAGATCAACGGCCCATTGTTAACTTTGAAGCTAAGATGCTTTGGTCACAAGTTCACCAAATGCATAAATCTGTTACAACTGCAACTAGGCCTAAGAGAGTCTAGAATCTATAATGGTCTACTTATCTAATAGATGAAAGAAAAAAATACCCTCCTATCCTACTCTCCTATGACATTAAAAAATATCTCATAAATAATAACAAAACCTGATTCTAATAAAAAGAAATACTTAAATATATACCAGAGTAAATTAAATAAACACCCAGACCAGGCAATACAGGCATCTAAATGTTCATCACACAAATACCTGCCCTGTCAATAATGGAACTTGAGCCTTACATTGCTACCTGCCAATAAAAATACGGTCAACATCAGTCCATCCGGTAAACAAAATGTTAGTTTGGGATATGTGTCGTACCTACATACATTATTATGCATGAATGAATGCAGAGGTTATTTTGATACTACAATCAGACACTTTAATTTTATGCATTTGTATAGGTATGTACTTATACAGATACTTATAACGTATAGTTATGTTTTTTTACCGACTGTGAAAAAAGGATTTATAGGAAATTATATGTTCAACTTTACATTTTTTCACATATACCAATACACATATCTACATATCTTCACGCCAAGTCCCTTACATTTTATACAGAGAGTATTAAGTGTCAAATGTTTGTTAACCGATTTCCCATTAATATCTAAACCGACTTCATATTTTTTTTTATTTAGAAGAGCTTACACCCGTGGTATTGCTACTAAGTCAAGATCGGATTTGGTATTCAAGAAAAATTTTAATCGAAGTCGGCTTTTTGCAGTTGTACTGCGTTCATTTTTTTTATTATATATGTTAAGTTAGTCAAGAAAACACAGTAGTTTTAAAGTTATTTAACATTTACGTTGCAGGTATGGCATTACTGCGATTTGAACGGAGGACAAGCTTCTTTCTTATGTCCCAATGGAACCATCTTCTCACAAGCTGGCCTGACGTGTGACTGGTGGTTCAACGTGAGGTGCGATTCTACCACGCAGTTGTACGTTTTGAACGAAAGTCTATACAAGTTCATACTTCCTCATTCTCCAAAGTTTCCTGAAGACTACAGTGGACCACTTGTCGATAAGTATGTTAAAATTAATATAAATAACTTTCCACAATAACTAATTATTTTACGTCTTAACGACAATAGTCAGTCTCATGTTGGTTGGCATTCCCCGTGTTGGTCCGGGCTCCTTTGTAGAAAAGACCATCTGATTTCCTGTGCCAGGCAGCTCGTAAAAGTCGAGCATAGGCTTATCGCCACTAACACCGTGACATCCTACTAGGTGGCAGAGTTTCGCAGCGACTTACCCGGATTGGTACCACCGCCTTACCTATTCCTTCCGCCATAATGTCATGACGTGTTCCGCTTCGGAGGGTAAGGTAGCAGGTTAACTTACTTTTGCTCGAGGCCTAACATCCCGACCTCTGGTTGGCAACGCACCATTACCACCTTCGGTGTCTCTAGGCGGCGAGAATTTCTTACCGTCAGGAAATCCGTCTGCTTGTTTGCTTGTTTGCCTGCTTGTTTGCCTTCCAATGTTATAAAAAAAAATCATGTCTTTAACTTAAACTACGAATGCGCTTGAAATATTAAAAGCTCTATACCATAGTCAAATTTCCATAATCTAAAATAGTAGTGGAAACCTGTTCGTCAATTTTTACATGCTTGCTTTTACTTAAATTATATCACCATACTCAAAATTTTGCATTCTGACTGTACAAATATTGCTTAAAAAAAGTTGCGGGCCAAACGCCATTCAAAAATAATAAGAACAATGGATGTGGTCGTTTCACCCGAATCGGGCGAAACTCCGCGGGGCAAACGCCTACTAAACCTTTTTATGGCTTTACTATCTTGTTCGAATAGCGCATCTAAATATTAAAGAGCTTTACTTAAGTCTACAAGATTTTTTATATCATAATTAATACAATTTAATTAAAAATTAAAAAAAAAAACCAACACAAGAACTTAATTTTCATTTAAAAAGTAAAAAAATATCCAAGTATATTTTTAGGCATTCGTTTAATTTTCCATTGTCAACCCCCACAACTTTTAAACCCCCACGATCATTTAAACCACTCAACCGATTTTATCAAACATATCTAAGAAATTACTATCATACACTAAAACAAAATTACTGCATCCATTCGGGAGTTATGATGCCACAGACAGACAGACACACAGACAGATACGTCAAACTTATAACACCCCTCTTTTTGTGTCGGGGTTAAAAAGTGAACGTGCGGCTTTCTTATTTTACACATAAAAAAATGAAACCCCCTTTTTCTTTGGTCATCTAAACACGCGTGAGCACTTTCGCTAATTCCTACTTTGTTGTGCTAATAATTGTCATGAGGAGGTTCTTAAGAAGACAAAAGCTAAGAAGTTTGAAGATAAGACAGTCTGCAACTATCACTCGGTGCGAAGTTCGCCGGATCGACTAGTATATCATAATAACATCATAGATGTTACAGATGCGTCGCAACCCTGTGGTATATGTGGTGCATGGTACTTTAGTATGGTGCCTATAACAATATGACGAATATTATATGAGTAATATTCTAAACCGAATATTTTAAGCATTTTGGTTGCCTAAATTTTAATTACACTACAGTAAAGACGGAATTATGAAAAAATTTGAATTTTTCATTATAATCAATGTTTGTTTAACTTTCAGGTACTTGACTTTAAAGTTCAAAGAAATGGAAGAACAGTTCCGGAAAAATAAAAATAAGCAGTCAACCGGGGATGATACAGAAAGTTCTACTGAAGAATCAGAGGAAACTGATAGAAAAGATTCTACTGAAGAGGGAGAAGCTATGCAAGAGGATGCAGTGCATGAGGCCGATGTTATAGTTGAATCTGCTGGACGAAGTGGAAACGTGCAACGATTACAGGACGAGTAAAAAATTAGACGGTAGTTGTAGAGGATGAAACGCTTTTAAAGCTTTTTAAAAGTCAGAATCACTTCAATGTAGTATACAGTATTCTACCTTCATACAAACGAGCTATAACGCGTTTATACTTAACGCCTGGCGTTCGGTATGCACTTGGTATGCCATCACTCGCGGTTGCGCTGTAGTGACAAACGGTAGAAGAGTAGGTTTTTAATTTTTTAAACAATGGGTAAGCGTACGATTTGTCAATGTTATTTGGGTTTAATAGGTCCAAGTGTTTGCTTAATATGGCTTAAAACAATTATAGACATTATTGTGCTGTTTAAGCTTCGCTTGAGCGGTTAATAATAGGTTTCAGTGAAATTTGGTAATCAAAAATACCACATTCATTTTTATTGAACATTGACAATTCAATAAACGCCTTTTATTTGTTTTAAAAAATATAATATTTACGATCACAAAATTACAAAGAAATTCAAACAGGTAGATGTAGTTATAACACTAAAGGCTCGTAACCCTATCGCGTGTTGACCCGCTGCTCGACTGTAGGTATTTTATTCAAAAACAGGGCCGAGTTAGACTACTGTATATTATATCACCATGTCAGAATGTTAGGGTGTTACTGTAGGTTATTTCCAGTTTCCTATTAGTCGTCAGTCAACTGTGATAATTTTGGTTAGATACTTTTTATTAGATTAAATGATATGTTAAGGTATTTTAAGATTTTAATGCTAGGGCTGATACGCATAAACGCAATCCTTTTCTTCTTTTGCGTCAATATTCGGTAAATCAGGTTTGTTAAACTAGGTTTTTGTTGTCTCCGAAGAGGTAGGCAGAGGCACAACTAGGGCATCCATGACTAGCCGAAGACATAAATTCCCGCAATATGATTGGTGGCAAGCCTATCTCCAACCAGGCATATTTTTACTAGAAAATACTCAAATATTTTTTTATTGCTCGACCCGTGGATCGAACGCGGGACCTCAAGAAGTCAAGTCCGACGCCGGACCGCTAGACCACAGAGGTATTAATAGAACACTGATTTAAAAGAAAAATGTGCATGTCAGAAATATAGTTGTAATTTATCTTATGCTTAAGTAGGTATAACTTCTTTCTATAGATTATATGAAATCGACCACTTCATTTTCAGGTTGTATTTAACATGTACTCGGATTAGCAAAAAAACTATAATTTAATTTTATGAAATGTAGGTAAGTATTAGTATTAGTTACAATGAGTTATTGGTAAGAAACTTTTTTAAGTTTATGGTTAATTGTTAGAGGGCTTTTACCTAAACAGATGTGGCAGCCCTATAAAAGCTTGTAAGAAATAGCTGTTCTAACCGTCTTATTAATAAACGCGGAGTTATATACTACAAGGTTCAACCTGGTATTATTATCTATTATACAATGTAATACACACTACAATATCAACCTAATTTGCTCCTACCTTTATCCATGATTATTAATAAGAAAAGTTTGACTGTGTATCAATTGTCTGTCATTGTGTATTAAATTTATACTTTATACATAATTTAAATTGCTTGCCTTGAATGTGTGCCAGTAAGGTAATTTTAACTTTTGTAGGTAAAAGAATGTGTCTAATTATACAATAAGGTTGTATTACTACTTATTATATTTATTTTGAGTCATTTATATTTTTACAATTCCATCTCTTTTATATATATTTTTATGAAATAGATAGAAAGACAGAAATGTAGTCACTCTTCTAGGTGTAGATAAATAATACTTACTATGTAACTTTATAAATACATAAGGTTTGTTTAGATATTAACTGTATAAACATTAGATAAGTACATATAAGTTGTCAATAAGAAAAAAATCTGAAACCTTGTAAACTAAATTATCTTTAGGTATTTGAAATTGTTATTAATTTAAATTGCATAATTCATGTATAAATTTATTTAAGGCACAAAAAATTGAAAATAAATTATTTATTCTTCGAAACCCAATTCTCTTAATATACTTAATTGTAACTTGTAAGGACCTTAAAATGAAATCACACGTTGAGATTAACAATACATTGATTGTTTATTGCTTTAATTTAGATTGTGTATAAAATGAAAATTTATAACTTAGAAAAATGATAACTAGTAGATTTACTTATTTAATTGTAAATAAATTAAAATAATATGTGTCATAAAAACTAAGCCTATTCAGATTAAAAAAAAATACTATTTTAAATGTTTTTTTACTGTGCATCACTGGTACCTATTAAAAAAGTATACAATAATATATATTATATAGTAATCGATGACAGGGGTGAGTAGGCTATGCGTCGTAGGTACTGTAAAATTGCGTAAAAGGTTGTAAACATGGCAGTCTTATACTAAGACATAAAATTGAAACCAAGTACCTGCTATTGAAACCTATTAAAAAAATTAGGTGTGTAACGGCATTACCTACGTACAAAATCCGTTTGCATGATATGATTTTTTTACATAAAACATTAGATAAATCTACCAAAGAACCTAATCTCATACACAAGTTTGAGATCTTTTATGTAGCTCACGCAATGAAAACCAAGACAAAATATGTAACTCATAAACTAATTTCTATAAAATTAAGTCCCGCCATATTTTTGGGGAAATATGCTCTAAAATAAACTTTTCTCGTGACTTTAAAATACAAATTAGGGTTATTTAGGGTTATATTTAGGGTTAATATAAATATAAAGGGTTAAATACATAGATATCCCTGGACAAATAACACAATTTGAATCTTATCCCAAAATAAGTAAATTAAATGCTTGTATTAGGTACGGGTGTAAGTCAACGATTCCAATACATAGATATACCTTAATAGATACCAGAATAAATTTAATAAACACCCAGACCCGGAAATGCAGATATCTAAATGTTCCTCACACAAATGCCTGCCCCCGTCGGGAATCGAAACCGAGCCTCGCGGTTGGTTGATGTAGTTAGACAGTTTATTAGTAAACACCAACGACCAACAAGGCGGTTTATTAGTAGCCTGTAACCATATGTAACCTGTAACCAAATGGATTTTAATTTAAATTAAAAAAATGTCTCTGAATAACAGTTTTTGTATAAAATTAATTTCTTTTTGGTTTTGTATAAAATCAATTAATATATTTAACGGTAACAAATTAACGAATTCGACAAATAATCAAAACTTAAAAAAAAATAACTATTTAGCAGAATGTCATTAAAGCTGTAAGATTTTTTTTGCCAAAATGGAGACTTCACGGACTATTTTATAATAGTTTTTGCGCTCAACTGAGAATGTTGTAGAGTTGGTTAACAAGTTTATCGTTAGGAAACTGTCGTTTCTCCATAAAAAGTTGTCTTTGCGTATTTTGGCATGTAGACTTGTTAGTTAGGCGGAAATGAAAAAGAAGTCTGATTAATCCTTAGGTATATGTTAAAGAATTTACCTAATTCATGTCTAGCACGTACCGGAAACAAGAAATCTAAAGAGGTACTTACAAGTTTTTATACTTATATGTCAGTAAATATTGTTTAACTAACCCGGAAGCACTCAAACTAAACTAAAATTTTGATTAATATTTACATTCTTTCGAGCAGCATCTTTTATGAGGAATTTTTGAGAAAGTTGTAAAATGGTTGGCAGATGGTCTATTACCCCCCGTGTTGGTCCGGGCTTCTTTGCAGAATAGACCATCTGCCTTCCGGCTAGGCAGCTCGTACAAGACGAGCATAGGCTTATCATCACTAACACCGTGACATCTGACTAGGTGGTAGAGTTTCATAGCGACTCACCCGGATTGGTAGATACCACCGCCTTACCTATTCCTGTTTGTGTTCCGGTTTGGAGGGTAAGGTAGCCGGCAAACTTAAGTACTTTTGCTCGAGGCCTAACACCCCGGCCTCAGGTTGGCAACACACCAATACCACCTTTGGTGTCTCTAGGCGACGTGAATTTCTTACCATCAGGAAAGCCATCTGCTTGTTTGCCTACCAATATCACAAGAAAAAAATGGTTTACGTCAAATATCAAAGTGTGTTATTATTTGTAAAGACAATATATATTAATGTCTTCTATTTGTAACTGTTTCCAAAGGCGACAGTTGTAATTTTGTTAATTTTTGACAGCCAGCATCGCTGTAGAAACAACTGAGGTAGGTATTACCTGCGTGCCGGCGGAGCTCGAAAGGTTAGCCATTATTACCGGAGTCTCACGGGGATTCAAAGAGGACAGGGAAACCTAAACTGAATGCACTGTAATGCTATTCCGTTTCGTGAAAAGTTCTAGATAAGGAAAAACCTATTTCAGTTTAATGCTAAGAACTCACGGAGCAGTTTCAACCCGCACCGATAAAGGTAATATTTTTTTTATAATAAACGGTAATAAACAACACACGAGACCGGTAATTCGTGCGGTCACAAAGCCTAAAATGTGCATGTGTCTCGACTCCACAGAGTCCATGGGCCATGTATACAGTTCTACAATAAACTTTCCATTTATATAAAAGAACTTCCAATTAATAAGTTTAAGAAATGTGTTAAATGTAAATTAAACGTTAAAGGTTATTATAACATTACTGAATATTTAGCTGATAGGGCAGCTTGGGATTAATTGCTCCTCATGCCAATATATTATAAATATAATCTATCATCGGGTACATACATTAATTATTGTAAGCATATTTTAAAATTAGAAAAAATGACAAGCCCTCTGAGTTTCTTACCGGATCTTCTCAGTCTGCGGCCGCCTTTCGATCCGGTTGTAGATTTATTAATATATAGACCCGTCACAATTGCCTAGTGTAGGTTCACGTGAAATAAATTTATTATTACAAAGCACACGTATCAAGCGACAGCTCGTGTCCTTCTAACATTGGTGTAAAAAATCTCAAATTAAAATACCTACCCATCGTTATCGGTTAGAAGGTTCAAATATATAAATAATAAGTAGATACTAATAATTGTCTTTGGAGATAGACAATCTTATTACGTATGCCATGAAGTTGCTTTCATACGGGGATATTTAGCAACATGGAAATAATATTGTTATAAGCGTTCATGGTAAGGCCTGTGGTTAGTAAGTCCAATTCGACCACTACCAGTAGTTTTTCTATTTTCAGATCTTATAGATACTTGTCTATATCAAAACTGCTTCTAAAACTAACACAACACAACACAACACTACTTAAATCAAAAAAGTTCTGATATCTACCTATTTTCTTGAAATGTTGAGGGTAGGGTAGCCAGTAAACTAACTAAATAGGTTCAACCTATTGTTTTTTCCAAAAGTTGGTCCGAGTCCGCAAGTTTTGATCCGGGTCTGCAAGTGTAAGTCTGGGTCCACAGCTGTTGTGCCGGTTCTGCTGTGTAAAAAAGACCTGTCTCCGTGCTAGGCAGCTCGTAAGGCGCGAGCGTAATAGGTCATCAACAACACCACTGGTGGTAGAGTGCTGTGTATCAACTTGCCCGGGTAGGGATCCACCGCTTTAATTATTCCTACCGTCATAATGATTTTGTTCGGTTCCTGTCTTGATAGTTTGGTGTTTTTTATAGTAAGGTGTCTGAACACCCGTGTGACCCGTCACTGACCTCTCACATAAAATCAACTTCTAAGTCTCAGGTTGGCAAACAGTATATTTACGCCGATATCTCCAAAGAGGTAGGCAGAGGCAGAACCAGGACTCCCACGACTAGCCGAAGACACTAAATCCCACAACGTGATAGGTGGCAAACCTATCGCCAACCGGGCACACAATTGTTTATTTGAACATTTATTTATTTGAAAATAAACAATTTCTACTTTTATTGTTGCCCTGGGTTGGCAATGCAATAGCAAACGGTTAGAGCTTATTAAAGGTTACATTCGTCTTATATAATTTGAACCTGGTATGTGGAAGGTGCAAAGGACAAGAACCTATGTACCTAAAATGGTAAGGTAAGGTATGGTAGGTTTTTTTAAAGAAGAGGAGGCTAACGAGCAAGTGGGTCACCTGATGGAAAGTGACCACCTCCGCCCACGGACATCCGCAACACCAGGAGTATCACAGATGCTTTGCCGAAAAAAGGTTAACCTAATACTATGTCCGGCATTTGGTAGTTGTTGGCTTCATTGGGACTACGTAGAACTTTGATTTCAAATATAGGTATCCTAGCTTCTTTTATAGCGTGAGAATGCTGTTGCTGAAAAAACAACTGTTGCCTATAGTTATACCAGAGATTAATAAATATTGTCTTTGGTTATACTTAACTACATTACAGAGGTCGTTGTCTACTAGTCGTCATACAGTGCAGCTTCATAATCCATACCCCATTCCATGTTGGTCCGGGCTCCTTTGCAGAATAGACCATCTACCTTCCTCCCAGGTAGCTCGTAAAAGACGAGCATCGGCTTACCGTCACTAAAACCTTGACTTCTGACTAGGTGGTAGTGTTTCGCAGCGATTCGCACGGATGGGCCGCCTTACCTATTCCAGCCGCCATAAAGTCAGCGCTTGACGTGTTTCGGTTCGGAGGGTAAGGTAGCCGGTAGCCTTACCTTTGCTAAAGGCATAACATCCCGGCTTCAAGTTATCAACGCAGCTTTATCACCTTTGAGTGCATCAGGAAATCCGTCTGCTTATTTGCCTTCCAATTTCATAAAAAAAAAATGCCAAAATTCAATAACATAGGCTCAAGGTGTAGTGCTTGTCCAAGAGTTTTTATGTGCAGCATCCTAACGGTTATATGTGCCAAAAGGCCAGATTGGACTTTCGTGTTTCGAAATTTAATATAATAATTATCAGTAAAACTCTTTTTCCGTGTATTATTCATATTTAATAAAAATATTTACAACATTGATGCATTATTTCTGTCTACTATTGAGAAAATATGTTTAAACACTACATTAAATGTAACAAAATAATTATTAGATAGTATGTGTAGTCACAACAAAAAAATAATCCAAAATTCAAGCTAGGGAGCTGCAGGCTCCTATACATTTTCTGTTTACTTGTTGGAATAATATGTTTGATTTTAAGCAGTTTTAAATAAAACAATGAACGTAAAAAATACGATTTAAGACAAAATAAAATCTTACTATTACAAAACTAATTACTTCTTGCCAATTACATACTGAATTTTGCTTTTTTTCTATTATACTTTATTTAGAATCCCATTTCGCTGTAACCTAATTACTATACTTTTGTAAAAAGTACAGTCATAGACAAAATAAATTAGTACTGATCAATGAGAGGATAAATTTCTTGTCACATGATGTGGAAATAAAATGAAATGACATTTATGATCTTCTGAAAATTGGGGACTAATAAAAAAAATAAGAATTTTGGCCTTCATAAAAATGTATATGCGCCTCCGTACTCATAACTGTATCAAAAACTTAAATTTTACATATAATATATAATAACGTTTTTAATTAGAGATCAAGTTAAGTAACAAAATTATTAATTTTATTTTATATAATTGTAAATTAAAGCTTTAAATAAACTTACAATAACACTAACCGTACATGTATTAGTTTTAGCACAATATTTTTTTACAATTTATAATTAATTATTATACAATCAAACGATATTGGACCGTCATTGGCTAGTTCCTAAATAATAAATGCAATTTTGCTAATAATATTTATACAAAAATACAGTTTTAGGAATTAAAACATACCCAAGGTATAACGGCTATGCCTTTTCATTATTGAGGAGTTGAAGGTTCTTTTGACATTAAGTATTACTCTCCGCATACTTTATCTGTGTTTCTTATATTGACAGTAGTTTTTTTCTTTGCCCTAATATTTCAGCCATTATACAAGTAATTTATGATATTAGGGCGAAATATAATGGGCAAGAAATAAGATGCAGTAGATAGATTTAAATACAAACATACATATAGTCACGCCAGGTCCCTTACAGGGTTGGCAGAGAGTATCATTAGAGTATGTACTCGAATATTTATGTATTTAATACATGAATTTGACACTTGTTAAAAGATCCTTCACACTTTGCCGTTAATTAGAGTACTAATTATATTACACACTTAAAACTTAAGTAATAAACAGTTAATACTATTTACAGAATCTTATTCATATTGCAATCACATGTTGTTACCCATCAGTCATTTTCATTAACATTATCCATTCCTTCTTACACGTTACTTTAATAATATCTAGAAACGATGTAAATATCGTTGTTTAGAAACAGAAAAAAAGATTGAGTGGTTTTATGAAACCACGGTAAAAGTGTAACTACATCTATAACCATAAACTATAGACACCGCCATATTGGCCTCAGCTGCTCTGACGTCACCGTCACGCGACATGCGACACACAGACCAAAAAAATGAGACGATGTAAAATCTACATTAGATCAGTATTCCAGAACTGAGTTTAAAAACACTATGTGTCATCTTATCTCAAGTTTTCTTGGGTTTGTAGAATACCTTTTAATCATTATTAAAAAAGTAAAAACCATATATGAAGAAATTGAGTGACAAACGAATAACTTAGGGTCACTTGCACGTTCGTGGGTTAAATTTAATAGTGAGTTAAAGTGTCAAACATGAAGTGATTTAACGAACTGAACTGAGTCAGTAGCTGACTCAGAGTTAAATATTTAACACAGAAACGTGCAAGTAGGTCTTAAAAGCTATAAGTTTATTTATTAATAGCGAAGGAAAAAGATTGGAACAATTACACAATTTTATCTAATCCCAAAGTATATTAGAGATTAGATACGCTTATTTTCTTTTTTTCTTCATTAAAATATTATACATACGAGATCCTTGAAGATGAGTCTGAATAAGCATAACCAAATCTATCATCAGAAAGAAGTATTAGTTATTAAATCTAACGAACACAGAAAAGGAGCTGGTCACTAATCCATCGTTTCAATAATGACTAATAAATGATTCACGTTTCTTTATGGCACTTTCTTTGCTAATCTCTTATTCTATCTCACTCGTTTTATAAGCAATATCATTGCTTCTCTAATTAAAAAAATATTCGGCACCAGTATAAAGTAAATCGACATAAGTTTAAATTTACCTTATAAAAATTTCCAAGTTAACTACAAAATAGCAAACAAAGACATATCACATTATTAGATAATACAAAAGTACAATATAAATAAAAAGAAACTACGTATAATTAAATCTAAAACAAATAAAAAAAAATTACGAATACCCTTACCAAATGGGTCGACCATTTAAGCTTGGTTACTATAATCAACGAACCATCCGTTAACCGTTAGTATATCCATTGGTAGTTTTTGTAAGTGACGACGAAGCGTTGCTTATAGTCTCACAAATGTTTCGAGTTAACAGTCGATACCGAAATACCGTAGTTAGATTTTTTACTATTCGTACAAAAAACTACCATTCGTAAGAAAGTCGTTTCTTGAATAGGAACCGAACATTAGAGGGTTATTAATAAATTTATTCATAGATAACAGTAATACCTACCAATATCTATATTATCCCTCTAGAAACAAATGTATTTTATATTTCTTTTCATCCCTCTATTTGGCTACAATCCCGAGAGCGACCAGCTTCTATCCTTTTTGCCTATTCATTATTTCTTATATCTAATCATGTAGACATATAAACATTGAAATGTATGTTCAGTTGTCATTACTTACCTAAAACAAACACGGACCACCCATTTTATCTATGTACAAGGAATAGCTTTAATACGTAAAGATATTCTTTACAGTACGACCAATGATAAGCAATAACAAAATCTTGTCAAGGTTGCTATTAGCACAAGTTGCTAGTTGTTTAAATATAGATCCTTCTAGATCGTTGACAATGGAGAATATTAAATATTAAACTTCATACAGGTAAGTTCGTTATGTTATTCAGTTTTTTTTTACAAATACATACTTTCAAATTATAATTGCTTACCTTTTGCCAAATATTAACAACCTTCACTCCACAGTAGGTAAGTATATCGTACAGCATCTCTTTAGTCCTACTTTAATCACATTTATTTTCATGTAATATTTAGTTACATCAATGTTTAAGTATTTACTTAGCTTTCAATAAAGTTAAAATTAATAAATCCACCTTAAATCAAAATAGTTCTCGCAATATTTTATCCGACTCATTCAGTATAGTTTACCCTGTTAATGACTTCATACACCATTAATATAGAATAAAGAAGTGCACAAAAACGTGCAATAAAATATTTATCTACTTACATTTATAATTAAAGAGAAATGTATAATTCGTCAATATAATGACAACATTAATCGTATCATGACAATAATAAATTACAGCAGTATCACGTTATCTGCAGAGTTGAAGAACTTTAATTAGTAGCCATTTTCGTTTTTATAACATTTGAATGAATGAGAACGTTAAGTTTTGAAAAACTTAACATGAGAAAGTGGTGCCATCTATCAACTCTACAGATAGCTACAAAGGTAACTCGTGTACGTTTGTTCGATTTGTGATCAAGACAGTGTAGGGGTCGGGGGGCATTCGTGCGGCTTAGTGTTTAGGTAGTAGGGCTGCGTGTTTGAGCCGCAGGTGAGCGCGGAGTGTGTCGATGCGGCTGTATGTAGCGGGGCAGTAGGGGCAGGGTGAGCGCTGCGCGGTGTGCGAGTGGTAGTGGTGCCA
>NJDD01000001.1:65413-103420 GCA_002245505.1 Calephelis nemesis
TCATAAAAAAATCTATTAGTAAAAGGTGGGTCGTGTTAGATAAAATTATAATTTAGCAATAATAGGAAATCCAAGTAAAACAAAAAAATGAAAAGTAACAAAAAAAATATTTTTATCATTTTTTATTGCGTTCTTTTTCCGATTCATTAGGATTTTTAATAAAATATGAATCCTTTTTAGAGTCATTATTCAGATTTTCAAAAAAACCCTACCTAACCTATTCTGAAATTGTCATACTACTTTCGATAGTTGTTTATGAACATTTCCAGCACTGCCTAACGTTTCGCGCATGAGAGGCGTGTCAAAACAATGTACATTTTTATTCATTTCATTTAGAAATTGAAGTTAACTAAATGAATCAAGTCACATTTGAAGCCAAACCTTCACTAGTACTTTTGTACACTGGTTTTTAATTAATGTACAAGTAGGTTCCTTTCAAACATTTTTTATTCGTAGCTCTTCAAGCCTATTGAATATGTACCAACATTTTTTGCTTGTATCAATAGGTACCTTATATAGATTCACTTGAGTCAATGGCCGAATGATTGGCAAAATCTACAAGATGGTCGCTTATAAGCAGAAAAAAATACTTGTGCTGGTACTTATTCTATATTGAATAGATAGATTGATGAAAGCTACCAGATTATTTAGTGTGTTTTAAGGAATGAATTTTTTATTTGTAACTATTCGACCCGGCAAACTTCATATCGCTTGACATTACTAACAGTTTAAGGGCAAAACTAAAGTAATCTTATAAACATTTTCCCTGCAATTTTCAAGATTTTTCTTTCCGTATGAAATTTCTTCTAACAAAACAAAACAAGAATAGTAAAAATTTTTGAATCCGTTGACGCGTGATGCAATGACAAAGTCAAATGGGGATTTATTTTTATATATGAGAGATATATATCTCAATTTAATATATATCGCCTCTGTGGCCTAGCGGTTTAGTTGTTGGACTTGACTGCATGAGGTCCCGGGTTCAAGTCCCGGGTCGGGCAACAAAAAGAAAATTGGGTTTTTCCAATTTTCTAATTAAAAAAATGTTGCTCGGGATAGGATATGCGCCCGGTTGGCGATAGGCTTGCCACCTATCACATTGTGGGACTTAGTATTTTCGGCTAGTTGTGGGTGCCCTGGTTGTGCCTCTGCCTACCTCTTCGGGGATATGGGCGTAAAAATACTATTTTTTTTATGAGAGATATCTAAACTCTGAAACTGAAGACTTGAATAGCTTCATTAAAGGCCATATTGCAACAAAATACCAATAATGTGGCTGTGAAGTTGGTTGCCGCGGAAGTCGGATAATTATTGAAAAGACAAGCAAATATTTTAAGAAAAGAAAAGGCTATAACTCCTACCTAAAAAGCCGCTAGAAAGAGAAGTATAGTTATATTTGTTTGGTATAATCTGTTTAACAATTTTACATGCTACAAGGGTATGTATGGCGCTTTTATTTCTCAATAAAACAATGCTTGCAATCCTCAATATCATAAATGCAAAGTCTGTCTGTCTGTCACGCTTTCACGGTTAAACCGTTGGACCGATTCTGATGAAATTTGATATGCATATAGCGAAAGACTTAAGTTCAAATATAGATTCCCTGTTTTTTCAAAAATCAGTGGGCTATAAATATAATCAGCTAGTTTAATAGGATTCTAGACGGTTGTAAAACACTTGTTGTAAACATTCTTTGCGTCCGTTTGGACCGCAGAGTTAATTAACATAATAATAATCGGAAGATGAAAGAAAGTTTCCTCCAAGGTTACCTTTATTGGACGGCGTGTTAACAGTAGTCCAGGGGGCTTACCACAAGCCTTTAAAAACAGTATTATTTCAATAATACTTATTGTCATCCGAGAAAGACAACCTTATGACGTATATCACGAAGTTTTATAATAATCGGAAGGTGGAAGTTTCCTCCAAGGTTACCTTTATTGGACGGCGTGTTAACAGTATTCCAGGATGGTTACCACAAGCTCTTAAAACAGTATTATTTCAATAATACTTATTGTCATCGGAGAAAGACAACCTTATGAAGTATATCTCAAAGTTGCTTATAAAGGCGGACATTTAGCAAGATGTAAATAATACTGCTTTAAGCGTTCATGGTCAGAACGTTTTTTACATAAATCGGTTATTCAGACTTAGTCTAAGCCTGCGTCTTACTTTGGTGGGCAATAAATTACTATTTTTTTAAATGTTTTTGCGCATATACATACATACATTTCATGGGTACACATTTTTTTTCTATTTTTATTTTTATTAGTGTTAGAGTAGGTAAATTATAAGATACTTTTTACTAGAGATAAACCTGGTCATTTGGACCGTACTTATTATTTGTATTTTCTCGTTTTTAATTTCTATTATGTGAATCATAAAGTCTAAAACTTATCGCTTCTGTGGTCTAGTGGTTCAGTTGTTGGACTTGACTGCTTGAGGTCCCGGGTTCGAATCCCGAGTCGGGCAACAATAAGAAAATTCGGATTTTCCAATGTTCTAATTAAAAAAAAAAACGTTGCTCGGGATTGGAAATGTGCCCGGTTGGCGATAGGCTTGCCACCTATCACATTGTGGGAATTTGTATCTTCGGCTAGTCATGGGTGGGCACCCACGACTAGCCGAAGATACTAAGTCCTAAGGTTGTGCCTCTGCCTACCTCTTCGGGGATATGGGCGTGAAGATACTTTTTTTAAAAAAACTTAATAAAAAACATATATTTTTACCTCAAAGTCAAAGTTATATTTACTTAGAACACATAAAAACTATTTGAAGTATTGAGCATTGTCCTTAGTGTTATCCAAAATTTTGATTTAAAAATGAATCACAATTTCCTTTGATGATAGCAGTATGCGTAAATGGATAGACGAATTTTGCTCATTTTTTTATGTTAAATTAGTCAGGATAAAGTTCTAATGGAAAAAAACCGGGAAATTAGTAGGGAAAAAGGGGGAAAAAATAATGTGTAATCCATACAGCTGTAGCTGTGAATGTAAAGCGATACGAAGTTTGCCGGGCTAGCTAGTTTAAAAAAATAATATCTTATAAACAGAATGATCGATTTCCGTAGTTTAATATAATGTTAATTGCTTGCCGTCTCATTAACGTAAGATTAAACCAGTGACGGTAGCGAGAACTTGTATAAAATGGAGCCCTAAAAAAGTGTAACGGTTGAATGCTTCGCGAGCCATAATTTCTCGCCATTTCATTTTGTATTTGCAATAATGGTCTAAGATCCGAAACTAAATCATCCTACACCGAGCTGATAAAAGAATGAAATATATTTGATAATAAATTTAGTATTGTAGAAATTATATTAAATACGGTTTGCCTAAAAAAAACCTGTGCATAATATAATTCAAAAAATTAGGTTTTCATTAAATGGTGAAATAATGTTAAAGCGACTAAAAGTATGTGTAAGACGTACAGAATGTGGAGAAGTTAAGTTGCCTGTTACTTATTTGGGGTGTCAGGTATAAACAGATACAGTGACAGTTACTATAACGGGATTGGATAATAGAAAAAACTACATATCAACATATGCGCAGTGATATTGCACACACTTTGAAATAGGGTTGCCAGCAATAATCGGGATAAAAAATCAATTTTCTAAAATTAATTAAAAAGTCTGATTCTGTCTACTACTTTTTTAAGCAACCCATTTTAATATGATTTCTAATATAACAAAATTATTATGAAATATGTATTATGAAATATAATAAGCTCAGCGTAAGTCGATATAGGTTCGGATCTCCTACTACAAAAGTAGTGTTATAAGCGTACCTAGTTTTGGGTCATTATTACTTGTAATTCCAACATAAAAATCCCAAATAAGGAAATTTTATTTGCTTAAGATGGAATAGCATAAGAAGCTTATTTCATAAATTGTGACACGGCCGCACCCAGAGACGTCAGTTTAATCTTTTATTAAGTCACAACTTCGTATGGAAAATATCGACTTAATTACTGATTAAAAGATAGTTGAAATCTCTGAGTGCTGCCGTTAAACATTAGTGTTAACTGCATTATGAACTGTATTTAACATTTCCTTAAACATTGTTTCTATTTCTGGTCTGCTAAAATAAATCTCTTGTATTGTACAACTCGACATATTCACTTATGACTGTTCTGCACATAATAAAGAATAAAATGATGTTAGACTTTTCCCAGGTAACTAGGACTAGCTTAAAAAACATAGAATCTATTTCTAGAGGTAAACAAAAAATTCAGGATTGTAAAGCTTGGTTATTAATTTATTTTCTCTTCATTGTATAATAAAAGATAGGATGGGTACAAAAAGCTAATTTGTTGCCTGCTAGCTTTTCCCGCAAGTCAACATTTGGTCGAGGGTATATTTAATATATAAACCCCCATTTCCCTCGGCCAACGCATCACGTCAGAAATAATGGATATATTTGGATATTTTTTATCGTTTATTTGATATTTTCCATCGTCGGCGCTTGGTAAAACTTCCAAATATTCATATTTTTAAATGAAGAAAACACTTGTACTGTTTTACGTATCACTTATACTTTATTATTTTCTAGTTCTAGCCCTGATGATGCTGTCATAATCGAAACAGTACAAAACAGTACAAGTGTTTTCTTCATTTAAAAATATGGATTTTTTATCGTGTCAGTTATTGTCAGGTTCCAATGTAAAAAAAAAAGTATACTCATTTTCACAAGACAACGTCTGTCAGCTTAAATAGCATGACTTATCTTTCTTTTAAAATTTAAACACACAAAAGCAGAAGAACGGTAACGTTTTATTCGGTCTTAAACAATTTTAATTTATTAAACTTAGGATTTTCTAAATTTAAACTGGTATTATATGAATTATTAATTTAAAAAGGTGTGATAATTAAAACGTTAAATCTTTTCTTTGTATAACGAGCAAAATATTACAGTAAATCCCGTCTAAAATAATAATTAATATCAAGGAAGTAAACACATCAAAGTTATTCCAATATCATCCTTTGCTCAGCCGCGCATTATACAACGCTCCAGTTGGCGAATTAAATGAGAAAGGGAAAGAAATCTACACCTAAGAAGTACAGTTATCAGACAGTAATGAAATGAATCGCCAATTATTAATACCTAATATATGCAATAAACAGGTAACTTTGTTGGTTTTTGAAAGGTCTAGGAATTTATATGTTTGTTTATATAAATGTCGACGCGCACAAGTAACAGTTGTATTGTCCATGTGGTATTTTTTTAAAAAGATTTTGAACTTTGAATCACGATAAAACAAAAGAAATACAATAATACCTTTATAATATTAAAAATCAGATTTCTTCCACAATCAAATTTCTGTTCACTACTTTTTTAATTATTAAAATGTATTTTTTTTAAATCGACCAATAAAGAACCTCGATGAAGGAGGTAAGTTTTGCATTAAACTATTCTGACAAAGTCCTAGGTAAACATCTATTAAGGTAGTAAGTCTGATTGGCTAATTTTTATTTAAAATTCAACCCCTAAAGACTATAACGAAGATAAAAATAAGAAAATCTATTCGAAGCTGACGAAATCGGGGACTTACAGTTAGTTAATATCACGTATTCGTCTGTTTGCTTGCCTTGTAATCGTATAAACAAACATATACAAAAAAAAACTCAAGAAGTATCCAATTCTAATAAAAATATACCTAGTTCATATGCAAAAGACAATGCCATGACTTTGTGCAAAGGAAAAAAAATACATAAAAACTACATTATACAATTACGAAATATGAAAATTATCTTATTGTTTTAACACAGTTTTTTGTGTCTACATGGAGATAATTAACTAAAATTAGAAATTTCGTATTTGAATAAACCGATTAGTTCAATAAATATTAATTACAGTGGTGGCTTAGATAATTATTAGCAAGTTACTTTAAAAAGGCAAGTGAGTAGCTTCACGCCCTTATCTCTGAAGTAGTATGCAGAGGTGCAACCAGCGATTTGCTGATGGAACTTCGTCCAACAAAATGATAGGTGACAAACTAACGCCAACTGAGGACTTACATCAGGCGACGTTGTTTTTATTAGAAAACTAGCCGAGACGACAGACGTTCTCCTGCCCTGACTATGAATATTGCAGTTTGAAAGGATTAAGAAAATTGGTCTCTCTGTTCCCGAGTGATGCGATGAACAAGAGAACAAAGATTCATTTTAATAGTTGTAGATTGAAAATATACTACATTTTTATGTTTCCTAACCCGGTATCGAACCCGAAACTTCACGTAGTCAACGTCAACACCGGACTACAAAAGAAACGAGGCGACAAAAAAAATCTGTAGATATAAAAGAATGTTGTGTTAGTTATAATATTCTGTTTGTAACTCAAGAACACTGAACCGATTTGACTGAAATTTGAAGAGAAGGTAGCATAGAACCAGAAGACGGACATGTATTATCAAATTCGACTGCGAGGAAATTAGGGGAAATGTTTTTTTTTCCTAATACAAACTGAACGGGTGGAACGAAGTTCGCAGGAACAAGTAAAAAAACAAAAGAAAGGCGAATAAAAGTAAGTCGACAGGAAAATATGCAAGTTTGCCAAGTTTTGATGAACTTCGATAAAAACATACTATGCTGTGAAAGTACTAGGAAAGCAAGATAAAAGTACCGGACGATTGTGTGACATTTGTCGGTACATGAACCGGTTCATAAACGAGTCCATCGTAAGATGTGTAAATACATAGAACTCTGTTATTATGGAACTCCCATTAAAATACCAGTCTCTAATCGACTGTGAACCCTAATTTGAATTGCTATCGCAAATTAGAAATATAACAAATATGAATAAAAAAAATGTAAATAATTAAGATAGTTTAATTTTAGCACTTTTCCCTCGCATTAATTTTAGAATTTTTATCATTAATACATTTTCACATTTTTTTAATGTTTGAGTGGTTTTTCTTTAATATTTGGGTAAAATCATAACATTTTAAGAGATTCTAAAGTTAGATAGATGGAAATTATAAATTGTCTAAATTATAAAAAGGCTATTATGGTATGTCAATATCACCAGCAATGATAATTAAAATATTATAACACAGAACTATGTAACTACAGTACTGAAATACTTTGTAAATAGAACACAACGGAATCGATAAGGAAATTCAAACTTCATAACAATTTGAGCCGATGGTAGCTCAAATCGTTACGAAAAGACGAAAAAGTGTGCTAATTTCACCAACACCGATGATTTAAATATTACACAGAACTATGTAACTACAAAATCGTAATACTGTGTAAATAGAATACAACTGTCAACGGAATCGATAAGGAAATTCAAATTTCACCACAGAATTTGAGTCCTTGGTAGCTCAAACTTTAGCGAGAGACGAAAATGTGCAGGTTCAGATACTGAGATTTTTTTAATGGTAAGATGGTAAGAAACAACCATGGCCTACAGACTCCATAGGTGTTACAGGTGCCGCTGTCCTGCGGCCGGGATGTTAGACTTATGCAAGTCTAACGAACTTCACCATCCGGACAACTTGAGTCATTTTGGGCAAGAATAGGTAAGGCGGTGGATCCCTACCTGAGCAAGTTGCTGCACAGCACTGTAGTCTCTACCACCATTGGTCTTTTTAGTACTGATTTATATTTTAACCAGTCTCGCCTCTCAAGAGCTGCCTGGTAGAAAGGCAGATGATATATATTTTTTTATAACATTGGAAGGCAAACAAGCAGACGGATTTCCTGATGGTAAGAAATTCCCGCCGCCTAGAGACACCTAAGGTGGTAATGGTGCGTTGCCAACCAGAGGCCGGGATGCTAGGCCTCAAGCAAAAGTAAGTAAACCGGCTACCTGACCCTCCGAACCGGAACACGTCATGACGTTATGGCGGCAGGAATAGGTAAGGCGGTGGTACCAATCCGGGTGAGTCGCTGCGAAAATCTACCACCTAGTCAGATGTCACGGTGTTAGTGACGGCAAGCCTATGCTCGCCTTTTACGAGCTGCCTGGCAAAGTAAGGCAGATGGTCTATTCTACAAAGGAGCCCGGACCAACACGGGGGATATACACAACTCAGATCTGGATCAACCGGAAACAACACAATATTGGTATACTGTGTAAACGAGACAAAACGAAAAAAGTAATAGACAAGTTTCAAATATTCACCACAAATTTTGAGCTCTTGGTTGCTCTAATCGCTAGAGCATTCCTTAACGAGAGACGAAAAGCTGCTGGTTTAGATACTGAGGTATTTCTTACATTAGACATTGTGAAGTAAAGCAAAATATCTTCACGCCTTATCCCTGAAGTCGTAGGCAGAGGCGCAACCAGGGCATCCACTAGCAATGACACTAAGTCCCACAATGTGATAGGTGGCAAGTCTATCGCCAATAAATAAAAGAGCTTATACTCAATCCCAGGCAATTATTTTTATAAGAAAATTGAAATTTTACATTTTCTTTTTTTTGTTGCTAGGGTATCGAAACCGGGACCTCAAGAAGTCCAGTCCAACGGCGGAGCGCTAGACCGGCTAGGCGATATTAGAAATTGTGAATATAGTAAATATTATAAAAAGGTGTAGATACAAGCTACAAAATAAATTTGAATTTTATTTTCACGTCATAAAAGTGCGATAAGATGCTGCCATATGGATTCCAAAGATTTCACAACTGTGTTAGGTCAATGGATATAAATAAATGATAACAATTACTAGACAATTTTACAAATTCCGCCAGAAATAGTAATCGCTAGTAATTATCAGCGTAGTAAATCGAATTGTATGTAGGATTTGATATGTAGATATCATTGTTTATTTTTATACTTACCACTAGACTGATATTTACTATTGAACTTTAGTTTACTTTCAATTTGTAGATATCAAAGTAAAAGTAACAACACTAGGCGTTTCAAATGCGATGCGGTTTACCTAAATATTTACACACACTTTTATGTTTGCCTCAAATTCATACTGTTATGGTAAACGCGAAAGTATATATTTTAAGTTTTCACGGCTTAACCGCTGGACCAATTTTGATGTAATTTTATATAAATTTGTTTGTTTTAACCCGAATACCAACATGGTCACCCTTTTAATAAAAAATCGTCCGCCAAGGACTGCCTCAGTAAAATTGACAAATTTGAAAGAATAAAAATCTATTCTACGTTGCGGAAAATAGGAAAAAATTAATAATGAACACCTCGTTGGTCGAGGGTTGGTCTACAACCGCGACTCTCGGGTTCGATACCCGACGAGGGCAGGCATATTTATTTGTATTTATCATTTCAAATTGTTATTAGTGTTCCATGTCAGAAGGTACTAAGTCCACCGGCTCGGCTAGTTAAAATTAAAACTGTCGATAGTTACAACGTAAAATACACTAATAACTTCTCGGAGAAGTTCTTCTAAAGTGTTCCGTAATTGACTGAGAAAAGCTTAATTAGTATTTTCAGTGTCTAGGAAGTAACAGCATCACCGTTATTGTACAGAATGGTATGCAGATACAACTAATTTTGATTTAACATAAAGAAAACATATTAGAACCTGCCTATCCGGAATGGATAAAAGCAAGAAAGTTATATAGTAGTTTCTTTTATCATTTACATTAATTTAAAATATTTGAATTATAATAAAATATTCGCAGAACAGAGGACGTGGAAGATAAAGGCTAACAAGTAGTCATTCTACTTTATTATCGTCTAGGTATCGTCGGGGAAACTAAAAAGAGTATTCGTTAATACCTAACATAAAAAAACTAAATATTTCCTTGTTTGATATATTCACAACTAGCTGCTGACCGTGGCGTTGCCCGCGTGGTTATTGGTCCCACAGGAACATTTTTCGGAATAAAAACTATACTATGTGTTAATAGAAGTTACCCTGTATGTGCCAAATTTCATGAAAATCGGTTCCGCAGTTTTTGCGTGAAGGAGTAACAAACAAGCACACAAAATTTCGCATTAATATTATTAAATAGGATTTAAAAAATAATTCAAAACTCTGACTCCAATTGTTTTATTGCTATGTCGCGATATGATCATTATTTTTTTCTTTTTTTTGATAATTGTTATTAATAATTAAATTTTATCAATAGTAGGTACCTACTATTCATTAATATTATGAGTTATCAAAGAGAATGTCAACATAGACGGAAGGCTATCAACGCTCTTAGGGTGCAATATAACAATGGTCTCAGGGTGTTGTTGGGTCTTCCGCGCTACTGTAGTGCTTCGGGCATGTTTGCGGATGCGCGCATTGACGGTTTTCATACTGTGCTGCGCAAACGTATCGCGTCTTTGCAGAATAGGGTGCGCGAGAGCACCAACAGCATCCTCAAAGTCATTAGTGATAAACCTGATGGCTCGATGTTACGGCATTGGGTACATACTCATTTACACATAGCCGGTGCGTCGAGTCATCAGGGCAAATATTTAAATTAAGTTTTTAAATTAAATGCTAGTACGTTTTATTTATTTTAATTACTAATATTTTTCTTTTTGTTTTATTTATTTGTTCTTAAATTTTGTACATTACTAACCCTGATATGGACTATGTCTGAAATAAAATTATTTTATTTTTATTTATAGACAAAAACTTATGCATAACATTAAGAATAAGTCAAAACCAAAACTATTATGAGCCCCCCTCTGAATCAAGATACAAAAAAAATAAGAGTGGCAAGCCTATCGCCACATACCTATTTAGTGCAAGTTGTTTTATTTAGAAAATTGAAAAACCACATTTCATTTTTTGCCCGACCCGGGGATCGAACCGATGACCTCAAGAAGTCTAGTCCGACGCCGGACAACTAGATCACAAACGCGATAATTCACTAGCTAAAATACCCTACAGTTCCATACACTAGTATGTTTTGATTAGAGTAACTTAGATCGTATTTAGACGGTAAGAGTAGACTGCCTATCTCTGCCTTATCTGTTAATAATCGTAGATGCTCACCGCGTTTCGCTTTTCCACCGTTTAAGATGCTTACGATACAATCTATTTACTTTTTTGATGACGTTATATTCAGATTACTAAAAAAGGCCTTATTTTTTTCTCGCTTCTTATTTGACCGCCTCGTTGGTCGAGTGGCTAGCGTACTCGAGGCTCGGGTTCGATTCCCGACGGGGGCAGGCATTTGTGTGATGAACATTTAGATGTCTGCATTTCCGGGTCTGGTGTTTATTAAATTTATTCTGGTATATAATTAAGTATTTATATGTAATAGTATCGTTGACCAACACCCATAACACAAGCATATAATTTGGTTACTTTGGGGTTAGATTCAATTTGTGTGATTTATCCAGGGGTATTAATTATTTATTTATTCCAGTAGACTAAGTAAAATAAATACTATTTCATTTTAACACACGTTTCAAACATAAGACATTTTTAATATTCAAACAATTATCGAGTGTAAGGCCTGCTACACACATTCGGAATTCATTGACGTCCCGTTTCGGAATTTCAAAACAATGTCGCTCCATACGAATTCACCCAAACTCCGTACGACGTGTGGCAGGTCTATTTGTTTAGATTTGTTGCTTTTTAACTTCTTCAGAATAGGAATTCCATAATAAAATGCCGAAAGTATAAAGCGGGCCTAAGCAAGATAGTCTACAATTTATAGGAGTAAAAAAATCGGCGCCGCGTTCGAGTTCCAACATCATTACAACTCACGCCTCTAAACTATTAAGGTCGACGCACCCGGAATATATTAAGGATTGGCATTCATGTGAGGATTTTTATATATAATAAATAAACATAAGGGCCAAAATTAAGTTTATCAAAACTTTATATTTAATAGTACTAGTGGTCGCCCGTTGGTCGAAATTCGACCATAAAAAATTTAATGTCCCTGGATAAGAACGCCATCTTTATTTCTCAAGACCAACTAGGTACAAATCAAAATAATTTCAAATTCATGGTAGTGTGGGTAATGTTTTATTTATTAATTTAAGTTAGTTTATAAGCATTATTATTGAAAAATATTAGCATTCTGCACTTCTCCAACACATAAACTATAAGTGTGCCAAATTGTATGCTCCTGCATCAGCGCAATTTTCGTAAAAAGTGGTCCAAAGTTTTGACATCACGTATTAATAAATAGATATAATTTTAGAGTCTACGTCTAGTCAGGGGTGTCCTGGTTGTGCCTCTGCCTACCTATTCGGGGATATCAGCGTGAAGATACTTTTTTACATAAATATCTCGTGTCACCAAATATGTTCGGGATAAACACCGAAAGTACTGAATCCATTTTAATCAAATTCTGTACCCATATGTAATTTGTTCTGATTCATAAGTACGGATACTTTTATCTGGATATCAGCAAATTCTAGCAAAAAAAAAAACAATTTTAAATGAGAGGACGAAGCCACAGGTAACAACTAATAAAAAAATATTTACTATAAACACCATTATTTTCTGTAACGCATACAGCGTACCTACGTATACTTTGGTAATAAATCCAAATTTTTAAGTGCAAAAAGTACCTATCCAAAGCGTTTTACCTAACACTTTTTTTTAATTTCAAATAACAGAAAAGGCAAATACTTTCATCTCTTTTATATAAATACGTGCACAATATATAATTATTTGATTGTGATACATATTACTATTATCAACGATTCAAAATTGATTTAATTACTAATATCCGTAGGTACATTGACCCTACATTTCCCAAGACAAAAAATCTCGAAGCTAATTAAAATAAAAACCTCCCACGTGTCCACATATAAACGTCTAAGACCATTAATTCAAAATGGCATCATACAAGACCATTTACTTCAAATACTGCGACCGTTGGGCAATAATTTCGGATCTAAAGGGTCATTGAGCGCTTGGCAAAAACGTCAAGGTCGGCGAACGATACCTACGTCTCTACGCAAAATCGCCAGACAGGTCTGACACGCTCTATTCTGTTCGTTATCTCTGTCTTAGTTAACAACTCAGTTCGGCTTCCGTTTAAAAAGGGCGTCATTTCTATAATTATAATTGACGAACAAGTTACTTAAAACCACATCTAATGGCGCATTTTTTTTTTATGATATTGAAAGGCAAACAAGCAGACGGATTTCCTGATGTTAAGAAATTCACGCCGCCTAGAGACACCAAAGGTGGTAATGGTGCGCTGCCAACCTGACGCCGGGATGTTAGGCCTCGAGCAAAAGTAAGTTGACCTGCTACCTTACCCTCCGAATAGTATTTTTTTTACGACGTGGCAGTTAATAATTAAGAGCATTAAAATTGCAAAAACCTACTCCATTGGTTCATTCTACAACCTATTTCATTGGTTATCACGTTGCGATTTGACAGTTCTTTTTTTGAAAAGATAACTAATGGTTCCGAAATGGTTTCATCCCAATTTTATAAACATCCTACTATTAGTTTTCGTGGTCATCAATGAGATTGTCGTCGCAGCATGACTCAAAAATCACTCGTCGGATAATGATAAAATTAATATGGGATCTACCTTGGAATCATGACCAAAACCATAGAAATCGGTTGGCTACTGGCCAATTAATTGGTAACAAAAATAATATTAAAAAAAACATACAGTCTAATTAAGAACCTCCTCCTTTTTTGGAGTCTGATAAAAATGATAAATTTACCAAAATCCCTAAAATGGACATACATTTTTCTTGTCGCCATCCATACGCTCAAGTTATGACGCCACAGGACGACATGTCAAACTTACACCCTTCGTTTTCCACGGGGGTTAACCCAACCAAGAACCAATAAAATCTGACCGAGTAATCGCGAAACATCCAAAAAAATCATACTGTGTAATTAACAATACTTTTTTTGGAGTCACATAAAAAACGTTTTAAGTATCGACTCAAACAGACACAAAAAAACATGAGAATCTTTCCGCTGTCAGAAAAAGGGCATCTTTTCAATTAATACGATTTGTAAGACATGTAGTTTAATGTAGCAAAAAACCGTTGGTTATTGTAGCGTCCGAATGTTTATGAACTAAATCTAGATATTTATCGCGGGGGAACCGTTATTACATAAGTTTTTGTTAAATCGGATAGCCCTGACTCCGCGGATAACCTGTATCGGTGATTGTAAGCTGCGTAGGTTTTTTATAGCATATCTAGAATCAGGATGGTATTTATTTTAATTAATGAATTTATTATAAAACTAGCTTTATTTTAATTGCCTGCGCCGTTGCCCGCCTGGTTAATGGTCCCACAGGAAGCTTTTTTTGGGATAAAAGCTATCCTGTGTTTATCCAAATTACCCTCTATGTGTGTGCCAAATTGCATGAAAAGCGGTTCAGCTGTTTTTGCGTTAAGAAGTAACAAACATACAAACTTTCACATTTATAATATTAATAGGATAATATGATGGATATGATAAATAATACATTACATTTATCACCTGCCACCAAAACATCAGTGCTTACCGTTGCCGTGTTCCGGTTTGGACGATAAGGTAGCCGGAAAACTTACTTTTGTTCGATGCTTAACTTCCCGGCATCAGGGTGGCAACGCACCATTGCTACTTTCGTGTCTCTAGGCGGAATAAATGTCTTACCATCAGAAAATCCGTCTGCTTGTTTGCCATACAATATCATCAAATAAAATAAATAGTAACAAAAACACAAAAAAGCATACAGTCGAAGAATCTCCTCTTTTTTGAATTGGTTAAAACTAGAACTAAAAATAGATCATATTATAGAAATATTAATGATACTGAAATATTTTGGGGGATGAGGTCAAGAACTGCTTAGGTCTTATGGATGAGAAAACAAAGCTCATCCACGTTATAGTTTCAGACTTTTTAGAGGCTTAAACTTAGGTCAATTGCTCTCCAGTGAAGTGGCGATCTTCGTCTGTCACTAAGACCGCGACTGTGGCTATGAGGTAAGTTGTGTAACATTTTGCCAGGATTACGAAAGTAGTATAGTATATATAGCAAGTCGAGAAAACGTATTTAAATGCGCTTCAAAAAAAATTGAACTGAAGCTGAGGCCTTTTCATATTAAGAACTATAAATAAAAAAGGGACCTGATGCCGATAGGTAAAAGTGGAGTGATGTCAAGCTTTATTAACGGAAGCAACTAGTAAGCTGCTCAATGTAGAGAGTACTCTACTTAGCATCCATACCAATATTATAAAAGTGTGTCCGCTACGCTTTTAAGGCAAAGGAATTAGAATAATTTTGATGAAAATTGATATGCATATAGTTAAAGATACGAGTTCCCATTTGGGCTACATTAAAAAATAAATCTACCTACAAATGAGTTTAACGGTGGATAAGTTTTCATTAAGTCTACGCTGATGTATTCGTGGTTAGATAGCTAGTATGTAATAAGGTTGACTAAAATGAGAAAGAGAGAGCTTCTTACCTCTTTATGACCGCATTTCTAGAAATTTTTGTACAATATCAACGACACCGCGAAAATGGCTATCGATTGGGCTACCGCCAATTAATATATACCAAATTAGTAAGACATTATCCACTGAAATTCAGAATTCACATGTAAGTTTATCATCTACTCTTGTAATCCAGATCGAAACAAGTCTACTAAGGTTGACTTAGATGAGAAAGAGAGAGGTTCTTATCTCCTTATGACCGTCATGCTAGGAATTTATTTCACTGTTCTACATATATAAGGCGAACATTTTTAAATAATATCAACGAGCCCGCAAAGAATGACTATCAATGATTTAGTAGAATTAGGTATATTTTTTAATGATATTGGAGGGCAAACAGCAGACAGATTTCCTGATCTATATATTAATACGTGATGCCAAAACTTTGGACCTCCTTTAACGAAAATTACGCGGACGCAGGAGCATAACATTTGGCACACTCATAGTTTCTGTGTAGGAGAAGTGCAAAAAGCTAACATTTTTCAATAATGGTGCTTATAAAGTACATTAAATCAATAAACAAAACATTACCCACACTTCCATGAATTTGACACACACAAAAGAATAGATTAATAATAACGATAAAAGATCACAGAAGGCGCATTAAAAAGTTAGCAAACAAAGTAGTTGGTTTTAAGAAATGACGATGGCGTTCTTATCAACAAGATATTAAAATTTATTATGGTCGAATTTCGACCAACGGGCGACCACTAGTAGTAAGAAATTTAGGCCGCCTAGAGACACCAAGGTGGTAGTGGTGCGTTGAACTGCATGAGGTCCCGGATTCGAATCCCGGCTCGAGCAACAAAAAGAAAATTGGGTTTTACCGATTTTCTATTAAAAAAAATGTTGCTCAGGATTGGGAATGTACCCGGTTGGTGATAGGCTTGCCACCTATCACTTTGTTTGACTTAAGAGTCTTCGGCTAGTCGTGGGTGCCCTGGTTGTGCCTCTGCTTACGTCTTCAGGGATAAGGGCGTGAAGATGCTTTTTTTAGATGCAAGGAACCTATGGGAGGTTACATTTCTAAAATGCAGAACATAGAATACTTTAAACGCGACAATATAAGCGTACCTAGGAAGTATTATAAAAACAATTGAATAAACATTATCGAAAAATGTATTCTTGCGTCAATCGTGATTCTGGCTGGGCCGCGGTAGGTTTAATATGCGGTTGGTTTCCACGAACAACAGTATTCGGTTATGTATTTTAGGAACGGGGCATAAATTAGGGCACGAACCAATAACGTCATTGAACAGAAAAATAAGATCTAGACATAGGTTAGTGTTATTTTTAGTACAGAACTCGATAGAGTTTATAGGCGGAAGGATTTCATTCTGAATGCCCGACATTGCTTTTCGTGTTTTATCGCAACGGCAAGATCTTTTTTGCGAGATAACCTCAAATAATCCTCAAATATCCCCCGATTTGCGGGTCTTCTGTGTAGAATAGACCATCTGCTGTCCTGCACGGCAGCTCGTAAGAGGCCAGTTAAGGTAAATAGGGTCATCACCAACAAGACTACTGATGGTAGAGTGCTGTGTAGAAAATTGTCCCGGGTTAGAAATCCACCGCCTTCCCGATTTCTGCTGCCATAATGGCAATATGATGTTCTGGTCCAGAGGCTAGAGTAGCAGGTAGACTTGCTAACAGGCTTACCACCCGACCACAGGACAGTGACGTACCTACCTGCGCTGACCTCCTACCATCAGGGGAGTCGCGTACTTGTTTGCTGTCTTTTGCCAAAAAATATCAAACTTGCCACCGACAAAAAAACAACATCGATATAATTTCTTTTTTATTTCTTACCCTACGAAGAGTGCAATAAAGATATTTCAGAATAAAATAATATACAATTATTTTTGGAAATTTATCTCATTGTTTCCGGATCCGGAGAGAGCACGAGACCAATTCGAATCGAGTTTTTGGTTAAAATAGAATTCACGTAACATACAAACATATGTACCCGGGGTGACATAGGATGACATTCCACAATCAAATCTTTTTTTTATACAAGAGGAGGCAAACCTCACATCATCATGCTGCCCACGGGCATCCGCAACACCAGAAGTATTACAGATGCGTTGCCGACCTTTAAGGGAATGAGTGCGCTCTTTTCTTGAAGGTCCATAATTGTTTGGGAATACCGACCTCGGTATCTGGTTGTTAAGGTGTTGTGTGAATATTATCAAAATGTGGTGGTCAAGAACCTCAGAAACCGGCGTGTTTGTATGCAAAGGGTTATGAATGTGGAGGAAGCCAAGCAGGTCTGCCAGGATCCTGAGATTTGGCACTCGATACTCTCTGCCTACCTTATCTTCACGCCAAGTACTGTAGGGGACTGGGCGTGAAGATATGTATGTTTATAAATCATATTTTATGAAAATCAAACGAGTAAAAGATTAGAATAGGAGTAAAATGGTTTTAGCGATTATGGGTAGATAAGTTTAGTTGTTTTGAAATGTATCAAACTTAATTTACGCTACATAGAGTAAGAGATTAATTTAAGCATGTGGGGATAATTAACATATTATGAAAATGTTGGTATATATTATGAGAAGTAAGTCTTTGAAAACTCATCTATCGTGGACTCTTTTACGTGCAGTGAAGTACTTATTTTCAAAATAACATGTATACCTTGATTTAAATAAAAAAAAACGACAATGACGAAAGCATAATTGAAAAAAAAAGGTTTAAATTATTTAAAAACCTAAGACTTCAATAATTTATGTGACGAAAGATATCTTTTAAAATAAAATCACTTTCAAATATGTTGATTATATTAATATTTATCTTTATACGAACAACCGGGTATTCGTTTTCATAGCATTTCTCTACCTACCTATTTGGTTCTCAAAGATGTAGATGTGGCAGTAACATAGGCATTCAACTCCTTATAAACTTAGTAAAAAACTCAGGAAAATTCATTTTGGATTATCCCTACAACATTATTATTCCCGATAATCCTTATACTAATATTATAAATGCGAATGCAAGTTTGTTTGTTACACTTTCACGCGAAAACTACTTAAATAATCGTCACGAAACTTAGCAGACATATTCCTGAAATATTTTTCATTACTTTAAGTAATAATCAAGCTAGCTAGAAAATAAATGAAAGTAATAAAAAAATAACAAAAAAACTATATGTAAAGAAATAAGGTAACCATTTGAATACGAATATTGTCTTAATTCGTTTTTACATATCAGGGCACCGCCATAAATATGTGTATTACAATTTAGAAGGTAGAAGCGACAGTGGCAGCTACAACCGTTAAAACCTGTTGAACATAGTCATTTACTGTTATTTCCAATAATCAAGCAGCTATGTTGCGAGCTATGTAATTAATTATAAATATCAATAAATTCCTGTAGACCGAAACATCCATAGCAATGACCTTGTGCTAAAAAAATATAAAAAACATTTTCACTAGTATTAAAAGCGCGAAATTTCTATCGCTATATATCACTACAGTATGGTACTAGACAGTGGTACTATAGTACTACTAAAAATATTGTAAAGCAACATCATATCTAGACATTTAAAGAAAACGATATTTTATTACATTTTTTTTATACAAGAGGAGGCAAACGAGCAAGTGGGTCACCTGATGGAAAGTGATCACCGCCGCCCACGGACATCCGCAACACCAGGAGTATTACTGATGCGTTGCCGACCTTTAAGGATTGAGTACGCTTTTTTGTTGAAGGTTCCTAAGTCATAATCGTTTGGGAATACTGCTCTCGGTAACTGATTTTACAAAGGTGTATGCGGAGTAAGATATGTCTTCGGAATCGCAGTTGTAGATCGCCACGCATCAACATGATGGACATGATACTTTAAGCTCTGGCGCGATGTCCGAAGGTAGAAATCAGCGGTTTTATTTCTCTTGGTCATCGTACCATGCGTAAACGGACGAAACAATTTCATTAACTATTTTTTATTGTGTTAATGATTCCCAGAAATATACTGTTAAAGTAAAAACTTTTTAGCAGCGTTGTGCAAACTTTCTGATAGTTAAAAATATTAAAAACGCGCACAGAACCCGAGACCTGGAGGAATAAAACCACTGTATGTTGTCGCTGCATTTTATACTGCGATTTTCGTTGCGCCGGCTGGCCGAGGTACTTACCTCCTACCTCTCGCAATACGTTACATATATATATATTTTTTTTCAAGCAAAATTAGTTAAATGAATATTGTATTATAAATAAATGATATTACTTTTCTACTACTAGTTATAGCAATTAGTGCAAAATTATTCCCAAGCCATTCAAAAATATCAAAAATGCACAACGTTCATATTCAAATTTTCATTTTTGCCGGCACTCCCGGAGTGCAGCCCGTTGATTTCTTTTTGCCAGATCCATAATAAATCTGTCACATCCCAAAATAAACTGGCTAACTGCTAGATTAACAAATTCATTTAAAGATGACTTCTTTTCAATGTCACTTTAAGACAGCGATAAACACTTCGGTTATCATAATTAAATGGTATGTTAACTAATAATTGCTAGTAGGCACTTACCTTAGGATTTAATGTGTTATTTTCTGTCAAACCTCTAACTTGAAGGCTTTCAGCAGTCTTTAGGAACATCGGAAGCATATTTTGGCCAACATTTACTTCCCCCTGTCATAAAAAAAGAATCATAAGATTGTTTACAATTAAGATGCTTACGCACTAGCGTTTGTTCATCGCAGACTAGTCATGCATTGCATAATTTACTTTTGGATAACACCGATTGAGATAAGAAAAATCTATTGACATAGTTGCTACACAAAGCTATTTATACATCAAGTGATTTTTCTGATTTACCTACTCCATTAAAAATCATTATAAGCTACTTCCAAGGCTGTCATAGAAGCAGTACATGGAGTCAAAAATCAACGGAGGGCCTGTTGTATATAACCAACAAGATTCGAAACAGTTTTATTGCACCCGTCAGAATATTAATAAAAAATAAAGATGGAATATTTACTAAATACAGCTGGTTTTAGTTGAAAAAAGTTAGTTGTTTATTATTTTGCTGTCTATTGTAAAACTAATAAATACATTTGTAATGTTTTATTAAATCCTAATTTTTAACTGATCTTTCTACAATGTTACTATAAAAACGTACTTATTACTTTACACTTTGTTGCTATTAACGATGGAAAACTATAGTCAACCACATAAATATAATTATTATCTACTTCATTAAATAATATATTTAGTCATACATCAGACATTTACCTCCTTATTAATTAACATAGGCTTAGGTACCTACTATAAGGTTTAAGTTGACCTACTTTGTATCAAAGTGAAATATACACTTGCATACTTAAACTTTGGAGAACTTGAGTATGCGATTAATAAATAAGTAATTTATGTTTAATTATTTACGGTTGCCTTTTTTAGAATAAGAAAAAAATAATTCATTAAAAAAATAAAGTTAACGTTTTAATACTTTCAGTTCCAGTTTAAATAAAAATGGCTTACATTAAACATCTAATGATATAATTTCACCTTTAGAAGTAGTTTTTTATATACCTAATTAAAGTTTGTACAAACAGTGGCACAAGCGCAATTCCACGTAACGCGCCTAGAATCGCGTAAATCAGACACGCGCTAGTGCGTAAATGTTCTCAACATTAACATAGGAATCTTGATATACTTACTTTATACATGAAATCCAAAAGTGACTTCATCTCTGAGAACCGCACATCTTTTAGGAATATAATTGGGTGTGGATGTGAATTTTGGAGGAATATACTTTCAAAATATGGTGAACACGCAGAAAGTATCGTTTGGTGTGCCTGCAACAAAAATAACTTATTAAAACCAACGTTACCTATATATTAATACGTGATGCTAAAACCTTGGACCCCTTTTTACGAAATTGCGTGGACGCAGGAGCATAAAATTTGGCACACTTATAGTTTATGTGTAGGAGAAGGTCAGAACGCTAATATTTCACAATAACAATGCTTATAAAGTACATTTAATCAATAAATAAAACATTACCCACACTGCCATGCATTTGACACACACATACAAATATATTGTTGATAACAATAAAAGATCACAGATGGCGCACTAAAAAGTTTGGAAACAAAGTAGTTGGTCTTGAGAAATGAAGATGACGTTCTTATAAACAAGATATTAAAATTTATTAAGGTCGAATTTAGACCAATGGGCGACCACCAGTTACAACAAATTGTTAAAGGACGTACCACTGCCATGAGACCACAAAAACTTAGTTTTAACAGGTTGTTTATAAATTATTACTAAGGATTAGTAGATAAATTACTACCAAAATGTATGAACTGGTTAAACAAATTAAGACACCGTCTTAATTATTGCAACCGCAATAACCTTACTTATGGTGGGACCATTGTGGTATTCCTGGTAGTAACAGCGGGTAAGCTTATTAAGGCAACAGGTGTATAGTTACCTATCTTGGCAATGCTATATAGGTCCGTAGCCACAAAAACGGACCAGAAAGTAGCGACCAGTTCAAAGACCACCACGTGTGAGTTTTAGACCAGAACGCCAAGACCAGCCAGACCAAGACGCTTTTTTTTTATGAAAATGGAAAGCAAACAAGCAGACGGATATCCTGATGGTAAGAAATTCACGCCGCCTAGAGACACCAAAGGAGGTAACGGTGCGTTGCCAACCTGAGACCGGGATGTTAGGACTCGAGCAAAAGTAAGTTTACCGGCTACCTTACCCTCCGAACCGGACCACGTTATGGCGTCAGGAATAGGTAAGGCGGTGGTACCAATCCAGGCAAGTCGCTGCGAAACTCTACCACCTAGTCAAATGTCACAGTGTTAGTGACGGTAAACCTCCTCTTTTACGAGCTGCCTGGCAGGAAGGCAGATGGTCCATTCTGCAAAGGAGCCCGGACCAACACGGGGGGCATATCTTTCAGGCGCATATCTTGTATACCTTGTATGCCATTAATCAAATGTAGTGCAAAATAAATACGAATGCCTTGTTTTAACAGAAAAAGGAGATCGACAGACTCGTCTATCAATGCGAACCTAAAACCACTGTAAAATGTTTATGAAATTTCGCTTGCAATCATAGCACTGGCATCCGCTAAGGAAGAGGTTAAAAGCACTCCTAAAGGATGAATAATCCCCTACTTCATCCCTTCAAAATATTAAGAAGTGTTGTCCGTTTCATTCGTCTCCAAAAAAGAAGATGAAAATATCCAACTCTAATTTTTTTGAATGTTGGTTACACGATTACTCAGCCAGTTACAACGATTTTGATGGAACTTTTTAGAAAAGCTAGGTCGTTGTTACGAGGTCTCTTATAATTTTTTTTATTATCCGATTAGTTTTTTTGGGTCGTTTTTGTTCATGTTGAACCTTATACATTTTGAGGTCGTCTTCTTAAACAAAAATTTAGGCACTATTAACAATAATGTTGATAAAATTTATTTAGGAACGTCTCGGAATCATTTGCTACCTTTCAGAAGAGAATGACCAAAACACGACGTGGTATCTAATAAGTCGGGATAAGTTAATAATAATAATAATAGATAATAACTAATAGATAATAAGTTGGGAGTCGGTTTTAATAAGCTGTATAGTGTAAGCTGTAATAATAAGTGAAACACAGAGCTTCATCATTGGTTTGACCTCTTAATGTAAAATAATAAAACACTTCTTGTAATTTTCTAAATCGCTGAATGGGTCAAAAACAAGTCTAAACGCGAGTGGAAACCTAGAGATATCCAATTTGTTTTTAGATAACTTTCATTAAAATTCACTAAAAAGCAATTATTATTAATGTACAAAAACTGTAAAAATACAATCCATTAATGTTATTACCCATCCGTACATATATTATAAATGCATTGTGTTTGTTTGTTATTATTTCACGAGCGATTTTATAACTGTAGTGCGAAAGGGGCTTGAAGAATTATTTTATATATAGCTATCTAAGTAAATTCCCACGTGAGAGAGAAATAAATAGGCGGGTGTATCTGCGGGTAATATCTAGTGAATGTATAAATATGAAGAATCTCAATATTAATCACATAACGTATTATTAAGTCATTATTACGATTACAATTAACATTATCACTTCACTAAGTAATAAAAATCAAAGTTCCCCGCCGAGTTTGTCTGTCTAAAATGTATAATCTTAAAAACTACCGTACAGATATTCATGAAATTTGCACAAATGGTTGTGACTCACTGGGGAAGGTTTTAAGTTTACGGTTAAGTGTGTATGATTAGTTCTTTCGGAACAAAAACGTTAAAATCATAATTTCTAAATGAATGGACGATTTTGATGTGAAATTTTACGCAAACAATATTTACGGGCTATACGGGCTTCCCTATCTTCCGGACAAGAAAATGTGATTATGGCGACAGGAATAGGTAAAACGGCAGATCCTAATTGGGGCAAGTAGCTTCAAATCACTCTTCCATCAGTAGCATTGCTGGTTTACCCTACCTTGCACCTGGTGTGTTCTAACCTCCGCAATTAAATCATACTAAAATAATAATAATAATATAATAACATTATAAAGAGGAAAACTTTGTTTGTTTGTTTGGTTGTAATGAAAAGGCTCAAAAACTACTGGACCGATTTTAAAAATTCTTTCACCATTCGAAAGCTACATTATCCACGAGTGACATAGGCTTTGTTTCATCCAAATCGGTATAGAAGAAGCCAAGTTACGCAGGCGAAGTTGCGTAAAACTGCTAGTAGAATATATTTAAAAAAATCACAGTTGTGCATATTCGACAAACCTGTGTACCTATAGAAAAATTCATGTTAAGATACATGTCAGGGATTAAGTTTGAAACTACTAAACCGATCTTGATCAAATTTCATAAATGTCCTACAAGGCTTTATTATGTGACCGCATTTTTATATCGATATCTGAACGGCTTCCTGTGGGAAAACTCAATAACCATGACAAAATGATAAATTTTACGCTAGAAGTACTGACTGAAGAAAGTGAGTGACAGAACTTCCGAGTTCGATCTCCTAGTCGGGCAACAAAAATAACATGTTTCTTTATAAATACAACGTTGCCTGGAATTGGATGTGTCCTAGGCTTAGACATTGTGGGACTTAGTGTCTTCGGATTCTGGCGAGTGCCCAGGTTGTGCCTTTGCTAACCTCTTCGGTGACACAAGCGTGAAGACACTTTTTTAGAAAATATTTCTAGTAATTTCTAGACTAATGCTAGCTAGCCACACGCATTCTGGATCTGGTATAAACTTAAAGAGATTCGTTGTTATTTTTATTTAGTTGTCCACAGTTTATTAGTTATTTAGTTCTTCGTAGAAATATTAAGATAACAAATGTCATATCCCTTAAGTTGGGTCTAATTAGAGATACAAAATTTGATATAAATCGTTTGTCATTTAGGAATTTTTGACACGAGATTTTTATATATAGGTACACTAACTGACCCGGCAAAAATAATTTATGTGGCAAAACACAAATTATTTTTAGGAAAAAATGTTAAGGGTGGACAACCCTTATCACTAAGGGGTGTGAAAAATAGACGTTGGCCGATTCTTAGACCTACTCAATATGCTCACAAAATTTCATGAGAATCGGTCAAGCCGTTTCGGAGAGTAGGGGAAGGAACATTGTGACAGGAAAATTTTATATAATACTAGCTGACCCGGCAGACGTTGCTCTGCTACTTTTTAAATGTGATTTAAGTAAAAAAAATTTGGGTGAGTCACCCTTGTCACTTAGGGGATTGAAAAATAGATATGATACTCAATATGCTCACAAAATTCCATGAGAATAAGTCAAGCCGTTTCGGAGGAGTACGGGAACGAACATAGTGACACGAGAATTTTATATTTAAGATATACGTATGTAGATGGTTTAGTAACATAAATACAAATATAACATTACAATTTTCATACAATTATTCTATTAACCTATCAATTTTAAACAAATACTTTAAAGTAACTTCTTTCGATGCAAGAATTTAAAACCTTTAAGTAGAGAAAGCAAAAAAAACGAGTAAATCTCATAATAATATGCAAGAGAAATCGCAAGAACACAGACTAGTAAGAGGACTACACATTGAGGAAAATATAAATCACACCAACGAACTGCTACATCCATATATTAGTACACTAAATCTATGATTAATCCTGTTTTCTTACAGGTTTAGTTGGAAGAGATAAGATCAATGTATACCTACTATCTTTTTTGCTAGAAGAGACAAGATCACCTATGTATATACTATCTCTTGCTGGAAGAGACAAGATCACCTATGTATACTATCTTTTTGCTGGAAGAGACAAGATCACCTATGTATACTATCTCTTGCAGGAAGAGACAAGGTCACCTATGTATACTATCTCTTGTAGGAAGAGACAAGATCACCTATGTATACTATCTCTCTGCTTGACAGTTGTAAATGTATGTAGTATTTTTTATGAAATGGATCAGGGAACAAACGGGTCTCCGGATGGTAAGAAATAACCGTGGCCTATAAACACCATAGATGTTACAGGTGCGTAACTGGGCTTTGGCCGTGATGTTAGGCCAATTGTGCATATCTACCGACTACTCTACCATTCAGACCGTAACATGACAGTCGCAGAATAGGTAAGGCGGTGGATTTCTATACGGGCAAGTTGCTGCACAGGACCCTACCACTAGTAGTAGGGTGCTGTGCAGCAACTTGCCTGTGGTACTGGCCTGTGGTTTAACCCTTGCTCGCCTCTTACGACCTGCCTGGCAAGGAGGCAACACCAAATTAAAGAAAGAGCTAAATACTTTCTACTCAGCGACCCCCAAAACATGGGGAAAATGTAGGTATTTAGGTATATAGACTAACGAGTAACGGCCAATATTAATAACCTGTCGCCTCTGTGGTCTAGTGGTTCAGTTGTTGGACTTGACTACATGAGGTCCCGGGTTCGAATCCCGAGTCGGGCAACAAAAAGAAAATTGGGTTTTTCCAATTTTCTAATACAAAAAATTTTGCTCGGGCTTGGAAATGTGCCCGGTTGGCGATAGGCTTGCCACCTATCACATTGTGGGATTTATTGTCTTCGGCTAGTCGTGGGTGCCCAGATTGTGCCACTGCCTACCTCTTAGAAGATATGGGCATGAAGATGCTTTTTTATTAATAATCTGCCTTAAAATCAGATATCTATTTCAGATCAGTTGCTAGATAACAGCTGTTATGTTTCAATAATTAACAAAAACATCTTAGCAACAAATCTCTAGACGGCCTGTCGTTATCTGTAGATAAGTTTAGTAATGGTCACAAATAAATAAGCTCTAATGTTAGAAGACAGAAACAAGGATTTACCGGGATCTTAAGTCCAGTAGTTCGTTAGAAAAATTATAAACAATTTCCTCCGTCATTGCGAGATGAATACAAGGCCTTATGCATCTGTTAGTACACAATTCAATCGACCGGTGATACTGTGGAACGAATCTTATTCCAGTTGCGGTCATTAAACGAATATTCAAAGGAATTTAGTGCTACCCTACCCTCCCGATCGGAACCTAACACTGGCATTATAATAAGTCTCATGCATCAACTACGTACGACACGACTCAATCGACCTGTGATACTGAGGAACAAATCTTATTCCAGTTGGGGCCATTAGATAAACATTCAAATGAATTAAGGCTACCCCACCCTTCAGTCCTAAACCTGACATTGTCGTAATTAAGGCTACTTTTATATTAGAAAAATTCTCAACAACAAAATAAGGAGATAAACTAAAAATAACTTCTGTTGATAAATTTCTCGCGGACAAAGTCGCGGGCTCAGCTAGTTCATCGATACAAGGTTTCATGTCTCATACATTTGCTACGACAAACTCAATCGACCTGTCATACTGTTAAACAAATCTTATTCCAGTTGGGGCCATTAGATGAACATTCAAAAGAATTAAGGCTACCCTACCCTTCAGTCCTGAAACTGACATTGTCGTAATTAAGGCTACTTTTATATTAGAAAAATTCTCAACAACAAAATAAGGAGATAAAGATAAAATAAAAATAACTTTTGTTGATAAATTTCTCGGGGACAAAGTCGCGGGCTCAGCTAGTTCATTCACAAGGTTTCATGTCTCATGCATCAGCTACGATACAACTCAATCGACCTGTCATATTGTTAAACAAATCTTATTCCAGTTAGGGCCATTAGATGAACATTCAAAAGAATTAAGGCTACCCTACCCTTCAGTCCTGAACCTGACATTGTCGTAATTAAGGCACCTTTTTATTAGAAAAGTTCTCTAAACAAATTATGGAGATAAACTAAAAATAACTTTTGTTGATAAATTTCTCGGGGACAAAGTCGCGGGCTCAGCTAGTTCATCGATATAAGGTTTCATGTCTCATGCATCTGCTACGATACAACTCAATCGACCTGTCATACTGTATAACAAATCTTATTCCAGTTGGGGCCATTAGATGAACATTAAAAATAATTAATGCTACCCTACCTATGCCTACCCTTCAGTCCGGAACCTGACACTGTCGTAATTAAGGCTACTTTTATTTTAGAAAAAAAGTAGATAAACTAAAAATAACTTTTGTTTCGAAGTCGCGGGCTCAGCTAGTTCATTCACAAGGATTCATGTCTCATGCATCTGCTACGAAACAACTCAATCGACCTGTCATACTGTGGAACAAATCTCATTCCAGTTGGGGCCATTAGATGAACATTCAAAAGAATTTAGTGTTGTCTAGACCCTAAAACCTGTCAAACGCGTGCTATAAAATTTAGAAAGTTTCTAACACAGCTTCTCAGACTTCCACCAAAACTGTTTGCCATCGACCCACTAAGTAAATTGTATTTTATTAGCATAAATTTTCATGGTCTTGTTTTAGGATAAAATGTGAAGACATTTAACTATAATAGAAATACCTCTAACTTTCTCATGTATTATTTATTGAGTTTTATAAAAATAAATAGTTAAATATGTAAAAAAAAACATCTTGAATGTTTCTTTAAAACATTCTGCCAAGAATTTAATTTCAATTAAAAAACGCAAATTATATGACTCCTGCTAACTTTTATAGCACCAGGTTTCATGGCCCATATGTTTGCAATAATAATAATAATAATAATGCAAATGTGTTATTAATTCTGTCTACATAAATAAATTTAAAATTCTTTAAATATTTTTTGTGTAAATAAAAAAATATTTTTAACAAAATAATTTCCGAGATTAGAAAAAGAAATATTTGCTAAATATTACTTATATATAATATAAATTCAACAGCTGTAAGCGTCGACTCTAATTATTTTATTGCCACGTCGCAATTTGTTTTTTTTTTCAAAAGATACCTGTTGATTCCCAGACGGTCCCACATGAATTTTATCACTTTACCCCTAGTCGCTTTGAACTTCAAATCATACATATTCTTAACCATGTTGACAATGTCTACGAAACTCTTACGGCCAATATTAATAATCAATCCTAATCCAAAACTTGCTGTCCAAGATTGATATTTTGATCCATTTTTATGTTATCGCATGCCAATAATATTTCTGTGGACAGGATAAATATGGCAGATACGCAGCTATCTAGATTGCTTGAAATCCATCTTTAGAGAAATATTATTAACATTGGCCGTTAGTCGTGTATCATGATAAATTAAATAAGGGAGTGGTTCCTTCAAATTTATGACCTACCTTTCCAATACCAAACATCAAAATTTGTTTGTTACAGGCTAAAAAACAAACCATACAAAAATAATAAAAAAATACGCCAAGTATCTTTTTTATCTTACATAATATGTCATCAAATTGAGTGTCTTTAAATTTAAAATAAACACTTTTTACTACATGCATATGAATGTACCTTTATACAGAACAATACCAAAACAACATTTTTGGAAATTTTCTATCTGTCTGTTTATTTGTTCTGGTTTAACCTCTGAAAGGCTGCACTGATGTTTGCAGAATTTTCACTAGCACATAGATCAGCTAGTTTAACAATATAACATTACTTTTATATTTTAATAAAAAGTTTGGTGTAGTTGCACTTTCTTTTGGTCAATGACATCAATTGTAACAATTAATAATGAAAAATGATAACATATACATGCTAAATATAATAGATTATTCCCTTACATAAACTGAATTATTTTTTTTAGTTTTGGAGATCGCTGAACTAAACAATTGCAGAATTCTTAAACTAAGGAATTGAATATCAATAGCAGTTTAAGATTGAGACGAATAAAGAAACAATAACTTGACAAAAAGTTGCAAAAGGGGCTGTAGTGTTTTACACCCAAATTCAGAAGATTCATAACCAACGCCTATCAAAATCAGAAAATTAACAAAAAAAAACATGTATTGCATATTGTTATTCAATCATGCCACAACACCTAAAGCCGATGTAAAAGGTTATTTACAGGGTATCTTCTTAGGAAGGCTTCAAGGCATTTTTTTTAAATATTGATATCACAACAACTAAAATTACATTCAAATAAATATTAAATCCCTTATTTCAAATTGATTTATTAAGATAATTAATAGTATTTTCATGTAGGGCAGCAAATACATTAAATCAGGTTAAGTATCTGTAAGTGTGATATATTTAAATTTTACTCAATATTCTTTTAACAGTAACAGGTTTAACCTTTTTATTTTGTAATGGTTGTTTCAAAAAACTTTTTCATTTCTATGTGTAAAACACCAGCTGAGTTTTACATTTATAAAGAATTTTATATTATACACTGGTAACAAAAACAGTAAAGTAATGCAATTCTTTTAAAATATGCACTGTTAATGTACATGACTATTATGATTCAAATTAAAATGTTTAATAGTCATAATAATTATTATTTAAATGTAAATTACCGTTTTACACACATTTTGATGTTTACAACTATTATATAATGTAATGCATATTTACTTCATTCAAACATGTATGGGGAGGGGATAAAAAAATTTAAAATAATAAGCGTTATGTTATTCATTACTACTGCAATTATTTTAATTGCCTTTTTTTAGTATGTTGCTTATAAATTATATACATTTATAATATATATGCAACAAATATTTATTCTAGTTCAAAAAGGAGCTCTCAATTCTGAATTTTGTTTTGTAGGTATATTTGTAAAAATGAGATTGATTTTGACTGAAAGCTGATAGTTTTTTAATAATGTGGTTACATTTTAACAAAGGTCTCATAAATATTATCTAAACAAAGAATACCTATTTAGTAAAGACAACAAATACAAAAAAATGAAAATTTTGAAATCTCTTATTGAAATGCCGGGTCAAGTAAAAACATCAAAAGGTATAATTTTAGAGCAGTAAAACTGCAAGAAACCATCTTGATTTCAATAAGATATCTACATACACAAAAAAGAGTATTTTTGTGTATGTGGCATATCGCCTCTGTGGTCTGGTGGGTCAGGTGTTGAACTTGACAGCATGAGGTCCCCGGTTGGGCAACAAAAAGAAAATTTGAATTTTCCACTTTTCTAACAAAAAAAATGTTGCTCAGGATTATCCAATCCTAGGTGGCAACCAGGTACCTGGATATGTGCCTGGTTGCCACCTATCACATTGTGGGACTTAGTGTCTTCGGCTAGTCGTGGGTGCCTTGGTTGTACCTCTGCCTACCTCTTCGGGGATATGGGCGTGAAGATAATTTTTTTTTAAATAATTAAAAATTTTCGAAAATCATATCTATCATGGGAATAAAATTCAAGACGGTCAATACTAATAAGAGGTTAGATGAATAGTATGTGTATACTTTTAAGGTGGTGTTGATAATAATAGGCTCATTTCATTAAGGTCCTAATGTATGAACAACATTTTTATCTAAACTAGCCGCTGACCAGGACAACTAAATTAAAGTAAGTTAAATTCAAGTATTGGTTTTTTGTTTACCCCGTTTTGCTCATAAAATAAAATAAAAGAAGAGAGAATTAGAAAACTTGATTCATCCTCTCAGGTGTGTTGAATGACCACGAGAAACAAAGTTTCATTTTATTATAAATAGATTAAGATTTATTTTACTTAAAGTTTATGCAAGCACAATTAATCGCCTTTAGTAAGTTTTTACAAATGAGGTATAATTAATAATAAATAGGAAAATTTGTGACAAAAACACCACCATTATTATATAGGTCTAGTGGCACTGAGGCAAGACGTCATTGATTGACTGAGTTCAGTATTTACAAATTACCATGATCTAGTATTTTTATCATAAAGGGGCCATATACGCTAAAATACGTCAGCAGTTTACTGTTTTTTTCATACAAAGCAATCATGGATCTTGCTGACAAAAATATACAAGATTAACATGAATATGCTTTACTAGACTAGTGTTTCCAAAACACGATCCATTTCACTTTGCTCGATAGAAAAAAATCAAAAAGTTAACCCTTTTTGTAAAGCTTTGGCTTTCTGTCTACTTCAATTGTAAAAATAACGACACCAGATTTAACATAAACATAGATAAGTACTATACCTAAAAGGTAAGTGTTTCAGTTTTTATACTTTTTTTCAAATTACTTTTATAGTGGCAAAAATAGTGATTTGTCACTTAAGACATTTACTTTAGAGTGCCATTGTTCATAGTAATCATGAAACGGGGGAGCGCGGTGATTGGCTCTTCTGGCTGACTGAGTATGGGGCCTTAAGATCTAATAATTATTATATAATGCATATATAGGTATGCAAGTGTTTGTGGACACAATCATAGACATTTTTTTTTTGTATTTGAGTATCTATTATGATACAGCACAGCACAAAATGATTTAGGCTGACAGTTCTCATATTGTATACCCAGATTGTTGTTGCTATTAATGAAGCTTAGTTTTTTACGGGCGGTTTTTATAAATTCATTGGTATATTTCACACAATTACTTGGAAAATATCAGAGATTTGAATGGTTCTTTTTTTTAAAGGTGATGATTTTTTTTGAAATGGCTAATATGCTCACTGCGAGGTTTTTACAAATTCACCGGGCTATAACAAGGTGATGATTCAAAGGTGGCTCCATATAGATTTGATCAAGGTCTTACAAGTAGGTTTAAAGTTATTCTGGACTTAGTTACAGTAACAGGAAGTTCTTAAATGAAACTAGCTTTGTGCACCCAATTAAGATAATTGAAACTTAATAAAATGTAGTCTCCACAGCAATTTAGTTTTTATATTAACTGTTATAAAGATGTATAAAATTAGGGATATGATAATGAAGTTCTCTTCTTTCTAAGCAATTATATTTATTTTAAAATGCATTTAAAATCTTAATCAAAAAGAATTAATTTACAGTTAGAATTATATTTAATTTTGAAACTAGCTTTCACTCACAATTTATTTAGATTGATAAAAAAATGTAAAATAGTAAAACAATTACACAGGGTCCATTATACCAGCATAAAAGTTACATATGGGAGTGTAACCCATGTAAATTCTTGAAGTACATTTCTTTGCAATAGAACTATAAGAGTTCAAATGATAGAATAATATTATTATCTGATTGGAAGGTTTTGTTGTTAAACACAATTGTTAGTAAAATTAAAAGTAAACAGGGAAATCCAGTATTTCAATGTGTTACTGAAAACCAGATATTTTATTATTGTTTTATCGATCCATTATCAAAAACTTTAGTCTGCCTAAAGTCTGTCACTTTTTCCTCTGAACAATTTTATATCTCTTTAACCCCATTCAATCTTCCTCCACATAATTAGCTATTATGGCACCAGCTATACCAATAATTAAGAAGTAGGAAGGTTAATTAATGAAAAGAGAGAATGGTTTAACATAAATAATAAGGACATTGTGCTAATTACAACTAAGCATTTCAGCAAAATGTTAAGGAGATAGTTGAAATATTATATTAATTAAAAACTGTGCTGTGTTAAATAGCAATGGATTTTCTAAACCTTAGTAAATAAATATCACTAAATATTTAAAGGAAAAGAGTTGCCATTCAAATGGTAACATAAAATGAGAACTGAGTAATTCAAAGGCATCCACGGAAATGAAATACTTCAAATATTAGATTGTTTAAGGAGGGTTGAGCTCAATAGTAGACAGCTAAATAATGTTTGGTACCTAAAGATATTTTAATTATATATCCAAACTCTATAAAACGTTTTACATTTGTAATTTTAATTTATCAAAATATTACATCACTAAACATGTCTGTAAAATTTGTCTGCATTGTTTATTGTTTACAGTAACACTGCCACATACAATAATAAACATAACTAATTTGTCAACAAATCATAATTCACATATTATTTAGGTTTGTTAACAGTGGTAATTTATTTTATCTCTTTACTTGTCTCTATCATAAACCAACTCAAATTTTAATATATAAAGCCTATTTAAAAATTTATGAGAATGTTACATTATGCCTACAATGTTATTATAATGCAGTAATTAGGTACATTACAATAATTGTGATATAAACACAAACACTTGTTTATAAACAATGTATCTACCAATGGAGATCTATAAGTTCTGGTATAAAATCATAGTTATTTATTTACCTTTACTGTTTCCCCGTCACATGCTAATGTAACATCACATAGTGCTTCTCGCTGTAATAGGCTTGCAAGTACATCAGTTAGGTTGGTGGGGTGGTTGTTCCAGCGCAAGCAAAATTGCTGGTCCATAGTGGGAGCCAATGTCAGTGACCGTGCTAAAATACAACACCATAATTAGACAGATCATAAAAAACAGCACACATAAAAAAATTCGCAATGTTGCAAAAATCTTACATGTTTGAAAAACTAGCCTCTGCCTTCTAGTCTAAACACAATCATTGCTTTAGGTAATTAGACACGTGCGCTGACTATAAAAGTCAATGTAGTCATTGTGTACAAAAAATTGGCGGCTATAGGGCCTAGATAGCTGAACCGAGCGCTAAGTGACATCAGCGGCTCTCGTATAATGGGGGCCGCAGGCAGTAAGCTTACTGTACTCCACATTGACAGTTAGGCGGTTGAGCGCCGACACATTTCTACTTGTTGCATGTTATAAACGAAACCCATACATTATGTAATTTAACTCCAGAAAGCAGTGGTCGAGGCCACCGACCCTACGGGACGCGAAAACCTCTAGCCGTCTATAAAACGAGTTTAGAAAAGTAGTGCCGCTGGCCAAAAAAATCGCATGCTGACACCGTTATAATCGCCAAGCTGGATGTGCCAAATACTAATTCCAAACGCGCGATTTCTGGAATCTGATAAAGCACCACTATTACCATTTTTACTTAACAACACGCGTGCCTGGAAATTTGCGAACCAAGGACGAACGGGATTTCTAAACGCGTAGTTGTGTCAACTTTGACTATTTGTAGCGCCATTTGCCGATCCCGTATCACAAAATCTTAGAATTATCAATCAACAAGAATTTTCTTTAACACACATTTAACTCACAATCACAATTATAAACCAATTATGAAACACACAGTCAATAATTCCTAACTCACCATTTGCAAAATTTTTGCCATCACAAACGCCACCCGACCCCTACCTTGCACTGTCTTTTTGACCACACACACATCTCGATTTCCGTGTTCACTCACGGCACCTCACGGCCTTCGGAATATCTTTCACATCATAATCGGCCACTATTCGCAATGCGAACTTCATACGTATAAAATGACGCGCTAAATTTAAATTTCGCGAATTATATTTTTACTAAAATATTGTATATTTCTGAGAGAAACTACATCCGAAAAGGAAAACAAATGATTAAAAATAACATTCATAGGATAAGTTAATCTAATTTTGATTAAAAAACAACGAATCAAGTTATTTTGCAAAAATAAATCCGAGGTGTTATTGAAATGAGGTTATGACGCGAAAATAAACAAATCGATTTCTACTTTGAATGAAATCATATTGTTAATTTTACAAGCACTAGTACCGCTACTTCTTAATAAAACAATCATTAATTTAATGATAATATCATGATATAAATATTCTACTTGATACGTTTAGGATTTTAGCATTGGCCTTGACATTTTGTTATCACAATTTGCACATCTCCTGCTTGCAATGTCTGTCAGCGCCATCTACAATTCTTGTTCAAAACTATTTTTATATTTGTTTCAGCTAAAGTAGATAGAGGGCTTTCGATGAACAAAATGTACAAATTTGACGAAATTGTAATTGTAGTTTTATTAAAGTATAACATGACTGTTGAACTATTAACGTAAGTAGAGATACCACAAAGTTAAGTACCTACCACTAAATCCGTAAAACGTATAGTCTTATAAACTGACTTTAAAAAAGGAAGGTTTTATCTATGTTCGATACCTATATTTTTGTTACGTAGGTAGGTACGTACCTAAATCGATTTTTAGAAAACTTTTGAACCGATTTTAAAACATTTTTTTATCGCAAAGAGCTTTTCCGATCCCACTGCCATTATGTCTAGATCTGATTTCTGAAAATGCATTCCCAAGGAAATGGAGGAAAATATTCGATTATTGTGCACATAAATAACTAATTATTGAAATAGAAGTTAGATTAATGCCGTTTTATTGGGCTAGGGTAATTTATGTTAAAGTTTGTCATTTTTTAGACTAGATTTCATCCCATTTTATAATTAAATTAAAAAAATGAGTGCAGCTAGGACTATTTAAATATTGCACCTTCTAAGCGCTTAGGTAGGTAGATTTTTACCAAGCATATCTGGCTGAAATCTGGACTCTGGAGAGACCGGTTTTCAGACATTTTTCATTTACAAATGTTAATGACATAAACATACATTAATTACATAAGTTAAATTTATAAAAGAAAATATTTAATTTTTTACCCAACGAACCCTCATCTCATCCTTAGTGACACAGCAGTTTTTTAGAATAACGATATAAGGATACTGTATTTTGTAAATGGTTCAAATGATGAAATTTTTTCAAGGTTTTTTAAATTTACTTTATTTTTATTTTTTAATTTAATTAGGTAAATTTAAGTCTGAAAAAAATCGTCAACCTATTTCAATGGTCCCAAGTAGGTACCTATGTATCAGAACATACCTAGTAAAGTTTGAAAACTTAGGATAAAAATTCAAAATATTTTTCCATGGAGCTGAAATTTTAAGAGTACTTATACATTTACTTTCAATGTTTAATAACTTAATTTTCAAACATTGAAAGTAATTTTAAATTATGTAGGTATCTAGGCTGTCAGACTACCTATTCTAATGGCGGGAAGTGTCTGCCAGACCGTCACATGTGTGTTTTTTGTGTTTCTTTCAGGTTCCCAGAATATTATTATTGTTATTATTAGGCATATTGGCAGTATATTGTCGACTACATACAACTTCGTCATGTTTAATCACTACATAGTTATTTGTGGATTCTCATTGCTTTGATCCCATTGATAAAAAGCCACTAAAAATTGCTTTGATCAATGGGCAAAAGCCAATAAAAAGGATGTCTGTCACTCATGACATCGAAATCATTATGTGATTCAAAAATAGCTCCTCTATATCGGGGTTTGTAAGAATAATTAAATAAATATCCCTATACAAATCACAAGTTGATTTGACCTTAACATATTCAATGACATGCTTGTATTTTTGATATAATAGTTAAAACGATATTAGTACACATAAATACATATATTAATACCCAAATACCAGATATATATGTTCATCACACGCCTGCTCGTCAGGAATCGAACTCGAGGCTCAAGGACGATCTGTGGATTTAGGCGCGTACGCTAACCTCTCGGCCAATGCGGTAAAAGCTTGTTTTGTCATAAAAATATATTCGACAACTGATCGTATGAATATTACCATGTATCTACATATAGTTACATTTCAAGAGGTTATCCGTTACTCGAGAGTCAGTAGTCAGACCGTTGAAATATCTCGCTCGACATCGAGTCACCCGGTAGGTAATTGAAGCAATCACAGAGCAATCCCAATGTTTACCGGCACCAATGATAATTAAATTGTACATTGCGATTTATTTTAAAACTAGAGGTCTACCCCGGCTTTGCACGGTTATGAAATATACATATAAATCTTCATCTTCAATCACTTTATCTAATAAAAAAACCGCATCAAAATCCATTGCGCGGTTTTAAAGATTTAAGCATACAAAGAGCTTTGTTCTAAGGGCTATGGACAGAGGAAGCAACTTTGTTTTTACTATGTAGTGACTAGCCGTGCCCGCGACTTTCGTCTGCATGAAATCTATATCAAATCAAATCAAAAATCAAAAGTGGCCTAAGTTACTCCTTATTATGTCAGCTACCACCCAAAATTTCGTCAACTTCGGTCAAGCCGTTTCTGATATTTGCCGGAACAAACAAACAGACATGAAAATTTAAAAAAGAAATGTTATTGACTATCGCACTTTTGTGCCGTATATACATTTATGTGCAGGAAGTAGAAAGCGAATATTTTAATATCACAAACACAAACTCCAATTTTATTTATTTAAATAGATGCCTCAATTATCAATTGCAATAATTCAACAAACAAATCAATACCTGCAAATGCAAAAAATTCTGAGTCTGGTGTTGTTGGTAGAATTCGCGTTATGAGGAACATGAAATAAAGCAGGATTTAGACGGAAAATGAATTGATTTTACCTACTTACCTTCACGTCAAGTCCCTAATATGGTAAATAGAGGGAATCGAGTGTCAAATGCCACGGTACATGCAGACAGAGACACAGACTTTGCTGCCCTGGGCGATATCGGCGATTTCC
>NJDD01000001.1:103441-120065 GCA_002245505.1 Calephelis nemesis
GCTTTGACGCTGTCAATGTTCTGTGCAGTGCGGCGGCGCCGGCGACGGTTGTTCGATACAAGTCGAGTGATTTAATTTATATTTGGACTTGGATTATAATCGTAACTCGAGGCTTGCACTAACGTACATATTCTCAGGCTTGTTCTTTGCGTAAAATGTGATACAGAAAATTTTACCCTTCACATTAATATCATGATTTTATTATTTTATTCATATTTTAAAATTTGCCGTTCTTTAAAATTTGTTTGCCGCCCCCAAAAATTTTCCGCCCTGGGCAGCCGCCCGGTCCGCCCATCCCTGGGACCGGCCCTGTGCAGACATGCCTAGCTTCCTTTACATTTATTACCCTATTCAAACACGTTGGTCTCTGAGAATCTTGACACAACCTCCACCACTAAAACTCCAGCGATTTGATCGTATAATGTCTACCTACATCTCCTCGGGTATCTCTGTCCCAGTAAACGCATTGTACAATGGTTTTGCCAATATTTTATCTGCTATTTTTGAATAATCGTAAATATAACCACACACACGCACTCTCACTCACTCACTCAGGAAAAATAGGAAAATCGCTTAAATCCATACACGCTGTTAGAGCTCCTAATATCAAATTAGCGGCCCGCCCCGGCTTCACACGGGTATAAAATATACAAATAAACCTTTCTCTTTAATCACTTTACCTATTAAAAAAACCGTGCTAAATTCCGTTGCGTAATTTTAAAGATTTAAGCATACAAAAGGACATAAGGACAGAGGAAGCGACTTCGTTTTATACTATAAATAATAAATCCTTGGACAAGTTACCCAAACTGAATCTAACAAAGTAAGCAAAGTATATGCTTGTGTTATGGGTGTTAGTCAACGATAGTAATAGATAGCAATACTTGAATAAATACCAGAATAAATTTAATAAACACCCAGACCCGGGAATGTAGAAATCTAAATGTGTATCACACAAATGCCTGCCCCGTCGGGAATCGAACCCGAGCCTCGCTTTTGGTTGTTGAAGTTAGGCGTGTACGCTAGCCACTCGACCAATGAGGCGGTCAAAACTATATAGTGACGATATGCAGTTCGCCGGGTCAGCTAGTTTTAAATAAAGAGCGATACATTTTATGAGGAACTCCTTCCGTTACGACATGATGAGAGTGGGTGTCCGTGTCACTCGGTAATGTAATGCAGTGCAAATGAGTCAATCTCGAAGGGGTCGGGTGGTCACACAGGGCTATTAGGAAATCGATTCGTTCCCAGCCCCGTTCATCTACAGCCTTTTCCATTTGTCTGATAATAGACCGCTCATTTAATTAATAAAGGTTTGAATTTGATTGTTTTTATTGCAGGTTTTTTTCATAATTAAATAAATTTATATTTAACTTCAGATTAGTGTATTATCTGTTAATACATATGAACATTATTTGTGTTGAAGTCAAAAAAAGGCGGCACTTTATCCGCCGCTATAGACCGCTTATTTAATTAATAATGGTTTGAATTCGATTGTTTTTATTGCGGATTTTTTTATAATTAAATAAATTTATATTTCACTTCAGATTATTGTATTATCTGTTAATACATATGAACATTATTTGTGTTGAAGTCAAAAATGGCGGCAGTTTATCACATGTGTTACTTTTTTTTTTTTTTAATAATAATAATAACATTTATTTGCTCAAATAGGGTAATGAGGATCTTAGATACAAAACAAGTTCTTTTCTCTTTAAACGATTGTTGTCTGATAATAGACCGCTTATTTAATTAATAATGTTTTGAATTTGAGTATATAAATGATGATTTTTTTCATAATCAATTAAAATCATATAATTCAGATTGTTGAATTATCTGTTAATACTGAAGATTGTAAGTGTTTTAGTAAAAAATGGCGGCACATTATCACAGCTGTTACTTTTCTCTTTAAACGATTATTGTGTCATGATACACCGCTTATTTAATCAATAAAAGTTTGAATTTGATTGTTCATGTGCTGATTTTTTTTCGTAATTAAATAACATCATATTCAAATTCAGATTGTTGTTTTATCTGTTAATACTAAATATTGTTAGCGTTTTAGGCAAAAAATGGCGGCAAAAATTGTCTCAGGTGTTTTTTTTTTTAATGGCTCTTTAAACGATTGTTCGCCTATTTATTGCCCTATCAAAATACCTTTTCTTTCCAATTTTAGATACATGTAAAAATCATCATAACTAATATATCAACTAACAATATTATGTGCAATTAATTGTCTTAGCAATGAGTATTGTATTTTTTAATGTTTCTAAAAAGTCTTTTTAATAGTTTTGAGAAATCTAATATTTAACAATGGAGTTAGGAAAATATTGTAAATACAGTACAAGTATGGTGCTCTTAGTTCTTTTACCCTGTACGAGTGGCGCCTTAAGTCCCGAACACATTTATATATACATAACAGATAGTTTACGACAAAATGCTAAAGTTTCATAATGAACAAACGTGCATACATATATATCTTCAATTCAAGTACCTTACGGGGTAGGCAGAGAGTATCAAGTGCCAGACCTCACGATCCTGACAAACCTGTCTGGCTTTCTTCACATTCATTACTCTTTTCATACAAACAACGGTTTCGGAGACACTTGACACCACCCTCGGATAATATCCGAGTGATCTGATCATGGAATGTCAACCTTGGTCGCCCCGGGTACCTACATCCATCCACATTTGCATTGTATTTCTGCTTTGCCAATCTTTCACCTGTCATTATTTCCACATGACCGAACCAGCGGAGCATGCCCTTTCGCATTTTAATACCAACATTTTCTTTCATTCCCACTCTTTCTCGGATCTCACTGTTACGAATGCAGTCAGCGAGCTTCACAACACAGATTTTCCATAGCGCTCTCATTTTAACCGCATTTATCCTACTTTCATGCTTTTTCTGACAGACCCAACTCTCGCTTCCATACAATAACGTTAGAATAAATAATGAATATAAACATTATTAACCATGAAATCTCTCTCTATAGAACCTTCTCAATTAGTTCTCATTGAGTTATTTTCCCAGAATTCTATTAAATATATTTTACACGTCTTAACTACCTACCTCATTAGATACCAGAAATTTAATATTATGAGCAGAGAATGGACGAGTATGGCGCTCTTAGTTTTCCAATCTAAACAATAGAAATTCAACGGGTGCGCGGCCCGCGGGACGCTGATCTATCTCTATGTAAATTATGCGGGAATAACACTGACTTGTATTCATCATGTCGTCAGGGCACGTGGCATAACGAATCCATTGCACGAATATTTTAAACAACACAAGTAAAAAAAACAATTCTTTTTTTATTTGTGCTTGTTTTTTAGCATTGTAAATGAATATACTGCCTAATAAATTAATAAGTGAATGCAGCTTACATTTTCTTTACAAAATATATTGGTGTTTTAGGTATAGACAAAAAAATAGACTTTTCGTTTTTATTTTTGGGAATTGGTGACTAGATTGTAGCAGTTCTAGACGGTTGTAACACTGCTTGCAAATATATGTAGATTTACATCCGTCTGGACCGTAGACTTAATCCTGAATTTGATATTAATCTGAAATTGGAAACAAAGTTTTCATACGTTACCTTTGTTGGGAAGCACATTTACAACCATCTGGAACCGGCTTTAAGCAGACATCCGAGATTCCCATATAAAAAATGGGCAATATCAAATCAGGTATGCATGAATTTTATCAGACAATATATTCAGATTCATACATATACATTTTTAGTAATAAACTAGCCGTTGCCCGTGGCTTCACTTGCGTACTAGTAATTATTTTTCCCGTGGGAACTCTGTTATTCAATTGAAAATCTATCTTTTAAATTACGAAATTTAAACAAAATCGGTTTTGAGTTTCGGAGTTAATCCTGAACATAATGTATGATAAACAATAACATAATTAAAACATACCAAATCATTGCAGATATGAAGAAGCCTTCGCAGAAACATGCAGAATTTTCGCACAGCTTTAGTAGAAACAGGACCTTGATGATAGCACCCATATATATAGAGCACATCTTCTCGTCTTGTAACTTTTTAAAAATATGCTCTATTTGATAATAGTACATTTCGCTCAGCATTTGTTTATGAAGTAAAAAGTAAAGTAGTAAGGTATTTGTGTATGAGTATGTTATAAATACATAATAATATATGTTTTTTATTTCATACATAATTATACAGATTAAATAATATGTACGTATTATAAAGTTTACACAAATAAATATTATATAATGTTTTTGTTTACTCAAATGTCTTGTTAAATAGGAACCTGAAATCTAAGTGTAGTTAGCTTAATAATACAAAATTTTATATTATTGAGTAGGTAAGTATAAAAGATTTCTTGTGTAGTGTAGAATGTAAAAAATGTGTTAAAATATTCGTGGTGGATAATTAAAAAAAATGATAGCAAAAAAACTATTTTGAATATCGCTTGTACGTTACAGGGTTAAATTCATTTAATCTAAGGGTTACTTACACGTTCCTGGTTATTTAACTTCGGGTTAAATCTTTTTATATTTGACAGGTTAACTAACTATAAAATTTGACCCAGGAGCTTGCAATCGGCCCTCAGGTAGCCATAACTATAGTTAATTATTAATGTTTTATTAAATTTAACCCAGATCATGTCTGTTGTCATTTCTAATATTTTTAAATTTTTACTAAAAAAGTACAGAAAATGCCGAAAATTTATAATAAGATTGCATGTAATGGTGGCCCATCGTGGTATACCTAGCTCAAAGTAACTCGGGCGACTATTGAGTTGGTGCCAGAAAATAACGAAAGTAGACTATTTGCCAAATGCTAGACTACTTTAGGGCTGCTGCAGTCATCTAATAAGGACATGTTTTATGTCAATCGGGTAATTGGTTGTGACTAGAATAATTTATGTAAAATACTTTTCCATTATTACTTTATTGTATATATCATTGTATAAGTAGTATAAAATGTATATAATAAGGGGCTTCAAAAAGCATGATGAAGGTTTTATTTTGGATGAAAGTTTTTATAAGTATATGAAATACACTTGCCAATAGATATCTACAGTAAAACGGTAATTGCTCTTTAAACTTGCATAAATACCTACCATTACATGTTTGCTAAGAACTACATTTTGAGCTACAAGCCAAAACGCGAAATGAGCAGTGTTAACTACTTATTGGCCAATTTTAATAAGCTATCTACGATAGGATATAGGATAGATATTACTAGAGTTATTACCAATGACAACTACTTTTACTTTTCAGTAGGTAATTAGTAAAATATCAAATAGCAACAACTCTAGTAAGTCTTTTTTGCTGATAAGTCATGAAATTTCTCGGTAATTGAATTAACTCGTTACTTCAAGCACTACAGTGCTTGAAGTAACGTGTGAGTATACAATACAGTAATTTACATATATTCGGGTATTTTTTTAATGTTAAATAAACAAAAATATATCAAATTCAGATTTCCATTTTCTTATCATCATCTTCCTAACGTAGGTGAATGGCAAAATCATTTAAAATTTTCGTGGTTGTATTTTGCAGAACTCTTAACAACACGAATTATAAAAACTGTAAATAGTTTTTTTTAAGTCCTATAAAAATAAGAAATTCAATCATCTAAGTCTAGGAGATGGAAAATGTAGAAAAAGTGGAAAGCTAAAAAAAATGTATGTTGCATTATTAATTATTATCGTGGTATGTATTTCTATTTTGGTAAGATTAACTCCGACATGCAAATAAGCTTCCCAATAATAATGAATGAACAACTCTTTCCTAAATCACGCTATTAGTATACCAACGCGTTCACATGCGGCAAACTGCTGCGAAATTATTGCGGTAGCGAAACATTTATGGATCTTTAGTACCTACGATGTGTGAGAGTGGTCCGTCAACGTCCACATTCGGAATTTGCTACAGAATTCCGTTTTAAAAAAAAAATCAAACGTAGCGAATCTATTCAATTTTATTAAGCTACCGATTACCGAATACCTTTAAAATGTTCCGTACAAATTAGCAATGGCAAAAATTTCGTTTCGCAAAGTACATTCATTCCGTAAAGTACGTAATTCCGCATAATATTGTATATGGCGGACATTATTCGCGTGATTTCGGTATGCGATGCGAAGCGTATATCGACAAAGTCGCGTTATAATTATAGAGTCAGATAAAGTTTAGGTAATAAACAAATCGCTAACCCCAAACTTAGAGCTTTTTTGCATTTTCGCTATTACGTTCTAAAGTATTTGTATTCTTTATAAGCGAATCGCTACCGCAAAATTTACAGCTTTCACGCATTTTCACTACTACATTTGAAAGCGGTTGTATGCTTAATAACGGCCAATGTTAATAATGTATCTCAATCTAATGGATTTCAAGCAATCTAGATAGCTGCGTATCCGCCGTCCTATCCCATACCTATTTGCCATTTTTATCCTGTCCACAGATATGTTATAGCAAAGCGATAACGTAAAATTGGATCGAAATATCAATCTTGGACAGCAAGTTTCGGATTAGGATTGATTATTAATATTGGCCGTAATTGGCAATTGACAGCTTTTTCGCATTTCTGCCTCTACATTTTTAAAGCAGTTATACTCTTAATAATCGACTCAATACCGCAAAATTTACAGCTTTTTCTCTTTTTCACTACTACATTTAAAAGCGGTTGTATGCTAACTAAGCGAATCGCTATAGCGCTAATTAAGCTTTTTCGCATTTCGCTACTACGTTTGAAAGTGTCTTTATGTTACGAGCTTAGATATATATTGTAGTCGTTTGATTGTTGTAATTTGGTGTAATTTTCTTAAAAATTTGATCATTATCCTTAAAAATGTATATTAATTAGAAAAACTACGTAGCTAATGTTTCAGAACGAGTAAGTATGATAAATTATTAAAACCTATTGTTTGTATGTCTAAAAATTCACTTTTTATTTTTCTAAGTAGTTTGTACATATATGAGGCGCTTTTATCTCTTGTTTTACCTTAATATCGATATTGTTAAATTTAGTGTCGTAAAAATCAAATATTTAGCATACTACACATAAGTAGAAAAAATACCTTTTGTATAGGTAATGATTTTGTATAGATTGGACGGTATTACTGAAAGATGGATGAATACGCATTTCTTATTTAAGAACTTAAACGAATAATTTATTTAATTATTATAGGTATGGACTTTAAATTTTACTACTACATTTCATAAAAATATATTTAGCAATCATAATGTCTAGAAATATCCATATAGAGTAGTTATAGTATGGCATAAGAGTTTTAATTTTGGTTTCGGTTTGTCTAGTCATTGGTTTCCATTTTGTAAAAAGTTTCATTTTCTAAACGAATACCAATTTTACTTGTCATTATTTATAAAAAGCGATATTTTTACTAGTCAAACCGTTCTTAATATATTTTACATCAACGCGTTCCATAATTACCAATTATAAGTTTTACATCGGGTCAACGAAACGTCGAAAACAGAGAACCTTTTATATACAAATATAGAAAGAAAGAAAGAAAGAAACCATTTATTAACAAACTAAAACTTAAAACACGTCAATAATAAAAAAAAACAACTAAAAATCTAATCTAAACATAAGGAACTTAAATAATGTACAAAAAAGTGATAATTAAAGAGTCAGACAACATGTCCAAAATACGTGTTAACACCTGGTACGAAACTAATGATTTGTCTGTTCTTGGTCTTGACTTCGGTTTTTTCGGGCATATTGTCGGCTTATTGCAAGAACTCATTAACTGCAAAAATCACCAATTACGTTATTTTCATGGATGGTTTCATTTTGACATATTCCACAAAATGCAAAAGAGATAATTTCTAACTAATTTACTTTAGGCATTACGCTGCTTGTTATATATGATAATATAGGCAAATCAACAAAACCACTAACTAATCTGAACTAAATTACCGTTTATCTTAGAATAATGAATATGTTACATAATGACTTCTTGCAATAAGCCGACGATATGTAGTATTCGTATTAAAAAATAGCAAAGTCAAGACCAATGCAAATTTTGTTTAAGATAAAGTTTATTTTTAGTACCTATAAAGCGTGTAAAAAAATAGCAGTCAACAACCTCTCTTTTAATATTATACCGGTTATTAAAAGAGTTGCCTTATAATCATTATTATCTGGTCTATTTTAAGCAAGGTAAAACATTTAAAAATAATCATAGGAGCAGCAACATTTTAAATTCAAATAAAATAAATTTGAATTCTAAATGTATATTATTCGATGATAGTTATAAATTTGCATGATTCTCTTGACATGTACTTAATATCGGAGGTACAAAAATGTAAAAAGGAACGTGTTAAAATTATCAGTAAATATGGTCAATGATGCATGAAAATATATGACATGAAATATTAACAAATATCAGTGGAACTATTTTCAAATTGTTGCTAAGTATTTTTTACGTACTTTGTGTAAAATATTTTACAGTACTAATATTTAAATAAATAAAATAGTACTACTATTAAAATATATTTTTTTTAAATTGGCTGACCTAATCTAAACTTAAGTGTAATGATTAATTATGTTTAACACCAAGTAACAACTCTATATACATATATTTAAAATATGTTCGGATTTCCGAAGCGCATAATTTAAATGGTACTGTACTAAGTATAGTGCCACCAACCTATTTGTAGTTAAAATAGTAACTAAACCGTTTAAAAATTTTGTGAAACGCCTTTCCACTGTCAGGTTCTAAAGTAAGAGCACTAAAAATTAAATTCCTACAACTACATTTTTAATTGTTTTTTAATTATTATCGCTATTGCTAGGCAAAATTCGCAATCAAATCACTCAAGAACATACTAGCGACGTTGTTTAGTGATCAGATATGTTGGTCGCGCTGTACTGTACCAGTCACTTCTCTTTTGACAGCTGTCAAATTCATATATCGTCAACATGAAGCTATAATTTTAACTGGAGGTTATCTTAATTAAGAGTCTATGAAGTCACAAATTCAAAACGAAAGGGAGGTCGGTTATTAGAGAGTTAGAAATTTTTAGAAATTACATCAGGTTTTTGTTAGGAGTATAACCTACGGTTGCTGTAATAACTTCATGATTGTAGCTTAAATAATAACACCTCCAATATTTGATTAATAAGTAACTTAATTTTGATTCTAGTTTGACAGTTCTAGACCGACCAATGACAACATTCGTGATGATATATTCATTTGATTGATTGGTTGATTCAAAGAATTATGACTTATTGGATAAATGAAAACAAATAAGCTATAAGCTTCTTTTGTGGGAATTATTTCTTAATAAAATTAAATCATAATGTAATTAATAACAAAAATAACCATAATATGAAGGTGCTACAGCCGTCTCATTTACTTTATATTAATAATGTATTATACCTACTTTATTGTGATAAATAATTGGTAGGAAATTGTATAAAATGAAACTATTAGCACATGATTATAAAATGACATTATATCTCAGAGATTAAAAAGTCTGCCGAGAGACACAAACATATTGAGTCCGTTAATCATTTAAAGAAGAATATTTATCACCAGTGATAAATATTTTAACACTTGACTTTTCGAATGAAGCCCTCAAAGAATCAATGTGAAATAACGCGGAGATATTAAAATTACTCATATTAAATTAGACATTCATATTCTGTTATCGAAAGTAATACATTTCAAACATATTTTAAGAGGAATAGTAGGTACTTAAATATAATAACTAAAAACAAAATATAAAGCAATGATTTAAATAATCTGTATCCTTCAATTTTGAGTATAGTATAAGTGTATGGTATATTTGTAGATATATATTTTAAAATATGATGTATTATTTAATAATGTGTTATGCGATCGACATTTTATATAGGGATTGTGTAACGATGATTGTAAAAACATTATGAATATAGTTTGTTGGAAGTATGATCCAGGAATTCGCTTATGCAGTTTATCAGCGCAAGCACCTGAAAAGAAAAAATGCCATTAGTATAATGTACACTTAACTACTGATACGTTTTTAACAAAAATGATGGGTTGCACTCCGGGAGTGCCAGTAGAAATGAAAACTTATATATTAACGTTGTGCATTATTGAGGTTTTGGAATGGTAACTCTATAGTTTTGCACGAATTGCTTTAATTATCAGCATGATAGTACTATCACTTATGTGGTAGTACAATTTTCATTTATTACGCTATCGTGCATAAGCATGACAACACAAACATTTGCGCAAGCGCCATGCGCCGTCTTACGAATTTTTTGTATTACAAATCAGGTCACGTGTCCCGACGCGAGTTTAAAAGGTTTTACCCATTCCAAAAAATTGCGCAACGCCGCTAAAGAAGTTTTCACTTCAAAAAAACTCATTTCTCTGATAGGTTTTTATTTACAAAGGGCTATTTTTAGCAGAACACTTGAGAAGTACTATTCAAGATGTGTTAGATTATGCCCAAACTTGGTGGGATAATAATAGGAGTTGTAGGAGTTCTTATAGCCACATTCCGGTTCCACCTTCAGATCAACATGGTTCTTATGGTTTTGTATTATTATCTAATTTACACTTTGCAAATTTCAGCTTAATTGGCAACCAGAAAGGAGGTGAAATGCAACATTGCACCTGGACAAATTAACGTATTACGTTCAAATAAAACTCGTGTTAAGTCAAGGAAAATGACTAACGACTGATTAAGATTGTAAAAAAAACTCTTTTTAGATTGTTATTTATTACTTGTTTTATAATATTCACAAGACACAAGTTCTTAAGAACAATTAAATAAAAAAAATATCCTTGGTCAAGTTACACACATTGAATGTAACCCTTAAGTAAGCAAATTATATGCTTCTGTTATGGGTCTTAGTCAACGATTCTAATACACAGAAATACTTAAATAGATACCAGAATAAATTTAATAAACACACAGACCCGGAAATACAGATATTTAAATGTTCATCACACAAATACTTCCCTCTGTCGGGAATCGAACTCGAGCCTCGTGCTTGGTAGGTGTAGGCGTGTACGCTAGCTACTCTGCCAACGAGGCGGTTAAATAGGAGGTCGAAAAAGGGCTAAATTTTCACATAGAATATCACACATACTGTCTACGATCAGATAAATAAATAACTGATTCCCACAAGAGCAAGACATTCTCTGTGTTTACAGATTACAGACTACGATGAGACGAATAGATTTTACTTTCATGAATTTTAAATGTCAGAAAGTAGACGATGAGCTTAGACGCCTCGTTACGTATGTAACTGTTTCAAAATCTCCATCACACATATATGCACACATTCACACGTCAGCATATAAACACCATGCCACAATTTTTACACAACAAAAATTAGTAACAATGCAATGTTACCAATTTTTGTTATGTATTAGGTAGTAGAGGATTGTGAAACAGCTCTCCCGGAATGGTACCACTTTATTCCCGAACATAAGACCAGTAAGAAGCATCTATGGAGTATTTATGCAATTATGACCTTGAGAGGCAACTGAGGAAATGAGAAAGAATTAACCGAGCTAGGTACTAACCTAGCTCGGTTAACGGTTAGTAACTTATAATTAAAAAAAACATTTGTTATGCGTATTGTAGCTCACTAGTACAACAGTTAAAAAGTTTTATTTTGACGGTAGCAGTGTTTGTAAGTTTAGTACAGTCAAGTTTATCGTATGCATAATACATTAATCACTTATTTGACCGCCTCGTTGACCGAAGGGTAGCAAACACGCCTTCGCTGACCAATCACAGGGCTTGGGTTCGATTCCCGACAGATGCATTTGATGAACATCTAGATGTCTGAATTTCTAGGTCTGGATGTGTTTGTTAAATTTATTTCGGTATCTATTTACGTATTTCTATGTAGGTATTAGCACCGTTGACTAACACCCATAACATATGCATACAACACAATAACCTTGATTATTTCTCTTACTAGTACATTTTTAACCGACTCCAAAGAAGTAGGAGGCTCTCTATGTTTTTTTTACATTTTTTATATAGTGTGTTACACGATTATTCGGCCAACAGCAAACCAATTTTGATCGCTGTTATTTTGAGAGGTAGGTCATGGATCCAAGGTGGCTCCATATTAATGTTATTATGGTAGCAGTAGTTTTTGAGTTATACATACTTAATAATGCATAAATTCTATTCAATGACAAGTTCCTCAACATAAGTGAAATCTTTATATACTATTACATACGAGTATAACTCTGTATAAAAACCACTGCTTGGACATTGATAAAAATTATGTGACACAATTTTGGAATAATTTGATATCTTTTGAAAAAAGAATTATCAAACAGCGATGTACTAAAATAACTTAAACTGGAGTCAGTTTTTGCCATGTTTTGGCAGATTTATAATTATTTATCTGTATTTTGTAATTTTCAATACGAAATATTACAGACTACGTACTAGTACCGTCATAGCCCGGTGAAGTTGTAAGAACCTCGCAGTTAGCAACAAATTAGCCATTTAAAAAAATGTAATACTGTCCTAAATGACCTTGTATATGCAGCATCTTGACGCCCATTCGAACCCGGGTCCTCAAGTAGTCAAGTTCAACAACTGAACCGCTGGACCACAGAGGCGAAAATATTCAAAAAATAAATTCGGGAAGAAGTTGATAAGATTTTATACTGTTTTTGGCTTGGTGTAATAAACGGTGTAATTTGAGGGTTTTGCCGGTACTTGAAAGAGTTCTTAAGCTGCGCTGTCGTCCTGGTAACCTAGTAAGGGGCTGACTTAACTTGTTTGTTTCAAGTGTTTTCAAGTTTTATTTTAATTGGCCCCTTTTTATAGTTTCATAGTTTATAAAAAAATCGTCAACGGAATTTGAACCACTTTTAATGTATTGTTTCGAATTATTATAATTTTGGAATGACCAAGGAATGAAGGAGTTAACTTATTTTAAGAGTGTTTTTTGTGGTTAATTGAACATTAAAGTATCTTCAAACCCATATCCCCGAAGAGGTAGGCAGAAACACAACCGGCACACACGACTAGTCGAAGACACTAAGTCCCATAATTTGAGAGGTGGCAAGCATATCGCCAACCGGGCACATTTTGAGAAACATTTTTTTATTAGAAAATTGAAAAAAAAACAAATTTTCTTTTCGTTGTTCCATCCGAGATTCGAACCCAGGACCTCATGCAGTTAAGTCCAACACCTGAACCACTAGACCACAGAGTCGATAAAATATTACTTTTTTACAAATGTATAAAGTCGCCTCTTGAACTAGTAGTTCAATATTGCACTTGACTTTCCGAGGTCCGCGTTCGATCCTCGGGTCGGACAATAAAAAGAAAATGTGTTCTTTCAATTTAACTTTAAAAAAAATCAGTGATTGGGTAGATGCCCGGTTGGCGATAGGCTTGCCACCTATGGATGGATGGTGGGATTTAGTGTCTTCGGCTTGTAGCGTTTCCCCAGGTTGTACCTCTGCCTAAATGTTCGGGGATACGAGCGTGAAGATATTTATTTTTATTTAAAAACTATACCTACATAAATCTGTTGTATCAAAAACTAACAACTACAAACTATTAACTTTAAATTAATGTAGTTATTAACAATTATTAACATCATAAACGTCTTACTTAAGAAACAATAGTAGGAAATAAAATATTAATTTGACAAGTACGAGCTATATTTTAACACGTGTTAGTAACATTTTATATTTGATATCACTTATAATTTCTTATTTTATAAATAGCCTACCGGTTTCGCTTATAACAGCATCATCAGGGCTAGAACTTAAACTAGTTTATGTTCTATAAAATTTGATATGAAATATTATTATAAAATTAGAAATTATAAGTGACACGCAAAACAGTACAAGTTTTTCTTTATTTAAAAATATGAATATTTGGAAGTTTTGCCAAGCGCCGACGATGGAAAATATCAAATAAATATTTTGAGGCTCATTACATTGATTATAAGGTTTTTAGATCCATTCCTGAAGAGTATTTTGTTAAATAATTGTGTTTAACCTGTTTTGGTACCTGCTATTATATTATTTAACTCTTATATCACATTAATATTTTTTTCAGTTAAGATTTAAATTCAAAAAATCTATCTCAATCTGTGGTCTAGAGGTCCGGGTATTGGACTTCACTTCATGAGGTCCCGGGTTTGGTGCTTGGGTCGGGCAACAAAAAGAAAATGTGGTTATTCCAATTTGAGCTTCGCGATAGGTCGGCAGCGTTAGGCGTGAAACAACCACTTGACCAACAATAATAATATAGATAAAGATTTAGTCGATTCCTAATATAGATACAATGCTAATACAGATAAAGAAAGTATCGATTTAAGAAAAAAACAACGCTTTATTGTCAAATTATTTGGCTAAGTTTGTTTATTATATGTTTATCTTGATTGTATTTTGATTGCATATGTAAGTCCGATTATTGTGTAATATGTAATCTCGAGTCCAGACACGGCTTTCCCAGGATTATACGACTGAGTCTAGATCAAACGTAGACATTAGATAGAGACATAGCTTAGGCGTTATAATTACTATGTAATTGTTTGACCACGGCCACGCTTAGAATAGTACTGATTTTTATACCAATTCTTAGTCACTATCTTTCTTACTAGTCTTTTGGGGGTAAACTTTTTTTAAACAAATTAGCCGTTCTTTGAAATGGGATATTTAACTATACAAGGTGTTAGTGACAGTTTACCGAAAAAAAAACATGGTCTCGGACCAGCTTTTTTTCCAACTGTAACTCTAACTGTGTTTTAAGCAATTTTTGGTGTTATGTATTAATATTAATAATAAACAAAAATTTTCAAAAATTTCTTACAAAAAATTCTTTTGGTTTTGAACTCTTTATCATGGTCCAAGTCCATGTTTTTTATGCATATTGACCGCCTCGTTGGTCGAGTGGCTAGCGTACACGCCTAGCTATATCGACCGACTGCGAGGCTCGGGTTCGATTTCTGACGGGGGCAGGCATCTGTGCGATGAACATTTAGATGTTTGCGTTTCTGGGTCTGGGTGTTTATGAAATATATTCTGGTATCTATTTAAGTATTTCTATGTATTAGTATCGTTGACTAACACCCATAACACAAGCATATAATTTGCTTACTTTGGGGTTAGATTCAATTTGTGTGACTTGTCCAGGGATATTTATTTATATTAATTTTCATGAAAATCGGTTCAGGCATTTAGCCGTGAAAGAGCAGCAGACAAATAGACAGACTTGCATTTACAACATTCAGTATGGGTGTGGACACATATGGTAAAAAAGTAATAAAACTAAATCTGTATATAAAATATTTTTTAAATAAGTGATTGTTATATTTTGTATGCATGATATAGGACCCAAAATTAGGGCTATTAATACTTTTGTCAGTATGTCTATTCACATTTTCTGCAAAAACCACCGAGTAGATTTTTTACCTTTATATTAGTAGCATTATCTGTAAAAGAAAGAACACAACGCAAAATGTATTATACTCGTAAGAACGAAAACAAGACTGTAAAATTAGAGGCGGTCAGTAGAACTAGTAGAAAAATCTATATATCGCGCCTGTAGAAATTTTCACTGCAAAAGCTGTACGAAAAAATTGACAAATGCTTGTTGTGTACCAACAGTAAGAATATTAGTCGTTATCATACTTTGAATACGGTTGACCGCACTCGGAGACGTTAATTATCTTTTAACCAGTCATTAAAACTAAAGTTTTATATAGATAACGTTGACTTAATGACTGATTAAAAGATTATTGACGTCTGCGAGTGCAGCCGCATGTGTTTTAAAATATACACAAAGGCGGTCTTACTGTGCCAGATTTATCTCTACCTAACAATTTTAGGTTTCATCTCCCTCGTTTTGGCTAAATCAAGAGAAAATATGGTTTTTACAATTATGGAATTTGTACTTTCATATATAAAATGTAAAATTATTTAATTCTGATGCCATTTTGTATAATTTTATGTTGTAAAAGTGTTTTGTGTGTTTTCTCGATACCGTCAAATCTCATTTGATAAGCTTAGGTAAGAACGCTTTATGTAAGAATCTTACATGACTGGTTATGACAACTTATGACTTATTTTGAACAATTGTAGCCCGATTTGCAACTAACTTTTTGGGAGGAATAATAATAACAATGCTAAAATAACATATGCCACATAGAACGGAGTTTTATGGGAAATATGTTGCACATGACACGTCATAATCACCAATTTCATTGCGTGATATTTAAAATAACAATAATTTTAAGAAGACACCAATTTTAGTATAGGTACATACTTAAAAATAGCGATTCTATCATAAACACGAATGTTTAAATTGTAAATGGGATGATCTAGAACAAGTCAATTGTCAATGTATGACAATAAAATTGTCAAATATCAATGTATGACAATAAATTTGAGTTTATTGACTCAAATTCATTTGTTAGGATTAATTATTTAATGACAAAAGATAGTTATTATCTTTCTGATTATTATAAAAGACAAATAGCATTATCGCTATATTATACTTTTATATTTAAGACAGCCAAGTACTTTTCTATAAATTTTAAAGAAAGAAAAAATTTCGCCCCAGACAGGATTTGAACCTGTAACCTTTCGTCTCAAGCCGACGAATGCTCTAACCAATTGAGCTACTGA
>NJDD01000001.1:142956-155111 GCA_002245505.1 Calephelis nemesis
TAAATTAACTATCTTTAGTTATAAAACCCTGATGGTGAATACGAGAGTTTAGTTTTAAAGTGTATAAAATGGAATTTCACCAAGAGCCGACGACGAAAAGTATAGTCTAATTTTTCTGTCTACTATACTTTTCAAACCGAGACGTATAACTGCAGGCTCTGCGTCATGATGGCAGCAAAAGCGGCAATAAGTATAGTTATTTTCACGGTGTTAGTGACCAGTACATCTTTATTTATGTCATTGGTCAGCGAATAAGCACGGGTCTGATGGTAGGAGATAACCATAACTTGTAGACGCTTTAGATGAGACAGGTGCGTCGTTGTCAAGCGGCCGAGGCGATATACCTATTGTGCAAGTCTACCGGCTACCCTAACCTCCGGACCGAAAAATGACAGAGTCATTATGGCGGCAGGAGTTATAGGTAAGGCGGTAGATCCTACCCGGGCAAATTGCTGCACAGAACTTTACTGCCAGTGGTCTTGTTGGTAATGACTTAGTTTAACCAGCAATCGCCTCTCACGACCTGGCAGAATGGTTCATGGTCTATTCTACTCAGCGACTAACACGGGGAACCTCCACCACTAAAACGAAACAAATAGACATTAAAAATTAACACTGCCAATGCACACGTGGTTATCTATATACTAATACGTGATATCAAAACTTTGGACCCCTTTTTACAAAAATTTCATGGACTCATGGAGCATGAAATTTGGCACACTTATAGTTTATGTGTAGGAGAAGTGCAGAACGCTAATATTTTTCAATAACATTGCTTATAAAGTAAATTAAACCAATAAATAAAACATTACCCACACTACCATGCATTTGACACACATAAACAAATAAATTGATGATAACGATAAAATATCACAGATGGCGTACTTATCAATAAGATATGAAACTTTGTTAAGATCGAATTTCGATCAACGGACGACCATTAGTGAAAGGAAATAGATAAGCAAAATCATTTTGCGTACATTGGAGCGGAACATTATCGCAATCGAAGCCGCGACAAAGATACACAAAATCGAATTACCTGGTCGTATGGACCACGTGCGTTTGGTATACGTTATTCACCCCACGTTCCCCCAGATAGTTACATCAATTTGCCCGGATTGACTCACCTGTATACTTCTCTACCCGATTTAATACTATTAACGAGATTTGCATGTCACAGGACACAAGGTGTATCAGGAACGCGATATTAAGTATGATACAGATATATTGCTTGTGATATTAATCCGTATGCTTTAACACAATTTTCGGTCTATTATCATGGAAATAGCCTGTGGTTTCAATATAGTTGAGGGTTAAAGACACGCTGTGACTATATATTTAATATTGCCACTTCCAATTTTTTTAAGCGCCAGATCATAAGCAAAATGTTACCAGATTTCAGAAATTTTAAATTAAAAAAACTACCAGATTCCACCAGTTTTTTTTTTAGAAATTACATAAACATTGCATTTTATTTTGTTAAAGGAAGGCAAACAAGCAGATGGATTTCCTGAAGATGAGAAATTTACGCCGCCTAGAGTCACCAAAGGTGGTATGGGTGCGTTGCCAGTATTAGGATGGGATGTTAGGCCTCGAGCAAAAGTAAATTGACCGGCTACCTTATCCTGCGAAACGGAACACGTCAACGGCAAGCACTGACGTTATGACGACAGGAATAGATAAGGCGGTGGTACCAATCCGGACGAGTCGCTGCGCAACTCTACCACCTAGAAAAATATTAAATAGGTAATTAATTAATATTCACCAAATTTTTGGATGTAATTTTTTTTTTTAAATTCGTGTACAGCATCTTTATATCATTACACATTGACACCTGTGCCTAACAATGAACATCTAGAATAGAACGTAGTTTCCCTTTCAAATAGGTGTTGACAGATTACAAATCAAAAAACACAAAAAAAGATAAGCGATAAATAGTGAAAAATACTACTAGAAACCTTGATAAGGCGCTAGTCCTGGTGGAAAAACCACCAAGGTTGCAACACTGCGTATATTATTTGCAAAGTACTGGTTCTCTGAGAGCTTTTTCTTAGAAAAGGGTAAACAGATACAAAAGCAAAGAATAAATACGATTGAAAATGACCACCGTTTCCTATTGTTTGGTAGTGCAATGTTGAATATTAATAAAAAAAGATTAAAATATACCTGCGTACTTGTAGAATAAATATCTCGTAATATAAGTTTCAGAAAATAATTACTTTGGACTTCTTTTGAGAAAAAATAGAACGGAATGTCTTGTACTTCGATCGTAAGCGCAACGGGAAATTCTGGTGCGTTTTTATATTGTAGGTTATGAATGTAAGGTAGTTTTTAAATGACCCTAAAAAAGAGAAGGTTTTCAATTCGACTGCTTGTTTTTATTTTTATTGTATGTTTGTTAAATATTGATACTGTAAGTAGCAATTATTCCACTCCGGAAGTACATTTTTTTAAAATAAGAAAAGCCGAGTGTAGCCTTCTCCTTTTTAAAGATATGGTATATCGGCGCTTATTTGAAAAATGTAAAGAAACCTGTAATCATGGAAGATTGAATTAAATCTACAGGCAAGATGAAAGAGACCATACAAATTCGTGGCTTATAAGGTAAGATAGTGCCTAAGCATCATGATAAAATTTCTATAAATTTTAAAGAAGAAAAAATGTTCGTCCCAAACTAGAATTGAACCTGAAACCTTTCGTTTCAAGCCGACGAATGTTCTAACCATTTGTGCTACTGAGATTTTTTTTAAAATTTCACGCTGTTTAGAGACACCAAAGGTGGTAATGGTGCGTTGTCAACCTAAGGTTACTCGATACTCGAAGGTTAAACATTAAAATGACTTTCTTATATTTGCAATAAAGAAAACATAAATCACAACTTAGAAATAAAATGAAACTAAAATCACAATATAAGCTTTGCCTAACTACATAATAATTCTAAAGTGCATAATTCACGTCGTAATAATATTTTAAAATGTTTCCTCAACTTTCTGAATATTGCAAACAGATTAAGTTTATTTCTCACGTAAGGAGTAAGAGAAATTCGTGTTTAACTCGTCCGAGAGCTGACGATATAAAATATTACAAAAAGGAATATTACAATTTAAGTTTAAGAGTACATATTAAAAACTAGCTGTTACTCGCGGCGTTGCCGCGAGGTCAACGGTCATTGGTCCCACAGCAAATTTTTTTCGGGATTAAAACTATCCTATTTGTTAAACTATCCCACACCAATTTTTTTTCGGGGTTAAAACTATGCTGTGTGTTAATCCAAGTTATTCTCTATGTGTGTGCCCAATTTCATGAAACAGATAAGCAAACAAACAAACTTTCGCAACAAACAAAACAAAATTTTATAATATTAGTAGGACTGTAATGTTGTATTGTTTGGCGTTATAATATAATGAATTCATACTTAAAATTTTAAATGTGAAAGTCGTTCTGTCAATCTTTTTTGCTTTCATAGCTAAACTGCTAAACCAATTTCGACGAAATTCTATATGCATGTAGCTATAAATATCAGTTCAAACATAAGCTATTTTTTTCAAAAATTATCTTTTAACGTATATGAAAAACATAACAATTCTACACTGACGAAGTCGCAGGCAAACAGTTAGTATACTATAGAGTTAGTTCATTTATCAATTCATTAATTTACGTTTGAAACTAATATATTACAAAAAATGTAATTCAAGCTTACTACACTTAAGTAAGTTCTCTATTAATTGTATGCACTATATTTTTTATTCCAGAAATAAATATGCCAATCTCACCTTTTTTTTAAATTAGAGATCCCTTAATAGGACGGCTACTGCCTTTTTGCACATTTTTATTTTATTACAAATATATTAAAAATAAGAAGAACATACATAGTCAAATTTGTTAGAGCTGTTATAACTCTAGAACTGCTGTACCGATTTAAATTATATTTGTTTGGTTTTTAGACTACTGTTAGCCTAGAATAACAGGGTAGCTATCAAAATGTTTGAAAAATCAAGATAAATACATGTAACGGGTGGTAACATATTTTTATCTTAATGGTCGCTACGAAATTGGCGGGGATAGCAAGTTATTTAATTAAGATAACAGCAAAAACCACAATCGATTTTTACAACATTTGTAATTAAAATAATGTATAAAACAAACGATTTATTGCTGCGTTGTTTTCTAAAAGTTAAGACCAGCAAGAAAATGGTAACTTAAAACACCTGGAGTATTTATATCATCGCATAAAAACAAATTTGAAAAATAAATAGTAGCCAAAGAAAAAATAAGTCAAAAGGCAAATCCTAATATCAAAAGAATTCAAAGGTAAATGAGCGGGCAATTTTTTGATGGCAAGTAAACACATCGTCTTACTTAAATTGATTTCATAATTAGTAAACGTCGTAAGCTAGATAAAAATTCGTTATTACGCATTTCTTTTTCTTTATTATATAATATTCAAACACAAGTTTTTAAAATCAGTGGTCTAGTGGTTCAGTTGTTGGACTTGGCTGCATGGGGTCCCGGGTTCGAGTCCTGGGCCGGGCGACGGAGGGAAAGTTGGGTTTTTCTAATTCTCTAATAAAAAAAATATTGCTCGGGATGGGATATGTGCCCGGTTGGTGATGGGCTTGCCACCTGTCACATTGTAGGATTTGGTATCTTCGGCTGGTCGTGGGTGCCCTGGTTGTGCCTCTGCCTACCCCTTCGAGGATATGAGAATAAAAAGCTTCAGAATATCCTATTCTAACAATTTTGTTCTCTAATATTTTCGACGTGCAAACTCAGCTCTTTTTCAATTTCTATAGATTATAACGCCAGTGTCCGAAAACTGCTCGATTCCCATGTCTTATCAGATGGAAGTAGTCGTCAATACTAAAGACAGTGTTATCAGCTACGATAGCTTTGTTATCCACAATCTCCCAAAATTAGTTAGCTTACAAAATGTTTTCGTTTAAATCACCGCCTCGTTGGCCGAGTGCCTAGCGTACACGCCTAACTACACTGACTCACCACGAGACTCGGGTTCGATTCCCGACGGGGGCAGACACTTGTGTGATGAGCCTTTACATGTCTGCATTTCCGGGTCTGGGTGTTTGTTAAATTTATTTTGGTATCTTTTTAAGTATTTCTACGTATTACTGTCGTTGACTGACACCCATAACACAAGCGTATATAATAATTTGCTAACTTTGGAGTTAGATTCAATTTGTGTGAGTTGTCCAGGGATATTTATTTAGCTATTTATTGAATGTTTTTTTATAGAATATAGGACAAATAAGCAGGCCGTTCACCAAATGAAAAGTGGCCTACCACGAAAATCTGTATATTTGAAAACTGACTTGATTGGGTTAGTTCTTAGCTATATTTTATGAAGATCTGTCCTGTAAAATGGAAGTAAAATGTGAAGTTAAATGGTACATTTGGGTTCGTAGTCCTATAAAGCTATGTGACATATTTGATAATCTATAAATATTAATACGTGATGCCAAAACTTTGGACCCCTTTTCACGAAAATTGCGCGGACGCAGGAGCATAAAATTTGGCACACTTATATGTAGTTTATGTGTAGGAGAAGTTCAAAACGCTAATGTTTTTCAATAATAATGTTTATAAAGTACATTAAATCAATAAATAAAATATTACCCACACTACCATGCATTTGACACACACACAAACAAATATAATGATGATAACAATAAAAGATCACACAAATGGTGCACTAAAAAGTTTTGAAAACAAAGTAGTTGGTATTGAGAAATGAAGATGGCATTCTTACCAACAAGATATCAAAATTTATTTTGGTCGAATTTTGACCAATAGGCGACTACTAGTGTTTTTAAAATAATCCAAACAAGGAGGAGATTTCGTACAATTTAACTGTACGTTTTCGTGTGTGTCAGTAGCTCACAGATTTTAATAGTTTGTTTAAAAAATATATGTTATGATTTCGAGATGGTTCAATATTAGTTTTATCATGATTCGGTTAGTGGTTTTGAGTTGTTTATAATAAAGTATCTATGATTTATTATTTGTAACTCAAAAACTACTAGTCGGATGTTCATGAAATGTAAATTGACCCATTTCGGAACCATTTCTATCTTTCGAAAAATATGTAATTATCAAACCACGACGTGGTACCCAATGAAATAGTTGGAGTCGATTTTTGCAGTTTTACTGTGCTTAATGTAACTTACTAAGCGCCAATGTATTTATCCTGCTCCTCGGCACGTTCACAAAATGTTTACAAAACAAACACCATCTTTCCCATGATTATGTGAAATAAGCAAAGCCATAAAAAAGCAGACAATATAATATGATGCTTAAATAAATTATTACCACATATTGGTTAAATCCTTTTAAGGTAAAAGATAAAGGCAGAATAAAAAAGGTAGGTTCTCGTCAGATTTACTTGTAAGCTAAGGTATCCTATTTTGTAGTTATAATGTAAGAACTGTTCCGTATTTGGTATACATTTCCAGATACATACAGATTATCAAATTAAGTTTCTTGTGGTGTAGGTAAAGAGTATCGATTGCCAGAACGTCACGATTTCAGCAAACATTCCTTCCACCACATTCAGTACTCTTGATACAAACACATAAATATCTCTGAAAAACTACAAGACCTAATTCCAAATTAAGTAAATCCCAATTATTTTCTTTTAATTTGGTTCGGAGGGTAAAGTAACTTACTTTTACTCGAGGCCTAACATCTCGGCCTCAGGTTAGCGACGCACCTTTACCACCTTTGTGTCTCTAAGCGGCGTGAATTGAATTCTTACCATCAGGAAATTCTTCTGCTTGTTTGCCTTCCAATATCATAAAAAAGTTATTTCACAGATAAATCACATTAAAAAACCTCTTTATATTACTTTCCTGTAAAAAGTATTTAAATTTGATAAATATCATTTTATTATTAGAGGTACCATTAAAACTTACATTAAATCTAAAAGTTTTTATCATTTTCAGATCAGCTCCATGTCAATAACTTTGCACTGTCATCCGATTTACACATGCATGTAACATTTTAGCTCAATCGGTATCCGGGAAGAGGATCAGTTTCATCTTGCAAGATTCCACCCGGTCAAATGCAAGTACATATATTGCAAGTTAAATAAAAGCTTGTAAAATCGTGATATTATAAATGCTGCTATAATTGTGATGTTGCTTAATTTTATAAAATTGAAATACAATGGCTAATTTTCGTTATTTTGACAAAGAAATCATAAAATGAAGTAATTATGTGAGTAATATAAACTCAAAACAGCTGTTGTTAATCAATTGTTAATGTTTAACAACGTTTTTTGTTACCAACACAGAAAAATGTCTTGCGAACTAAGTGTTACCAGTAAAAAAACTAGCTTTTTATTTGAAGTAGAAATTCATAGTTTTACAAAATATGTAATAACATTAACTTTTACCTAATATGAATAAATAATAAAACATTAAAATATTTAGGAACAGTTTGGTTTAAATAAGTATTGTTAAAAAGCCGGTTTTATTAACAACAGTTAAGCTCATTGTATTATTTGATTTTACTAATAAATAAAATTATGTTACTGGCTTTGAAACCTAAATAAACAAGTAGGTATTGCGTTCACTATAAAAAGTTGTTTTGTTTACACTACAAACATTAACTCCAAATTTAGTTTTAAAATTTAGTTGTTTTTGAAATAACAAAAATAGATCATATATAATTAATTATTTCTCCACGTCTTCGTCTGTGAAAGTTTTTTTACTTTTCCGTGGAAACCGTTGTGGATAAAAGTAGCCCATGTCTTTCTCCAAGAATTGATTCGTAAACGGACGAAGCAACCTTCACATATTATATAACATTAATATACACACACATACATATATTCACGCCAAGTCCTTTACGGGGTAGGCAGAAAGTATCTAGTGCCAGACCTCACGATCCTGACAAACCTGTCTGGCTTCCTTCACATTCATTACCCTTTTCATACAAACACGCCGGAGGCTCTTGACACCACCTTCAGATAATATCCGAGTGATCTGATCATGGAATGTCAACCTTGGTCTTCCTGGGTACCAACATCCATCCACATTCGCAAACATCACACATTAATATAGTTCGCCAAAATTCCTTTGAGTAGCAATAAATTACTAATTACTATTTTTAAAGAAAGAAAAGTCTATAAAAATAGCTAACTAAATTCTACTTCTAAAAATTGCGAAAGTATTAGGTCCCTAAAAATACTAATACTATAGTATCTTATTTAGTTTGTACTAAAAACCAATTATAATGGAGGAAGCTAGGTAGGTCTGTAGACATTGCAACTTTTAATACTCGTTACTCTCAGCCTACAGATGCAAGGCATTTAATGTGAAGATTTGAATGTGGTTCCATGTGTAATTAATATTCATATTTCTTCAGTGGCAATAAATTGAACTCATGCCTTACAAGTTTAAAATAATATATACTCGTATATTATGATAAAGCTATATCTCAATATCACGTACGGTACAAGCTTATCGAGATCGTGCATGTTCTTTGCCCTGATATGTAGATTTTATGACATAGCTTAAATCCGGCTAAATCTAATGTGGAAACTAGCCAGCAGTAAAGTTACAGCAGTTTGTAACAAGCTTACTAGTCTGTGTGGAAATTTTCATGTAAATACAGGCGAAGCGGCGCCGTCTGCAGCAGTGTTGTCAGCCGTACGATTTAAATCGTATTTATACGAATTTTTCGACTTGAAACCGATTGAAGTGTGTTTTAGCAATAGCAACCGTATAAGCGGTTTAAAGTTTTAATGAGTACTATTTTTACTCAAAACTTGCTTACGCAATAGACGTTGTTCTATTTCAACATAAGTTAAGAGTTGTATATAGTTAAGGTGATAAATTATTGTCCTTTATTGTCCCAAGGCCTTCAAACCTATTTATCCGTCCCCGAGTACTTTAGTCTATGATAATTAAGAAAACGGTTAATCTTTCTAAATCAGACGATAAAACATTTTTTTTTCATAGGCAGGTTTTCCTTACAATAAGTAATAAATAAAAAAAAATGTTTGTGAAATTGTTCTACTCTTTCAGGCGATGATCAAGGAAAATAGAGATTCGTAGTTATGTTATATAAAAGAAAANNNNTTGTAGACTATTGTACGATCCCCTGGAAAAACTGGCAACTCCAGCCTATATGTAGATAGGTATTTTAAGAATTCTGCGTTATTCATAGGAGCGTGACATCATTAACAACCAGGTCATATCTAGGCTGAAACAGTTGACATTTCTTTAAACTTGTCGGTCCCTATGCTTTGCAATATTTCTTAAGAAATCATGTGTCATTTAGTTCAATATAAAAGATGAAATCAATTGAAAGTGACAGGGCCATGACCGAAATATGTCAGCAAGATCATATTTTAAGCCGACGTCCAAAAAAGGAGAAGTTTATATGCTCGATTGCTATATTTTTTATGTATGTTATTCGATTTTTCTGTTATTTCTGTACGGATTTTAAAACTTTTTCATTTAAACGAGGTTGTCCCATAGCCACTAAGTCAGGATCTGATGATAGGATTCCCTTAAAGAACTCGAGAAAATACTTAATTTTTGTATGTGGCTTACTTATTGAAATCGAAGAAGATTTTTCTGTTCGTAAATTTTTAAATTGAAAAACTCTTGTATTTTTTACTTATATCTATTATAAAATTATTGTCATGTTAAGCTTAGCAGTTTCGCTTTTCATAACATCGTTGGGGTTGAATAAGGTTTGAAATTATTCAACGTAGGTTAGGAATTGTTACCTCCGTGGTCTAGCGGTCCAACGTCGCCTTGACTTCTTAAGGTTTGATCCCTGGGTCGGGCAAGAAAAAAAAGTAGAAAATGTGTATTTTCAATCTCAATCCAAATGGCTCGGGATTATATGTCCGGTTGACGATAGGCTTACCATCTATCACATTGTGGGATTTGTGTCTTAAGCTAGTCATGACTGAGTCGGCAACCTATCCGGTTGTGCCTCTGCTTACCTCTTCGGAGATATGGACGTAAAGATACTTTTACTTTAGGATAGAGACAGTTTTATTTTGAAATATACTTGTCTTCAAAATTAAATATCTGTTTTGTTGTTTAAAGGCAAAAAAAAAATCTGTTTGTTGATGTTTAGAAATACATTATGTACATGAACCATAATTTTATTTGGAGTTATTGGGATTTGGTAATATTCTCTGGGCTACCTGAATGTTTGTTATGCGGCTTTTTATATGAGTATCTTTTCTTTACTCAACTTGGCAAGAACTGATATCAAAAAGAAATTATAGAACGAAATCCACACCCAGTGTTGGTACGGGTAGCCTAAGTATTATAGACTATCTGCCTTTCTTCCGGTAGCTATAAGAAGCGAGCATAGGTTCGGTGGATTATTACCAAAAAGACCAATAGAGCGCTGTGAAGCTACTTGCTTGTGTAAGGATTTAAATCCTCACCTATCATTCCAGGTGTCATTGGGAAAGTTAGTGGCATGTAGTCATCACGGGTTGTCGGTAGACTTGCACATTAGATCTAACAAACCTTCACAAGGTAGCAACTCATCTGTAACATCTTTGGTGTCTATAAGCCACGGTTGGTTTATTACCATCAAGTGAGTGGGTCTGGTCTATCTCTTATCACATAACAACATAATTACCCTCTTACTAAAAAAACTTACGCGCCCGTTGATCTGGTGTGTAACTTGACTTTTGCTAATATAAAATTAAGTTACACACCAGATCAACGGGCGCGTAAGTTTTACTAGTAAGGGGGTTAGTATACATAAGTTTTTTTTATTCTCAGTTTTTTTTTATTAGTTAAAAATTGGGTTATAGTAGATTTTAGAGATAATAAATAATAATAATAATAAATATCCCTGGACAAGTTACACAAATTGAATCTAACCCCAAAGTAAGCAAATTATATGCTTGTGTTACCGGTGTTAGTCAACGATACTAATACATAGAAATACTTAAATATATACCAGAATAAATTTAATAAACACCCAGACCCGGAAATGCAGACATCTAAAATGTTCATCACACAAATGCCTGCCCGCGTCGGGAATCGAACTCGACCCTCGTGGTTAGTCGGTGTAGTAAGTCGTGTACACTAGCCACTCGACCAACGAGGCGGTCAAAAAAGGCGCTTATCTTATAAGGAAAACTCTTTTTATACAATCTGTAAGAAAACACGAATGTAGAAAGTTTTTAGTGGGCACAAGACCTCATCAAAATGCTGTATTGAAACGATTTTAGATCGAAATGTGTACTCTTTTCATACAAAATTGATCCAAAAATCTTTGGCTCCCGTGAGAATTACAAAAAAATTGTATACATTCAGCGAGCTGTAGTTGATTGGTAGCGTTGTAAAAATAATTTACAGATCCAGTGATAAAGTTCCCCGAATTCGAGCCCCGTCATTCGTGTAGTTTGTTCGGTTACTGTTCGACCAATGGGATTGTGGACTTTAAATTTGGAAAATATAAATTTTATTAATTCGTCAAATCTTATTTTTTTATTTTACACGTTAGTAATAAGGACACAGCTCTCCATTAAGACCGTACCACCATGGATTATACTCGTAGATACGGTAGATACAGTTGCGTCGATGTCCTGAAGCCAGGATGGTTTTTAGTTGGCAGCACTTTGTGCATGTCTTACATTCGAAAGTCTTATTTTATTTTTGTTCCCTTTTAAAAAAAGGAGATTTGGAGATTTTCAATTTGACTTCATGCTTTTTTTGTATGTTTGTTACATGATTACTCGGCCAACAGTCAATTTTATGGTTCATTTTTAGAAAGGTTATGATTTCGAGATAGTTCTATTTTAGTTCTTGTGACCCGACGTGGTTCTTAAGCTATACTAAATAGTGCATAAATTTTTACTAATCTTGATGAGGTCGTAAAGATTAGTGAAAATGTATGTATTATTAAATGCAATTAAAAAACAACTAGTGGGATGTTCATAAAATTTATGTTAGGATAATTTTCGAAGCATTTTCGAGCTTCTGTGGTCTAGCAGTTCAGGTGTTGGACTTGACTGCATGAGGTCCCGGGTTCTAAGCCTGGGTCGGGCAACAAAAAGAAAAATTGGTTTTTCCCATTTTCTAAATAAAAATAAATGTTGCTCGGGATTAGATATGTGCCCGGTTAAATCTAAATAAAATTATTTAATTTGC
>NJDD01000001.1:155266-174789 GCA_002245505.1 Calephelis nemesis
CGCAAAGTAACGCCTTCTTCTATCAATGTGCCCGGTTGGCGATAGGCTTGCCACTTTTCACATTGTGGGACTCAGTGCCTTCGGCTAGTTGTGGGTGCCCTGGTTGTGCCTCTGCCTACCTACCTCTTCCGGGATATAGGCGTGAAAATACTTTTTTTTAATGATTGAATCGCAACGTTGCACCCAATGAAATAGTTGGAGTCGGTTTTTGCAGTTTTACTGCGCTTAATTATTTTACTCTTCTCGACTGGATCGAATTTTCTAAAAACTTTTGTGCTACCAAAGGTATCAAAACCCAACTTCTCTTAATAATCCATATCAATCAGGGCACTTAATAATCCATACTAAAAAAAATTGCACAAGTGTGTTATTTGCAAGTGGCAACAGTTGTACGGCTGGAGAGATATAGACCATTTTTATATTTTTAAATGAAGAATCACTTGTATTGTTTTACGTATCACTTATAATTTATTATTTTATAAATAGCCTACCGGTATTATAAGTGATACGTTAAACAGTACAAGTGTTTCTTCATTTAAAAATATGAATATTTGAAAGTTTCATCAAGCGCCGACGATGAAAAATGTCAATATACCATTTTTTTTAAATTTTTATTATTATAGACAGAAAATTTGCTTTTGTTTGTTTGTTCTTCTATCACGTCATAACGGAACAATTTTAAAACGTTAATTTTGTTTATCAACAAAGTTAGGAGGCTCAGTGACATAGGCTTCTTATTTCTCCTGATATATATACTGGTTCCCACGGACTTAAATAATTTTGCTGTTGCCCATAGCTATATCCGTGCGGGTTTTCTCGGTTTCAGTTTTCGGGTTTTCACCTTCTAACAACACTAAACTGTTCTGCAATTTCAAACTTTTATCCATACTGCAATCTTTGTCAACATTTTTATTTCGTAAAAACCTTCTATAAAATATTAGAAAACCGTAAAACATAACTTCAGCAAAGCCGTGCTCTATATAAAATGACCCCGTGAAATAGTGAATCATTTAAACATAAATATAGCAACATTTTCCAAAGTACGTGACTGGCTTGTAACTCAGGTTATTACACGCCCAAAAGAAACTCTGATTTCATTTTTACCCGAAATAGACATTTGTGTCAAAAACATAGGTATTTATGTCATTTAAGAACTGTCATATCATACAAGAATGTTTTTTTTTAAAGTTATTTTGCCCCTTTCTGGGGCCGGCTTAGACCTTTAGGCCATGCTGCCACGTCTTGCAAGAATGATTATCTTATCTATTATTCTTAGAGGATATTTTCTTTTGGTATACTTATGCTTTTGGAACTACAATATAAAGAAAAGCTAAAGTGAATAGATAATTAAAACTATTTGTTATGCGTTTTCTTAAAGAATATAAAGTTTAATGACAACCAAAATAAAAAAAAAAACACAAAGCAAAACTCGGCTCCGGAAAAACGCGGGAAATAAGCGACATTGTTCTTTCATGGTTTTATGCTATTCCAAATAAAAGGAATTATCTAAGAATATAACAGCTATTTCGAAACAATGAATAAAGTGTTATTATTTAAAAGCCGTAGTGATTAACTACAAACATGTAGTTATATGTTAATTAAAAACCGCGAGTCTCATAATGTAAAATTATTATTTCCGTCACGTGCGCTCCTAGTTGAACTGTGTCCACATGGAATAGGGTTGCCAGGAGCTTAAACATTAAAAGTTTCTTCACGTCCATATCCCCGTAGAGGTAGGCAGAGGCACAACCAGGGCACCCACGACTAGCCGAAGACACTAAGTCCCACAATGTGATAGGTGACAAGCCTATCGCCAACCGGACACATATCCAATCCCGTGCAACATTTTTTATTGTAGTTAGGAAATTAGAAAAATCATATTTTCTTTTTGTTGCCCGACGAGGGAATCGAACCCGGGATTTCATGAAGTCAATTCCATCAACTGGTCCGCTACACAACAGGGGTGATTTTATCATTACTCCAAAAGTGTATTTAAGATGATTTTATACCTAGGGACCAAAGGGACTCCTTTGTTCTAAGCATATATAGGCTAAAATAAATTTATTTCATCATATAAAACAAAAAGTTTCACTTACTATGAGATATTTAACAATAATAACGTTTAAAAAGTAAAGTTATTATCTCTATAGCCTTAACTATAAAAAAACACAAATTGTACACTAGGTTTATTCAATTAGTATTTTTTTAACTTATTTTTATATCTCTTTAACTTATATTTTATATATTATTATGGGGTATGCTCCACTGGTTCGGCAAAGCAGATATACAGTGACAAAATGGATGGATGTAGGTATCCGGGGAGACCAAGGTTGACATTCCACGATGAAGTCCCTCTGATATTTTTAAGAGTCTCCGAAACCGGCGTGTTTGTATAAAAAGAGTAATGAAGGTGGAAGAAGCAATTAAGATTGGCGTATATATATATGTGTTTCTGTAATTGTTTTAAATTATAATTTTTAGGCATAAAAATACTTTGGTACTAATGGTAGCCAAACCCGCGCTATATTACTGCCTAAGTTGTCAATTGTTTTTAAATACCTATTGTTTTTATAAACACAAAACATACACATTGTCTTAAGAAAAAAAAAGAAGTAAAAAAAGAATGATTGAAGTCATTAACCTAATGGTGCTCTGCATTTAGATCGTATAAAGCACAGTAATCCAACCTTAAGCGGCCTTCTTATATCAACAATGAGATTATTAGTATTCGAATTTCAATCAATTGATTTCATAAATTAATCTATATAAAAAGTGTACTCCAGCAAGAGCTGCTTCACTGTAGATAATGCCACCGAGCATATTAGCGAGCATCCTGACGAGGAAGTTGGCAAACGTCTTAGCATACATGTCGGCGAGTTAGGTTTTGAGCATATTTTGAAGATGTTGGAAAACATGGTAAAACTGCTACGTTTATTGCCTAGTCTATTGCCGTTATATAATAACAGTCACAATAAATAAATATAGTATTTGAAAATAGGCAACAAGTTACCTATTTATTATTTGATAACAAATATGTGATATTGGGACATCATTTGCTGATCTGCTAAAATGTGACTAAATAATAGTTTTAGGCAACCTATGTAAAAGGGAGATCAAGAAGGGAGAAGCGTGTTGGTCCGGGCTCCTTTCGGATAAGACGATTTGCCTTTCAGCCAGGCAGCTCGTAAAAGACGAATATATAGGCTTACCGTCACTAACACCGTGACATTCTACTAGATGGTCGAGTTTCGCAATGATTCACCCGGATTTGTACCACCGCCTTACCTATTCCTGCCGCCATAGTATCAATGCTTGCCATTGACGTGTACCGGTATGGAGGATAAGGTAGCCTGGAAACTTACTTTTGTTAGAGCGCTAACATGTTGGCAACACACCATCACCAAACTTGGTGGCTATAGGCAGTGCGAATTTTTTACAAGAAATCCGTCTGTTTGTCTTCCAATATCATAAAAAAATATTAGCATGCATATTGGCGGAGTCAGCTTTTGAGCACATTTTAGTAAACATGGTGTAACTGCTACGTTTATTGCTTAGGTAGTTAACGTTATTGTTACATGTATATTATTTGTTGGCAAACATGTGAATTTTAGGCATCATTTGTTAATGTACTAAAATATTACTAAACTAGCGGCCAGCTCCGCCTTCGCACGGGTAAAATATACATATAAACATTCCTCTTCAATCACTTTATCTACAAAAAAAACGGCATCAAAATCCGTTGCGTAGTTTCAAATATTTAAGCAAACAAAGGGACAGAGAAGGCGACTTTGTTTTATGCTATGTAGTGATAATAGAAAGGGAGATCAAGGTAGCTAATATACGAATACTTTATACTTATATAAAATTCTCGTGTCATAATTTTAATGAAATTACTCCTCAGAAACGGCTTTAACGATTTTTACCAAATTTTATATGCATAATCAGTAGGTCTGAGAATAGGCTACTATCTATTTTTCGTAAGTAAGAAGGGTGACTCATCCTAATTATTTTATTAAAATCATATAAAAAATAGCAGAACAACGTCTGCCGTGTAGGGACACGGAATCGAATAGAAAGTATCGATACTGTACTCATAAGTAGTATCGAAAGAAAAGTATCGTACTCATAAAAGCATCGTAACAAAAGTATCGATACCTCAAAGTATCGAGTACTTTTCCTAAACAGGGGTCACTCGGGTGAAACCGTGGGCAAAAGCTAGTACAATAATAATAATAAAAAATTATCTTTAATTAAAACTTTATAAAAAAAGGATAGGCACAAAACAATCTTTAGGCAAACATGAAGACATCAAAGTTCCCATTCCTCCTCCGTACAATCACTTAAAAATAAAAGTTTTGCGAGCCGTTTTGGCGATAGGCGGTTTCTAAGTTTTGTTACAGCGGCACAGAAAAACGAATCGCTAGCTAACTAGGCTGCATGCTGCATTCCGAACCGTGTTGCCACCTCAATTTTTGAATTGGGGCTTTTGAAGAAGCCAAAAAAAGGGCTAGATCGGGCTCGGAGTGAGTGATTGGTTTGATCACGACACGATTGAACATAAGATCGCAAGTTTTAAATTGGCAATTTTAAGATTTATTCGATACGATACCTGTTGAAAAGTACTTAATGAGTAAAAGTATCGAATGCAAAGTATAGAGTACAAAAGTATCGGTATCGAAAGGTAAAATACTCGATACCACAAGGTATCGATACTTTTCTCGTGTCCCTACTGCCGTGTTGATCCGGGCTCCTTTGCAGAAAAGATCATCTGCCTTCCTGCCAGGCAGCTCGTAAAAGGCGAGTAAAGGCTAACCGTCAGTAGCACCGTGACATTTAACTAGGTGGTACAGTTTCGCATCGACTCGCCCGGATCGATATCAACGCCTTACATATTCCTGCCGCCACAACGCCAGTGCTTGCCATTAACGTCTTCCAGTTCGGAGGGTAAGGTAGCCGTTAAACTTACCATTGCTCGAGGCCTAACATTCTGACCTCAGGTTGGCAACTAACCATTACCACATTTGGTGTATCTAGACGGCCTAAATTTCTTACCATAAAATCCATCTGCTTGTTTGTCTTCCAATATCATAAAATAAAAATTTAGGTGTAATGGATTGATCTATAATATAAAAATGAATTGCTAAATGTGTTGGTAAGCGCATAACTCTCGAACGACTCAACCGATTTGGCTAATTCTTTTTTTGTTGTATTATTAATTGTCAGAAGAAGGTTCTTATGAAGAGAAAACCCGGGAAAGTTGCAGGGAAGATGAGAAAAACAATACTTTATTTTCCCCATACAAACTGAACGGGTGCAACGAAGTTCACCGGAACAGCTAGTACTATATAAATATCTCGTAATAAATCATGTAATAAATCTATCATTAGTCTCGTAATAAATCTATTAATCCTGTAATAATAGATTTATTATTTATTTAGAGATTACACGATTTATTATTAATCGGTAGCAGCCCTAACACGAACCGTACGTCGTTACATAGCTGGCTGTACCTAGTTGATCAGCATTATTTTCAGCTGGGCCATCAAGTTACATAAACTTTAGTTTTATTCGAGTTAGGACTTTAGGCCTTTTGCCAAAGCGGGCCATTTAAGTGGCACAACTCAATACAAAATTTATATTAAAGGCTAAAATTTAACTATAGTCTTTAAAGTTTCGGTTTATGAAGATGTTTTAATTGATTCAAAATATTATTTTTTATTTGTTAGTATAAGTTTAATTTATAAATATATTATAGATATTGTAAAGTGTATATTATAAATTACGCCTCTGTGGTTTAGCGGTCAGACGTCGCACTTCTTGCGGTCCCGGTTTCGACTGCAGGGACGGGCAACAAAAAATTTAGAAAATGCGTATGTAATGTTCTAGTAAAAATAATATTGCTCGGGATTGGATATGTGCCCGGTTGGCGAAAGGCTTACCACCTATTACATTGTGGGACTTAGTGTCTTGGGCTAGTCATGGGTGCCCGGCTTTGCCTTTGTGCCAAATGTAACATTTTTAAATAACTAAAAGTACCTAAAGTTTGACGGTTGTGCGTGTGAGTGCGTTATTTGTTTTAAATTAATTGTAATTATTATATTTTTAAAATTAATTGATTGTTCAAAAAGTAAGAAATATCCATCCGTTAATCCTCAATTTCGTATTTATTTGTATATTATTAGGAGGATTATAATTGTTTATCCATTTAATCTTTAAAAACATTTTTATTACAAAATACTAATTGATTGGAATACAAAATTCTTAGGCAGACACTTAAGCGAATGTTAAATATGTTGTGCTCCACTAGCTAATTGGATATTTAATAAAATTAAGTGTTGGTCTGAGTCCGCTGAGTAGAATGACCAGGTCTCTCCACAAGGCAGCTCGAAAAAGGTGAGTACAGGTATATATGTCATTACCAACAAGTCCACTGGTGGTGTACAGCAACTTGCGAGGGTGTCACACACTGCCTTACTTATGCCTGTTGCCCTATTGACTCATGTTCCCAGTCTAAGGGTAGAGTAATCGTTAGACTTCCATAACAGCCCTAACATTCCGGTCTAAGGACAGCGACGCACCTGTAACTTCTATGGTACCTACAAGACACGGTTGGCTCCTACCATTAGGATAGAAGTGTACTTGTGTGTGGCCGCGACTCCGATCCGGTGGTAGCTTTAGATAAAAGTCGACGGGCACAAGCACCAGTTCTATGTTTCATGTGATTTTTTTTTTTATTCTTTTCTTTTTTCGGATTCTGATTCTTGTTCTCTGATTTTTCATAAAAAAACCGACGGGTTGCACTCCGGGAGTGCCGGAAGAAGCGAAAACTTGAATATTAATGTTTGTGCATTTTTGATATTTTAGAATGGTTAGTGGTATATTTTGCACGAATTGATTTAATTAACAGTATGAAAGTATTATCATTTATGTGATAGAATACAATATTCATTTACTGCGCTATCGTACACAGCAGCTGTAGAAAGAGAGGATACTTCCTCTCCTACGTCTTACGAATTTTTGATCAGATCACGTGCCCTGACGCTAGTTAAGAAGTTTCTACCCATTCCAAAAAAAGTGCGCAACGCCGCTAAAGAAGTTTTCACTCCAAAAAATAAGCATTTAAACACACGTCCAAAGTGTTGAACCGAACTTTTTGATTGATAAAATTAAACTCGTGTCAATCATTACACAAGTAATGGCGTGAAAACATTAATTATGCTGTAAGTTAAAAGTGACCATTACCTTAATTACAATATTACGGCATTTAAATATCACCGAGATGTTAATATTAAAATTGCCGTTTCGTTGATTCAGAAAATTTATCGTGCGTCGACCGTCGCGTCAAATATTACAATTACATTTTCATAATTTTCAAACAAACGTAAAATGTGGTTGTGAAAATAAAATTATGTTCACAACTATTGTTGGCGCCATTTTGTTAGGTTTAGGAGTTTGTATCCAATTGAAACGATTGATTTTTGATAACTAGTTTTTCGACCAGTGTGTGTTACCGGTGATGACATATGGAACTGAGACTTGGCCGCTAAATGTGGGCCTCTTAAATAAGCTCAGAGTCGCTCAGCGTGCTATGGAGAGAGCTATGCTCGGTGTTTCTCTGCGAAATATGATCCGTAATTCGGTGATCCGCAAGAGAACGAGAGTAACCTAACCTGTTTTTTATGTTTATATTTTTAATATTATTTTTTGTATGTTAAATATATAAATGTAGAAAATAAGAGATACTAAAAATAAATGATAATAATAATAATAAATATCCCTGGACAAATCACACGAATTGAATCGAACCCCAAAGTAAGCAAATTGTATGCTTGTGTTAGTCAACGACACTAATGCATAGAAATACTTTAATAGATACCAGAATATATTTAATAAACAGCTAGATCCGGAAATGCAGACATCTAAATGTTCATCACACAAATACCTGCCCCCGTCGGGAATCGAACCCGAGCCTCGCGTTTGGTCGATGTAGTTAAGCGTGTACGTTAGCCACAACGAGGCGGTCATTTGTATATTTTCATGTAATTATTAAATTTATATAAATTAAATAGTTTATCGGTAATTTTGAAATCGAAGATTGTATTTTTTTTTTGTTATTTAATATGAATGGTGTAAATTTTACTTGTTACAGTTTTCTTGTATGTGAAGGATAGATGGAACTTATATTTTAGGCGTCAGCGTTTGATTTCTTAACCGTTATAGCGGATTTCATTTTCACAATACTTTTTTACCAGTTAGTTCAACTAGAAGATGCATAATCAATATCTTTTTGAAGTGAAACTTCTTTATCGGGGTTGGAAAAAAATTTAGTGTAACATTTTTTCGTTACGCGTCACATTTTTGTTATTATCCCTACCACGCGTGATTCGAAGTATACTTTCACCAGCGGAGTAGGGATTGTCAATAAATTTTAATTAACCAATTTCTGTGAAGTTGCATATAGTAAATTATTTTTTGAAAAATAACGTCATAAAGAAGTTTCACTTCTTCACTTCTTACGAGTTTACTCTAGTACACGCACATATTTTTTATTATTTATTTAAGTTGTAATATCGTAGAACCTTAGGCACAAATAATTTTACTTTCACAAAAACATTTGCTGTAACATACGTAGTCAATTACTCTATAGTATTCAAGTAATGTCATAGAATCTGAAGCATTTTGCTTTTTTTAACAGCAGAAGCAGAATTTTGTTTTAACAATATTTTTTTCACAAATAAGTTTAACTAGAATTAGATAGTCAATCCATCTATTAATGTTCTAATTGTAATGTTGAAAAAATTTATTTTACAACAGAGAATTGAGTTCTAATAAGTGTAGCTATAAGGAGTTGTTATATAGCCCTGATGATGCTTGTATAGCGAAACCGGTTGGCTAAATTATAAAAATAAAAAATAATAAAATATGTTGTGGAAAGTACAAGTGTTTCTAAATAAATTACATCAAGAATGGAATTCCACCAAGCTCCGACGATAAGAAGTATAGAATCTGTAGCTATAAGGCATTTTTGAAGTTATACTTCTTTTGGCGCGTTAGGAAAAAATGATGAGGGTAAATTTTTACGATGCGCGCTCACACCGTCACGAAAAACCGACATGATGAAGTTAGCTATAGATAACATTTTAGTTTTTCAGAAAAAGGTGCCAACAAAGTAAAAGTAAGGACATCTACGTATGTTTGCGTGAGAACTGACAACTGTATTCACAATATTTCTTTATTTCTATGGTTAGTGTCATTTTGTCTACAAATGTAAAATAAGGCAAAAAATAAAATTTTTAAAAAGATTTTTATCTTATTACGCCGAAGTACGTAACGCGTGTACATAAGTACACACACATTTTTTTTTAAATTTCAAGTTATAATGTAGTAGAACGATAAGCATAGAGAATTTAAATTTATAATATTTTTTCTCAAATAAGGTTAGCTATAAGATACTTAGTCAATCTCTCTTTAAATTTTCAAGTTGTAATGACGTTGAACCTTAAACGTAGAGAATTTAACTTAATCAATATTTTTAAAAATAAAAACAACTATAATATACATAGTCAATCTCTATTTAAATATTGAAGTTGTAAAGTTGTAAGACTTTTGCTACAGAGAATTAGGTAATTCTAACAATATTTTTTCTCAAATAAGATTAGCTACAAGATACTTAGTCAATCTCTCTTTAAATTTTCTAATTGTTACGTCGTAGAACCTTAAAGAGAATTTAATTTTATCAATAATATTAAAATAAATATAACTATAATATACATAGTCAATCTCTTTTTAAATATTTAAGTTGTAATGTTGTAAAACTTTTGCTACAGAGAATTTAATTCTAACAATAAGTTACTTCCGCCTAAGATAGCCCTAGTTCTTAAGAGTTCCCATTTTCAATGTTTTGTATTTTTTAAAGTTTAAAGTAGTTCTGAATTACTACCTTTCCCGTGTTGGTCTGGCCTCCTTTGCAGAATAGACCATCTGCCTTTCTGCCAGGCAGCTCGTGAAAGGCGAGCATAATCTTACCTTTACTAGCACCGTGACATTTGACTAAGTGGTAGAGTTTCGCAGCGACTCACCCGGATTGGTACCACTGCCTCACCAATTACCTCCGTCATTACGTCATGACGTGTTCTGGTCCGGAGGGTAAGGTAGCTGGTAAACTTACTTTTGCTCGAGGCCTAACATCCCGGCCTCAGGTTTGAAAGGCACCATTATCAGCTTTGGTGTCTCTTGGCGGCGTGAATTTCTTACCATCAGGAAATACGTCTGCTTGTTTGCCTTCAAATATCATAAAAACAAATACTACCTACAACGTTTCTTATTTTTGAGAGTAATTTATACTAATTCAAACTTTAAAAAATATGAAATATTGAAAATGGGCCATCTTGAGACCTGGGCTATCTTAGGCGCAAGAACATTATTTTTCCTCAAATAAGTTTAGCTATAAGATACTTAGTCAATCTCTCTTTCAAATTTCAAGTTTTAATGTCGTAGAACCTTAGGCATAGAGAAATTTATTTTCAAAGTATTTTTATTACAAACTAGCTGTCCCGGCGAACTTCGTTCCACCCTTTCAGTTTGAATGGGAAAAGTAAAGTATTGTTTTCCCATTTTTCCTACAATTTTCCCAGTTTTACTCTTCATAAGAACCTTATTCTGACAATAACTAACACAAAAAAAAAGAATTATCCAAATCGGTTCAGTCGCTCGGAAGTTATGCGCTTACCAACACATTTAACGATTCATTTTTATATTATAGATAAGGTATATAGTCATTTTCTCTTTATTATATATTCAAGTTGTAATGTCGTAGATAGTAAGTTAAATAGTCAATCTCTCTTTAAATACTCAAGTTGTACTTAATATCGTAGAACCATTGAGCAATTTGTGTTCACAATATTTTTTCACAAATAAGTTTAGCTAAGAGACATACAGTCTATCTCTCTTTCAATACTCAATTTGTAATGTAGTAGAACCTTAAGAATAAAGAATTTTAATTTACCAAAATTTTTCACAAACATGAAATCCGAATCATCAATTATACGGTAAGTTAAAGTTAATATGTGTTGTTATGGTAATTACAACGTTTAACCACGTTAAATATTACGTATGATGTGTATAATTTTGAAATCCCCGTTTGGTTGGTTCTGATAATTCATTGTGTGTCGAAACGTCGCATTAAGTATTACAATTACATTATTTATCAGATTGTTTGGATAGAAATATGAAAAATTGATTCCTTATTTAATTTGTGCCAATATAATGAAGTGAGATCACATAAATAAATGGTGAAGATGTGCAGCCACTACGTTAACATATAATGAAATGTCAGTCACTTGTTACATCTTATATATAAAAGCTTGTATCACGATGTATGTTGCCAATAAACTCCAAAACTATAGAACCGATTTCGATAAAATTTCACATATATCTGTAGTTTGGTCCATCTTAAAAGATAGGATAGTTTTTATCTGAATGTTGGCGGCACGAAGTTCGCTGGGGCAGTATATTATATACATGAATGGTATTGGGGAGGGTAGAGCAAAATCAGAAATTAAGAGATTCATAAAAGTTACTATAAACTCAGACACATATAACCAAGGTTAGCAATCTTCACTTCGTCATGATAGTAAAACAAATCATGACCTTAGTGCATTTTGAGCCAGTAGCACCATTTTGTTTAATCAGCTAATATTAATTTATCATTATGCCAACTATATTTCCAGCAAACATCATTCGAACACCACTTTATTCCATTATTTAATGCACCTCGTACCCTATCTCCACAAAGGTCTTTTAGGTACAGTCTTCTTGGTATTAACTTATTGGGAACTTGAATTATCCATTTTTGGATCTAGCAAAACTGATCCTACGAAAAGGAATGCCACTATTTCTCAGTAGTAGTATATACTCATCTAACCATTTCAACGAGAAGTCGCGTTGTAAATTAAATACCTATCTATTCTACTTCTCTGGTTTGCACTATCATTGTATTAAAAAGTAAAGTATATTTATGGCTGTATCTCAAAAGAACAGGCAGAGGCTCAACCAGGGCACCTGCGACTAGCCGAAGACACTCATTCCCACATGTGATAGCAAGTCTGTAGTCAACCGTGTACATATGCAATCCCTGGCAACGAAGTTTTTGTTAGAAAATTAAAAAAAAAAACAAATTGTTTTACTACTCATAACGGCTAAGCAATTTTGCTGAAAATTGATTAAAAAGTGGAAAGAGTTAGCCTAAAACCAAGATAATGACTTAGGGTATACATATTTTATCCCGTTTAACAACGAGAAAACTAGGAAGAACAACATATCCCATACAAAGTGTACGAGTGGAACAATCCCGGTTCCCCGTGTTGGTCCGGGCTCATTTGCAGAATAGACCATCTGCCTTCCTGCCAGGCAGCTCGTAAAAGGCGAGCAGAGGCTTACCGTCACTAACACCGTGACATCTGACTAGGTGGTAGAGTTTCGCAGCGACTCAACCGGATTGGTACCACCGCCTTACTTATTCCTGCCGCCATAACGTCATGACGTGTTCCGGTTTGGAGGGTAAGGTAGCCGGGAAACTTACTTTTGCACGAGGCCTAACATTTCAGCCTCAGGTTGGCAACACAACGTTATCACCTTTGGTGTCTCTAGGCGGCGTGAATTTCTTTCCATTAGGAAATCCGTCTGTTTGTTTGCCGTCCAATATCATAAAAGAACAAAGTTCACCGGAATATCTAGTGATTGATAAGCTGTTTTTACAACATAACATTATACTTGCGTGAAGATACAACGCATAATAAAATAGAAGGAATTAAAGTTATGTTCATAATTTCTTTAAATAATGAAAAGAAAAATCTTACTAGGGCATAAAGTTTTGTATTTTTGAAATTATGTATTACTAAATATCTACCAAGTACATAAGTCACTGTCTTATATTTCAGTAGATACAACACATGACTTTCTCACCGTTTATAATCTCCTGGTAATATTCACGATCCGCGGAGCTTTTAACAACGTGCGTCGAAAGCTCAGCAGAGCAATTTAAAAAACATAATTCGCAGTATAAAATATAGTACTGCATAGTTGTTATAATATGTAGGTATTTTGAAAAATATTTTTGTTGTACCCCCGTTATAGCAATTCTCCTAGATCTTTAAAGCTGATTAAACCCAATAGTATATTATAAACAGTTCCCGGAGACTGTCGGCCTTGCGAAACGAATAAAATTTTTAAAAATAAAGGACTGGACCACTACTGATTTATCACAGATTTCAGTCATCATTGGTATAGCTTTCTTTAATTTTCAAACTCAATGATAAACATAAAATAGTTGCAAATTTAAAATGGTATGTTTAATATCTCCAAAAGCGTATAATCTCAGCCTTATTTAACATTACTCTTTCTTTTTTAAATATTGGTAGCCAAACAAGCAGACGGATTGCCTGATGGTAAGAAACTCAAGACGCCTAGAGACACCAAAGGCGGTAATGGTGCGTTGCCAACTTGAGGTCGAGATGTTTGACCTGAAGCATAAGTAAGTTTACCGGCTACCTTACCCTTCGCACAGGAACACGTCAACGACAAGCACTGACTTTTTGGTGGCATGAATAGGTAAGGCTGTGGTACCAATCCGGGAGAGTGGCTGCGAAATTCTACCACCTAGTAGGATGTCACGTTGTTAGTGACGGTAAGCCTATGCTCGCCTTTTACAAGCTGCCTGGCATGAATGCAGGCAGGCAGATGGCCAAGGTACAAAGGAGCCCGGACCAATAATTCGGAAAATCAAAGCAAATCGATTTGGAAAGCCACAAAAATCAGTTATTGTTTCAGGACGTGATTAAAGTAAAACATAGCACATGCAGCCATCAATATGAACAGCGAAAATAAGTAAAAAAGAGATGCGAACAATACATCGATCTCTAAAAGTAATAAATCCAACTATACAGTACACGTACGTATTCAAATTTACAATCAAGATATGTATTTTGTAACAATCGGACAAATTGACTGTATGCCCCGAGCTGTAAAACAATAGCACAATCATCATCCAGTTTGTTACTCCACAACGGGCAAACAATTATATTATTTTCTATAAAATTTGATGAATTTAATTGTTGGATTGACTTTGGATGAACATTACCCTGTTATGTTTCATGGATGTTTTAGAGAGGTTTGATTAAAGTATGCTGTTTGAATGTGGCTTTTGTGTATAATGCTGGTGAATAACTAGTAATTTTTATGTGCTTTGGCCACTATAACCTAAAAGTTAGCAAATAATGCCATTGTTATTGTAATTTTAAAAAAGTATCTTCACGCCCATATCACCGAAGAGGTAGGCAGAGGCACAACTAGGGCACCCACGACTAGCTGAAGACACTAAGTCCCACATTGTGATAGGTGGTAAAGCCTATCGCCAACGGGGCACATATCCAATCCCGGGTAACGTTAATTTTTTTGTTATCCGACCCGGGGATCGAACCCGGGACTTCAAGAAGTCAAATCCGACGCCGTACCGCTATCGCTAGACCACAGAAGCAAATGCAATGTTACAAACCGAATCACTAATTTTATTTATGTCTTTGGACATAAATATGGAATATCATAAATACTTTTCAATTGTAAAGAACGACCAGGACCTGTAAAAATGTTATCCATCATGACTTGACTATTGGGGCGTTTTCCACTCACTGGCCGTTTACAAGAAAAGACAACAGATAAAAACAGTAAAAAACAAAAGAAAACAGAAACTTTTCAGCTGGAAAAATAAATTTATAAAAAAAAAATGAAATGATAAAATTTTAAAAGACATATGTAAAACTACTATATAAATGCAGTAGTTATAGTACTCATGAACTGGTCTAATGGATCCCGAAACTTTTGCAGGAAGTCAATAATTACATGATGAAAACTGTAGTTTCGACACATTTGATTTGTTCAAAGTTATGTTATTCGGCTCTGAGTTTGTGATGTACCAGCTTTTGTAATCTAATTTATTCTTTATAATGCAGTATTGAAAGCCAAATAATATGATGAATCTCCAATTACAATGAAAAATGTGCCTGTGTGTGTGCATTAGTATACACACATGCGTAAGTTGGTACAGCTTCTGTAATATTTTTTAGTACTAGGCAAAATGCAGATAGATATAAAATTATATAAACACACCGAACATGGTAATAGTATGGTAAAATTAGGGCGATAAACAATATAGTATATACATATTAAGTCCACTTGTTTACATGCGTTGGTGCTACTGGTCCATGTAGGTATTGTATGTGGCAAGGCAGGTTTGGACACTGCCACTCCAGTTTTTTTTTTATTTTTTTATTTCATATTAACCTGCAAGAGGCACTTATGACGCTTTTATATAATACTAAATTAACCACCGGAACGTGGCCTCACACTGAGAAGATCCGGCAAGAAACTCAGCGGACTTGTTTTTTTATATAAACATTAAATAAAAAATAAAAATTAAAGAGGTGGTAAATTAATTGATTTACCGCCTCGTTGGTCGTGACTAGCGTATACGCCTGACTACATCGACCAATCGCTAGGCTCGGGTTCGATTCCCGACGGGGGCAGGCGTTTGTGTGATGAACATTTAGATGTCTGCAATTTCCGGGTCTGGATGTTTATTAAATTTATTCTGATATCTATTTAAGTACTTCTATGTATTACTATCGTTGACTAGTACCCATACCAGAAGTATATAATTTACTTACTTTGGGGTTAGATTCAATTTGTGTAACTTGTCCAAAAAAAAAGTGATGCGTGATGATGTTTGTAAGAGATTGGTATAAAAAATCGGGAAGTTTATTGTAAAACCGTATACATTGGCCCATGAAAGAACGGCTTACATGGCAAGATTATTTTTACTCCATGTTCTATTTCCTAACACAACATTGTATATCACAATATCTTTTTTTAATTGAATTTAAATTTCTGAGAACATATATTACATTTTCAAAGATATACTGCGATGTTACAGTTAGAAACTAGATTTCTTTGAATTTTTCTCTTGGCTTAGGTTGTGAATAGCCCTTATGGCTCTCTTTTGTAAAATTAAAGAAAATAAATATAATTCGTACTATATATAAAATTAAGAAAATAAACTAATTTAATAAAATTATGACAATTTCTAATTGACACATTTGTGTTTAAACTACAAGGTTGATTATGATAAAATTTTAAATTTAAACAGTTCAATGCACTGACAAAATAAATATGTTGCTGACAAATGAAATTGAAAATATTTTTTTATGATAATGGGAGGCAACAAACAAAAGTGTCTTGGAAAGAAACTGAGGCCAGGATGTTAGGCCTAGAACAAAAGTAAGTTTACGGGCTATCTTACCCTCCGAAACGGAACACGTCAACGGCAAACATTGATGTTATGACGGCAGGAATAGGTAAGACGGTGGTACCAACCGGAAAAACTCTACCACCTAGTAGGATGTCACGGTGTTAGTGGCGGTAAAACTATGCTTGCTTTTTACGAGCTGCCTGGCAGGAAGGAAGATAGATAGATATCGCGTAGGTAAAAATAGCGGGCTAAGGGTCAGTTTATTTTTAACTATAAACTCTATAAACTATATTACGGATCTTCTAATAGCATAATATCACAGTTAATTCTCTCCAACATCAATGGAGTTTAAAGTTGAGACGATTAATCGTAGAAAAGTTGAAGGAATCAATTTGATGTAAATTCTATGAAAGAAATTAAACATAAGCCAGAAATATCCGTTATGATATAATAAAATGCATTCTACACAGAGGATCCGGACCAACGCAGTCCTGACCGGACTACATTAATATATACACATATAATACGTCAAATCCTTTAGTGGGAGCCTATCTCTCTCTTCCTAGATAGTATCGAGTGCTACACTTCACGATACTTGCATACCTCTTGCGTCATTTTCTCATACAAATACACCGGTTTCGGAGACCCTTGACAACATCCTTGGATAACTGAGTACCTTAACCCATCCACATTGACATAGTATATCTGTTTTATCAATCGTTAATCTGTCATTCTTTTCACATGACCGAACCAGTGAAGGAGATAAAAAAAAGTATCTTCACGCCCATATCCCCGAAGAGGTAGGCAGAGGTACAACCAAGGCACCCACGACTAGCCGAAGACACTAAGTCCCACTATGTGATAGGTGGCAAGCCTACCGCCAACCGGGTACTATCGCTACCGGGTATGAAGGAGATGTGTCTCATTTTCACACCAACACTTTAATTTAATACCGCTCTTTCTCATATTAAACTGTTGCGAATGCGGTCAGCGAGCGTAACATCACAGATTTTCTGAAGCTGACATTTTGATAGCACTTGTCGTACTTTCATGCTTTTGGTGCCATACCCAATACTTGTTTTCTGCAACAACGCTGGAATAAGCACAAAATTCTAGACAAAATACAAGAGTCTAGCACTTTAAATTAAACCTCAAAACTATACTAGTCATCTAAAAACTTGGGTTTAAAACATTTATGCAATGAGTTTATTTGTCTGTATTTCTGGGTCTGTGTGTTCATTAAATTGATTACATTGTATATCTACGTGTATATGTGTTAGTTCATATATTTAATTAAGATTCATAAAGTACTTTGTTCTAAATTTTTGTTGGCTGGCACAGGGATCGAACCCGAGACCTCAAGAAGTCAAGTCCGCCGGACCGCTAGACCACAGAGGCGATAAACATATATTTATATTTTTTAAATAATACATTTAAATTTTCTAATAAAAAAACATTGCTCGGGATTGGATATGTGCCCAGTTGGCGATAGACTTGCCACCTATCACATTGTAGAGCTTAGAGTCTTCGGCAACTCGTGGGTGTCCTCGGTCCTGGTTGTGCCCTTGCCTACAATTTTGGAGATATGGACGTGAATATACTTCATTAAGTAAGCATAAAGTTGCCAAGAAACATGAACTGGTGTGAAGATTTAGTGACTTGGCCTGAAGATGTTTACAGTCAGGGCAAGTTATTGGAAAACTCTACCACTAAAGCCAACATATAGAAGTCGGGATCAAGGAAACATCTTAATTTTCTATTTTATTCGAAAAGAAATAGCAGCTTACATCACAAGTTTGCACATTATTTTGTTTTTATACATGCTACAGGAATTATGGGAAAATCCTGAATTATAAGCAACTCCTGTGAAATATATCGAATTCCGAATTCTTTAGGAAATGACATGTAGATTGAACCTTACAGATAGTAGAAGATTCGAGCCTTTAAGACCTAGACAGAACTTATAAAAGAATGAGAAACATGTCATGATAAATGTAGTATATGAGAAATAATATAAGAAATGCGTGACTTAAAAACCTGGACAGAATATTTTTAACTAACTTTTAAAAATGATTTTTAGTTATTCCGATTATTTTTGTAGACAACCCTAACCTAAAACAGCGTTTGCAATAAAACTGCGCATATATTGATATAACTTTTTTTTTATTATACAATCATGATAGTTTACAGTATCATAGTTACAGTATAATATTTATAAAGATAGATATTATAGATATGGCAACCAGGATAAACAACCCAACTTCTGCACATTCTGTATTATGCTTTCAGTTGGTATAAAATTTTATTAAAACTTAATTTTGGGAAATTCAACGAAAAAGTAATTTTATTAAAAAATTAAAAAAATATTCTGTCTAGGATTTAAGGTAGCCCTATAATATTATAAAGAAGTTTTTATTATGATTATATAATGTATTATGAAGTAGGCTTAATCCTATTAATAATTCTGTGTAAATAGATCTAAATTCAGATATTAGACTAAGATAAAATAATCCAACGTAAAAAATATTTGGGTTATTATAAAAGAAATCAGTCTGTCAGTTAAACCACAAGTTAAAGTTTGATTTTTCTGTCTCAGTTCTCACTATGTCCCAAGCAGATATACAATTATGTAGCAAATTTTCCAATATCGTTTAGAAATTGCATGGATTTCCTAGGAATTGTATACAATTCCAGAATTTATATATATCCTGCGACATATATAACATTTCTCAGTAACTTGAAACTAAAAAGAACACGTCCAAGTTTTGGCAAAGATACGGAACTCTCGAGGAGTGGATGAATTTATTAATCTTTTGTACTCCTAAATTAAATTGTGGGTAAAATTGGTTGGTGTTCTCTGCAAACTCGTATACAACGGACGGACACTGACAATGTATGAAGAAATAAATGATATTAAATCACACTCAAGCATATTTGTCGAGAAGGTGGCACCAGTTTGTGATGGTGGCAACAGAGGTTGTGCTACTTTGCAATCATATAATCAAGATTAAGGGCACCATAAGCAAGTTTGCTAACTTCTCTGTTTACCGGCATGGAGCATGACATTGAACTGCCGCTAGTTACAGAGAAATGTACACATAATGTTAGTGATTAGCACTGAGGTCCACTACATAAGTTCTGGTAGCCGATGCACTTACATACGAGTGCACAATTTCATGATCGGTGTGTGTGTGCAATAATAATCGAAGTAAAATTTCTTTGA
>NJDD01000001.1:177330-196215 GCA_002245505.1 Calephelis nemesis
GGCTGACTGAGTATGGGGCCTTAAGTATGCAAAACGACATGGGGACAGAGAAAGCGACTTTGTTTTATACTATGCATGTAGTGATGTCTACGTTTTTTGAGATGCGAGTTTATTTGTAATATTATTTAATTTACACACAGACATAGATAAACCGGTAAAAAAGTTCTTAAGATGATTCAATTCGTAATTACATTTACGATACATTTGATAGAAAAATGCTTTTCTGGTCGCCCGAAAATATTCTTATACAAGAACTGGGAAAGGCTTGCCTTAAGGTCTATCCACACACATCCCTGCAGTGTCCGGTTCGTATCAGGGACGTCTCCGTACTAATAATATGTATTCGTGACCCGTAAGCGCATACATTAATGACGTAACGTAACTAATTATGTTTAATTTTTTTCCTTACATTATTTTTTTTATGTTTAGAATCCATTTATTTAAGGTGAAACAAATCTTTAAATAAGCTAAATAAGCATTAAATCTCAAATAACAGTTCATTATAAATATTATTTTCAAAAATATTAACCTCCATCGAGGAGGAAAAAAGACTGAGGCACGTCCCGTTGTCGGTTATACCACTGAAGTTTCTTTGCTCCCATGAAAAGTTTATAGACGACTAGCTTCAACTCGGTACTTCTACTAAGAAGACTACAAGTCTTAGTACTAACTAAGACTTGTAGTCTTTGTGGTATTCTAGTGTGAGTGTATAAACTATATTTCTATTAAGTTTAATCTAAATCCGTTCTTAAGATTTTGAGTGAAAAATAACAAATATTCATCCACTATTTGGATTAAAATATTAGGATTTATGCAGCGACATTTTTGTCGGTTCCTGGATACGGCACGGATGTGTGTGGGTAGACCTTTAGATAACATAATATGACTTTATACAATAGCAGTCTTGTTTCACGAGGAGTCTAGAATTGAATTTCGGTGTAAACTATTTTTCAGTTTTCAAACAAAATATAATATTACTGAGGCTGGATATCTGTCTTGTTGATATTATTACTACTAATTGCACCATTTGCTCTAATTAAAAAATTCATATTTATATAACCTTTTATCTATAAGAAAGTGGTGTTAGTTACACTATTTATAACTCAAGAACGGCTGAACTGATTAGGCTGAAAATGATACTTTTTATCCTGTTCAATTGTGAGAAAACTGGGAAAAACAACATTATAATTTTTCCCATACAAACTGAACAGGCGGAACGAAGTTCGCGGGAACGGCTAGTATAAATATAAATGTTTGAATATCTCAATGGTAAAAAAACGTCACCTACAAACATAACAAATGTTAACGGCGCGTAAAATAAGTCTGGGATGAGAGTTTACCGGCTACTCTCTTCGTTACGCTAGACCACAATAATCTATCTCATGTTTGAAAAAATTCTTAGAGTAACAAATAGTCTATACTTTTAAAATTTGGTGAAAATAATTAAAAGAAGTTACTTAAAAAAGAAGTTGTTTAATGTAACACGATGGTGTCTGTAGGCCACGCATATTGTATACAACACCTATATCGTGTATTGGCTACGATTATTTCTTACCATTAAGAGAGCTTAGAATACGTAAAAAATATAAATTATCAGGTATACTTATTATAATTCAAAAACTTATTGGTGGATCATAATCAAATTCATATGGAACTACCTCAGAAGGCAATTACCTTACTTTCCGAAAAAGAATCATAAGCACCTGTTGATTATGTCATATGTGTGCTTGTCAGCTGTCTTATCACACAAAAAATGTGAAATATCCTGCCTAGCAGTAATCAAATAAAATTAATGCAGCTATGTAAAAACTATGTAATGTTTTATTCACTATATGCATTGTAGTCTGGCACTTGGCCGTGTTTCAAGAAATCAACTGGAGGGTTCACACTTCCATTGGTCTGGAAATGTGACGGTTACAAAGTGTAATATTAGATTTTAAATGTGCAATGATTTTATTTAATAAATTGCAAAACTAAGTTGTAATAATATATTTGAATAATTGCTGTCTGAGGCTTTATCCGCATTTACGAATAGTCTAGGAATAAGGATTGCCTATACAAAGCCTAATTAATCTTTCTTTTTTCCAAAACTAACTAAAATACATAGATATACATTTACCCCGTGTTGGTCCGGGCTCATTTGCAGAATAGACCATCTGCCTTCCTTGCTAGGCAGGTCGTAAAAGGCGAGCACAGGCTTACCATCACTAACACCGTGACATCTGACTAGGTGGTAGAGTTTCGCAGCGACTCGCCCGGATTGGTACCACCGCCTTACCTATTCCTGCCACCATAACGTCATGACGTGTTCCGGTTCGGAGAGTAAGTTATCCGGTAAACTTAATTTTGCTCGAGGCCTAACATCTCAACCTCAGGTTGGCAACGCACAATTACCACCTTTGGTGTCTCTAGGCGGCGTGAATTTCTTACCATCAGGAAATTCGTCTGCTTGTTTGCCTTTCAATATCAAAATAAAACTTAGATATAATGCGTTAATACTAATAATAACATAAAAAAGAGAGATAGTGAAATGGTTCATCACTTCGATAAGTAACTGGTGGAAAGCATAGTACTTAGCAAGCACGCCTTGTACATTTTATACGTTAAATACAAGCCTGTACACAAAGTTAGATCCGTTAGGCAATAAGAGCTTACGACTTCACAGTTAAAGATATTTTAGTAACCAATTTTAATAAAACAATTTAAAAAGAATCCGTTTCTTTCAAATCTGCTTATTTCATTGAAAAAAGTTATAAATGTCAAGGAAATTGCAAGGATCGTGAGTCGTGCCACTTAGCATCACTCCACACACTTTGCCTACCGAGTTTAAATATATCATGTACTATTTAAATATTAAAGTCCATTTAAAATTAGTTCAGTAGTTTAGATGTTGTTAGAAACATACTGACAGAAAGACTAAAATTGGGGTTAGGATAGGATAGGTAAAAAAAAAGTATCTTCACGCCCATATCCCCGAAGAGGTAGGCAGAGGCACAACCAGCGTACCCACGACGTACCCTATCCCGAGCAACATTTTTTTTATTAGAAAATTGGAAAAACCCAATTTTCTTATTTTCTTTTTGTTGCCCGACCCGGAATTCGAACCCGGGACCTCACGCAGTCAAGTCCAATAACTGAACCGCTAGACCACATAGGCGATAAGAAAGGTGTTATACGATAAAATATTTATATTAAAATAAAAGGTATATATTGAATATATTTGCTTTTATGCTTACAAAAAAATATTCAACTATATGTATTTTATATTATATCAAGTCTTGTGTATTCAGACTCGACAATTAAAATTTAATGATCCTAAATTTAAAAAAAATCAATAAAGCCAAGAAATTATAGTTACGTCAGCTTTTAAATAAATAAATTCGCATTAAAATCGATCCATCTGATTCGAAAGCTATGGTGCCATAGACACACAAAAAAAGTCACATCAAACTTATAACACGTGTTGGTCCGGGCTCTTTTGTAGAATAGACCATCTGCCTTCCTGTGCCAGGCAGCTCGTAAAAGGCGAGCATAGCTTTGCCGTTACTAACACCGTGACATCTGACTAGGTGGTAGAGTTTCGCAGCGACTCATCTGGATTGGTACCACCGCCTTACTTATTCCTACCGCCATAACGTCATGACGTGTTCCGGCTCGGAGGGTAAGGTTAACTTTTGCTCGAGGCCTAACATCCCGGCCTCTGGTTGGCAACGCACCATTACCACCTTTGGTATCTCTAGGCGGCAGAAATTTCTTACCATCAGGAAATCCGTCTACTTGTTTGCCTTCCAATGGTATAAAAAAAACCTTCTTTTTCCGAAAATTAATCGCATGTAATGATTGAGGACAAACATTTTTAAAAAGTTACTAAACGTTGACAACCCTACATTTATTAGGGAGTAGACAGAATAGTTTTTATAGCAAACAATATGCACAGCGCTGTATATGTTACGTAAACAAAATGTAAATTTAACGTAACAAAACTTTTTACATACTTTTATGTAGAGAAACAACATAATCAATTCGTTTTATAGTCTGTAGGACGGTTGTGATATGGTAACATCGACCTGTATTTATTTGTATAATATTTAGTTATTATTTACGACTGACGTATTACTATGACTGACTTCCGTTTTATATAAATAAATAGATATCCCGAACATATTACTCTAAATGAATCTAAGACCAAAGTCAGCAAATGTATGCTTGTGTTATGGGGTGTTTGTCAACAATACTATTTAATCTATGTATTAATAAGTGATGCCAAAACTTTGAACCCCTTATACGAAAATTGTGCGGACGCAGGAACATAAAATTTGGCACACCTAGAGTTTATGTGTAGGAGAAGTGCAGATCGCTAATATTGTTTAATAATAATGCTTGTAAAGTACATAACATCAATAAATAAAACATTACCCGCACTACCATGCATTTGACACACACAAACAAATTTATTGATGATAATGACAAAAGATCACATATGGCAAACTAAAAAGTTTGGAAACAAAGTAGTTGGTCTTAATAAATGAACAATGCGTTCTTATCAACAAGATATTAAAACTTATTATGGTCGAATTCCGACCAACGGGCGATCACTAGTATTTACTCGTAAATGCCAGAACTCTTTTTTGACAAATGTCTACCCCTATAGGAAATTGAAACCGAAACCGGAACTATCGCGGTTAATCGTTGAAATTAAAGGTGGTCAAATATAGTAGGACTATTGCAATATGCAAATATTAATAACTGTTTGTCTGTACACTACTTCAATTAGTAGCGGTCAATTTTTTTATGAAATATATTTTGCCAAGTTTCTCAAAAGTTCATTTGAAAAAGGAACCTTTAAAGATTCGTAGTGCATGTCTATCCGTCTGTATATCGCAGCCATTTTTCCGAAACTATAAGAACTGTACTTTTGAAACTTGGTAATAAGATCTATTCTGGGAACTACATAAAGATGACATTTTTATAAAATACCTCCGGATCGGAATCGCGGCTGCACACTGAGATGGTCCGGCAAAAGAAACTCATCGGACTTATCTTTTTCAAAATAAAAGTACAAATAAAACATTATGTTACAATCTTATTTTACATATATCTTTGTCAAAAAGCATTCAAATTACATGACAAATTGCAGTGCCAAATTGTAGTGATTATTTGCACCCAACAAATTAGAGTAAATTTATATTCACATCACTATTGTAATGTGTCAAATTGGTTATCACAGCGTGCCGGTGCAATTAATATTTCTTTTATATATATTTAAAGTATCTTTACGCCCATATCCCCGAAGAGGTAGGCAGAGGCACAACCAGGGCACCCACGACAGCCGAAGACACTAAGTCCAATGTGACACGAAGTCCACGAAGACAATGTGACAGGTGGCAAGCCTATTGCCAGCCGGGCACAAGTCCAATCCCGAGCAACATTTTTTTTATTGAACCAAATTTTCTTTTTGTTGCCCGACCCGGAATTCAAACCCAGGCCCTTATGCAGTCAAGTCCAACACCTGAACCGCTAGACCACAGGGGCGAATAATCAGCCTTTAAAACTTGAAGTTAAAAATGCCAATATTCATAAACAACGCTCGGTAACTTCATTCCACCGTGTACTTCCCAAATTTACTGCAAGGACTGTAAACTCATTACACGCGATATTTTCGGGCTGGACTTTATTACTCGTTGAATTGTAAAAGTCTATACTTATACTTGTGTCATGAATTTAATTTTCAACTTTAAAATGGTTCTCAGATATTTTCGTTTACCTTATTGTAAATCCTGGCAAAGCTTAAGTTGTGTTAAGGTGCGTGTTGTATTCATGCTTGGTATCTTAAGTTTGAAATTATAATATACATACATGTAGTTAATTGTGATTTGAACATACTTTTTTCCGTAGACTGATACCTCATACGGCATTGTTAGCTTAACAAAATAATCAGATTAGTTCACATTTACCCGCTAAAATGTTTTTGGTTAATTTTTTTTTGGTTTGTTTGGTATAAGCATGAATTTCTGGAAACTAAGGTTTAATTAATGAATTTTTGTTAAGAAGACGCTAAGCCGAAGTCACTAAGTCGAATATTATTTATTATTTATTAATATGACACTATAATATTTCCACCTGGTTCAATTAAAAAAATATTAGAAAATATTTAAATTAAAAACTAATTCCGCTGACGTAGCTAGTACTAGCAATTAGCTTTTCGTGTCAATTATTTTTCATGTCTGATTATTCTAATAATTCATCTTTTGACAATTAGACTCGCGAAATACATTCAGAAATATTTTTCTTTATGATATTGGAAGGCAAACAAGCAGACGGATTTCCTGATAGTAAGAAATTCACGCCGCCTAGACACCAAAGGTGGTAATGGTGCGTTGCCAACCTGAGGCCGGGATGTTAGGCCTCCAGCAAAAGTAAGTTTACCGGCTACCTTGCCCTCCGAACCGGAACATGTCATGACGTTATGGCGGCAGGAATAGGTAATGCGGTGGTACCAATCCGGATGAGGCGCTATGAAACTCTACCACCAAGTCAGATGTCACGGTGTTAGTGACATTAAGCCTATGCTCACCTTTTACAAGCTACCTTGCAGGAAGGCAGATGATCTATTCTGCAAAGGAGCCCGGTCCAACATGGGGAAATTTTTTACGGAATCTCGTTTCGAAATTTTGAAACAAAACGGCACCCAATACAAATACACCCAAGTCACGTACGTAAAAAATATTGACGGGTGTGGCATAGACATGCAGATTTGTTTGAGTTTGTTAATTTCAACTTTTTTGAAACGGAATTTTCTAACAAAATTCTGAATACATGTAACAGGGTTTAAAATCTTGACTTTCAATAATAATATATTTGTTTGAAGTACGCAGAGCTTGCACTCATACAGTCTTGATACCCTAGTAACACAACGTGATCCCGATTCAATTCTAATACTATGGGGTTTTAAGATTTGGCAAAGTTAAAATTTTACTCTTTGAGGAATCCCCTGTATCAATAAAGAAAAATAGTAAATTCACGCTCATATTCCCGAAGGGTTTGGCAGATGCACAACCAGGGCACCTATCACTAGCCAAAGACTAAGTCACACAATGTAGTATTGCCAACCTATCGCCAACCAGGCACATGACCAATCCCCAGTCTTCGAAAATTGGAAAAAACCACATATTCTTTTGTTGCCCGACTCGGATATCAAACCTAGAAACCTCGTGAATTCAAGTCCAACGCCTGGACTACTAGACCACAGAGGCGAATACACAAGTAAAGGTTCATTCATCTTTTAACACCATTCTTCAACATTCTTTTTTGTTTCATTACTATTTTATTGCTTGAATCTGGTTAATACCTAATTGATACAGGCTTTAAGAAACCTCCTTTTGTTTCCTCTTTGTCTCTTATTGTTTAGGTTTTAATGGCTCACTATTTGAAATCATTTTTCAGGAATGACGAAACTAACAAACTAACTACTATTAGGTGGTAGAGTTTCGCAACGACACGCCCGGATTGTTACCACTGCCTTACCTATTCCTGCCGCCATAACGTCATGACTCATGACGTGTTCCGGTTCGGAGGATAAAGTAGCCGGTAAACTTAGTTTTGCTCGAGGCCTAACATCTCAACCTCAGGTTGGCAACGCACCATTACCACCTTTGGTGTCTCTAGGCGGTGTGAATTTCTTACCATCAGGAAATCCGTCTGCTTGTTTGCCTTCCTCTAACATAAAGAAAAAAACTAACCAACTAACGAATAATGCGCTAATCAAAAGACTTCCGTTTATCCGAATTTGGAACGTTGGGGTAAACTGAAAATCTTTTGTTTGGTGCATTATTGTCAATTGTTCTAGCAATTGGTTTCAATACAAAGGCATGAGGTTCTGTATAATATGCTGTATTGCTTTGATTCTGCTATCAACAAGTCATCATCGAAATTCTCACTGCATTGAAGGTCGGACGTTTAACCTTGATGGTTGGGACATGGAACAATGGATTTATAGATTTTAGAAGTCGATATTGCAAAACAAAGAGCAGAACTGCAAATATTCTGAAATTATATATTAAAGAACAACCTTTTCTAGTTACGTTATTAGCTAAAAATTGTATCTGTATATGTACAAGTATAAAACAAAGTCGGGTTTTGTTACAACACGTAAGTCAACAATTGCTAGACTGGTTTTAGAGATATTTTATAATTTGTATTTGTATTAATCTTGTATAGCAGAATAATAATTAAAATATTTAAAAAAATAATACAGAAAATTTCACGTCACAGGCTGGGCGGTACAAAATAATATGAAATCTTAACCTTCAGCATAATAAGCATAATTTTTGACAAACATAGTAATTAAACAACTGTCTTCAGGTTGTTATCCCCGAAATAACAGAAAAAGATACTTTTAGATCATCCACGACTAGCCAAAGAAAATGTCCCACAGTGTGATAGGTGGCAAACCTGTCGCCAACCAGATATTTTGAGCAAATTTGTTTTTCTGACTAAAGGAAAATTTAAAACGGTCTCACCAAATAAGATTACACTTAGCAATGCAGTCCAATGTAACATCGAGCAATAAGATAACCGTAGCCCGTAGCGCTTACGTAGACCTCGCTCTTTGTGAATAGGTTTCCTAATAAAATGTACTCATTCACATATAAGAGCAGTGTTAAGCTCTTATTAACTTACCTACACAGTTACTTTTTCTGTTGATTTTTTGAAGTGAAACTTCTTTAGAATCGTTGTGATTTCAAAACCGGTGCAACGGAAAAAATGACAGGTAAGAGACACAAATATATATTCATCTCATTCTTTTGTCGATTTACTGAAGTTTCACTTCTATTGTGTGTAAATCGCGCACACACACACACACACACCTTTTTTTCTCTTTTAACTGTTTGACTATAAATTATTTTTTTATGAAATAACACAATAAACAAATAAACTCGACCCGGGTCTGTCTGGCATATTGCAAGAGACAAGCAATTTTTTTTTATGTATGTATGGATTACCTGATGATGGTAGAAGTTTACGCCGCATAGAGACACCAAAGGCGGTAATGGTGCGTTGTCAATCTGAATCCGGAATGTTAAGCTAAGAATAATAGCAAGTTTATAGTTAATTATGGCGGCAAGAATAGGTGAGGCGGTGGTACCAATCCGGGTGAGTCGCTGTGAAAATCTACTACCTAGTCAGATGTCACGTTGTTAGTGACTACAAGCCTTTGCTCTTCTAAAACGAGCTGCCTAGGTAGGCAGTTGGTCTATTCTACAAAGGAACTCGGACCAACTTGAGAAACATTACCACACACAATACACAGCACTACCACTGGTGACAGAGTGTTATGCAAAAAATTGTCTGGGTAGCAACCAATCGCCTTACCTACTCCTGCCGTCATAGTCATAATATTTGGCATTGTCATGTTGCAGTTCGAAAGGTAGGGTAGTTAGTATACTTGCACATTACTACCCTGCAGACCTCAGGATAATCGTGTGGTTGTTCGCTGTCTTATCCCATGAAAGATAAGTTCTATTTCCATATTTAGAGATGATCAATAACTCTTGACTTTCTATGCCCCGTGTTGGTCCGGGCTTCTTTGAAGATTAAACCATCTGCCTTCCTATCGGGCTTCCTAAAAGGCGAGCAAAGGCTTACTGTCACTTACACCGTGACATCTGACTAGGTGGTAGAGTTTCGCAGCGACTCAACCGGATTGGTACCACCGCCTTACCTATTCCTGCCGCCATAACGTCATGATGTGTTCTGGTGCGGAGGGTAAGGTAGCCGGTAAACTTACTATTGCTCAAGGTCTAACATCCCGGCCTCAGGTTGGCAACGCACCATTACCAACTTTGGTGTCTCTAGGCGGTGGAAATTTCTTACCATCAGGAAATCCGTCTGCTTGTTTGCCTTCCAATATCATAAAAAAAATCTTTATCTTGGTGTTGTATTCAAACCAAGACCAAGAATTCAACCAATATGTTGTTTAAGTACAGATGAGTGAGCACAAACTTAAATATGTAAACGGCTTGCTTGAGTTTAGGTTACGGTTTATCTACTTGACCTAGACCAAAACTTGGCAAATGAATCCGCAACCAATACCATGGCTGTCTCTTGGTCTAGTTTTGTTACCGAAGTAAAGAGGAGGAAGAGTCGATATGTATTTTTGTATGTTTTTTAATGATTATTAAAAGAATAGATTTGATGGTTATCTTTTTCGAAATGTAGCTTAAGGTTTAAAAGTGATCCCACATGAATTTGGTCAAGATATGAAATTACGTATTGAGACCAACAAGTGGTTAATTCGAACAACACATTTTTATTACATTTGACAGCGAAAAGTCTCCTGATGGTAAAAGGAATCAGGGATTCCGTCTCCTTGTTTGCCTTCCAATATCATAAATAAATCGACCTTTGAGTGCGGCCAAAAGTTTTTCATATCAACTTAATGGGAGTTTGTTTCACCGTTTCTTCTCCTGACTGGCTAGGTTTGGAAACGGTGGTAGTGTATGGTAGATATGGTAAAACTCGATCGTTATATTTTTTGCTTATATTAATAAGTGCTAGCCTAGTAACGAATTTATGTGTAAAGATATGTAAATAACGAAAATAAAAACTACAATATATTTAATTAAGTTAGATATTTGCACACCACAATGTGGTAGAATATGTTGGTACAAATAAGTATTCTGTAACAACTTTTAAACACACATATTCCGGAAATAAATAAATTTATTTCTTTCTTAAATCTAGGGGTCCTTAAGCCGTTTTTATTACTAATGCAAGACGCTTATCGTCTAGATAGCGTTACCCAAAATGCCATTACTGTATACATCATATATTTATTCAAAAATGCTCGTATTAAAATAAAATCATTTTATTCTAAGAAATATGGTAACTGCCACCAATTTTTCTACAACTTAACAAAACTGCAAAAGATTTATTAATTTGGCAACTTAACTCTGGGTAACTAGAATGGCCTCCGCAAAAGATAAAATTTACGTGGTTATGGCATTGATATATGACAAATACGATGTGAAGTAATCGTTTATTATCGAGTTTGTAGTTATTTTAAAACTATGGCCTTAAATTTGACAATTATAATTATTAAAACTTAAAAGTATCTTCACGCCCATATCCCCGAAGAGGTAGGCAGAGGCACAACCAGGGCACCCACGACTAGCCGAAGACACTAAGTCCCATAATGTGATAGGTGGCAAGCCTATCGCCAACCGGGCACATTTCCAATCCCGACCAACATTTTTTTTTATAAGAAAATTGGAAAATATTCAATTTTCTTTATGTTGGCCGACCCGGGATTCGAACCCGAGACCTCATGCAGTCAAGTCCAACACCCGGACCGCTAGACCACAGAGGCGATATCAAAACTTAATTTAGTTTTATTTAAAATTTCGTATCAATTATTATACTAAAATAAGTTTCCGGTTGTCGATGTCGATGTTTTACCGCGTATGACATTGTGGGGCTAAGTACCTTCGTACATCTGCCTATCTCTTCGCGATAAGATATTCATAAAATTAAAAAGATTCATTAATCACTGATAAAACCACACTGAGTAAAGGACTTCAAGGTTCAACGTGGTATTATGGTCTTTATTTCGCATTATATAAAGATTATTATAATACCAGGTTTAACCTTTCAAATAGAAAAATCGATTGCCTTAAGCTGAAATTTTACTACGTCACTTTTTGGGTAAAAAAACTCCGTGCAATGTAATACAGACTATAGTATCATCTTCATTTTATTCCTAAGTTCATGTTTATTCATAAGACTGTATGTCTTTGTTTATTTATCGTAACGTCACTTTAATCTACGATTGAAAAAGGGGTGTTGTAAGTTTGACGTATGTAAGTGTTTGTATATGTTTGTATGTATGCTGACATGTGAGTGAGTGTGTGCATGTGTCTGTGTTATTGCGTGAACATAACTTTTGTACGAACGGATGGAACGATTTTTATATTGATTTGCTTGTTTGCATACTGATGTGACCGAGATGATTCTTAACTACATAACAGGTCGGTTTTGTCGGGGGCTATTAAAAACTTTAATTTTAGGATTATTTATTTCATTTGATATATTGATTATTTTAAAGCAGTGTCATGCAACATAATATATTAATTAGTAATAGATATCAAAAAGTATGTTGTTAATCAAATGTGGCAATGATAGCAGTTCAATAAAAAGGACGATATAAATGAGCTTACAATTCATAGCACAATCTAGTTCAAATTCTAACAATAAAAACACGAAATCTCTAACGTAGACCTCGACGTAATTACGAATTTGCTTTGCAACGAAATGTTTTATCACAGTTTATATGAAGAAGTGTTCCCGTTCCTATCTTACGTATTCGTTATTTACTAAGAAAATTTTAAAAGTATTTCCACGCTCATATACCTGATGTGATAGGCAGAGGCACAACCACCCACGATTAGCCGAAAAAGTCTCACAATGTGATAGGCATCCTACCAGACACATATCAAATCTTGGGCAACGTTATATTTATTAAAAAAATTGTGTGTGTACTTATGTACACGCGTTAGAAGTTATATTTCTTCGGCGTAATAAGATAAAAATCTTTTTAAAAATTTTATCTTTTGCCTTATTTTACATTTGTAGACAAAATGACACTAACCATAGAAATAAAGAAATATTGTGAATACAGTTGTCAGTTCTCACGCAAACATACGTAGATGTCCTTACTTTTACTTTGTTGGTACCTTTTTTTGAAAAACTAAAATGTTATCTATAGCTAACTTATTCATGTCGGTTTTTCGTGACGGTGTGCGCGCGCATCGTAAAAATTTACCCTCATCATTTCTTCCTAACGCGCCAAAAGAAGTATAACTTCAAAAAGTTAAAATATACATTACTATCATATTGTTATCATCAGTATTATAATAATTGATTGAGTAAGGTTCAGATGAATAAGGAATTGAAATTTATACATTTCTTTTTCAAACGAAATCTGTATTTTTCATTAACATAACACAACTTGAACTTAAACTTCTTATTTTACCTATCCACATTTGTATAGTATATCTGTTTTTTCAATTTTTCATGTACCATTTTTCCCACATGACTAAGAAAAAGAAGCAGCCATTTTTCATTTTTACAACATTTTCTTTAATTCCACTTTCTCTCTCTCTCTGATCTCATTGTTACGAATGCAAATAGCTAGCGTAGCACTGTATATTTTTTGTGTCACCGACAGCATTTATCCTACTTTCACGTTTCTTAACTACTGAAGGGAAAATGAGGGCGCCATAAAGGACATCATCCATTTTGGTCCCAATGTCAAAGGGCCGGCCAATAAAAAAAAGTGCTTTATTCTGAAAGAACTCGTTTACCTTAGCATTTTTTATGTGACACCAAAGCTGTAGCAACAATGTACTTGGTGGTATTCACGTTAAAAAACCTGATTTTTCATACATTTTTCAATCAAATTAATGAAAACAATGAGGTACCATAATATTTTCGCTTAAATAAATTACCACGCTAACAAAATACGGACTAGGGTTCATAACAGAACATTTCATTTTGTTATGGACCTTAGTCTGTAGTTTGTTTGGGGGATTGTAATAAAATAAGAATAGATTCTTATATGTTTATTGTAATGTATTTCAATAATGGCTCTTAATTATTTCAATAACCATATTTTAATATAACACAATCGAAATTATTATTAATAATTGTGTCAAAATCATCTGGTATAACAATGATATTCTCTAATCCCAAAGCTGGTGGAGCTATATATTGTAAATGTCAAGCATAGCTCTTATACCATATGATACACATTATATGAGAACAGCACCCAATAGTTCTTTTTCCTATGACGCATGTGGATGATGTCCTTTGCTGTGTTTGTTAAAGGTATAATAAGTCTTAAACGGATAAATCAAATTCGATGCGGATTTTATGATCTGCGTACACTTTATTCCTGCTAATATTACTACAAAGATACCATTTCATTTACACAATATAAATAAAATATATGTTATTTTAAAAAAAGTGTATTTACATCGTAATTTCACCAAGTGCCGACAATAAAAAACATAAACCCAATTGTGTTTGTAATAAACATGTGCACAACTTTTATAAAATAACAAAGGGTTTGAACCTTACGTTGACAAATGGCGATACGTATTTATATTTGTATTAGGAAATTAATTATTCTATTTGTTATGCACCGCTTCCGTCATGTGGAAAGAGTGTCAGATGAAAGATTGACAAAACAGATATAGAATGCGAATGTGGATGGATGTAGGTACCCGGGGAGATCAAGGTTGACATTCCACGAACAGATCACTCGGATATTATTCGAGGGTGGTGTCAAGAGACGCCGAAACTAGCGTGTTTGAATAAAAAGGGTAATGAATGTGAAGGAGGATAGACAGGTTTGTTAGGCCCGTGAGGTCTGGCACTTGATACTCTGCCTTGGGACTTGGCGTGAAGATATGTTTGTATGTATGTGTTCTACTTGTTTGTTTTCCTATAACATAAGAAGTAAGACATGGAGATTAATAAATTCACGGGTACAACTTTGCAAATTTCGATGAGCTTTTACTTACTAAGAAGATATTGCATAAATTTTGATCGAGTAACTTCACAAAGGTTTTATACCGTACTAATACATGAACGGCTTCATTTCATTGCAAATAGAATTCGGAACTACTGCCTTATTTACACGGTAATCTCGTTGCTCGGTCTTACATTAGACTGAATTTGCTAGATGTAATCCTAAACTGACTCTATTAAATTAGAAATCAAATAATGAAAAAAATGTATTTTAGCGTCTGCGGTCTAGCGATCTGATCTTGGATTTGACTTGATCAGGTCCCGGGTTCGGTACAGGAACAGAACACAAAACTAATTGTGTTTTTCCTCATTTTTTATTTTAAAAAAACAATGTTGCATAGAATTGGAGATTGGCTTGCCATCTATTACATTGTGGGACTTAGTGTTTTCGGCTAGTCGTGAATGCTCTGATTTTGCCTGTGCCTACTATTTCGAGAATGTGGTCGTGAAAATAGTTTATTTTCTGTACTTTTAAAAAAGTTTTTTAGAATTATAGAAATAAATTACAAACCCAATCTTTGATTTCAAATCAACGTCTGACCTCTTTTCCTGTGTCTTAAGTAATGATTAAATTGTATTTTTGTATTTAGAAATTATACACTATATTGCTGCACCACGTGATCATTATACAAGTATCTGTGTTGTAGTTGTATCTCTTAGTCTGCACCCTACAATTATTAGCAAAATAACTGAGTATAGCGTTAAGAGCTCATAAATGAATAATGTCGACGCAAATTTCTTTAACATGTTATCCTAGTACACAAAAATATACATTACTAAGTGAAATTCATAAATCAATTGTCGAATCTTAATCAAATTTATATGGACTATCTCTAAATCATGACTTACGTTTCAATAATTAGTGGACCGAGTGATCACCTAATAAACTATTTGTATAAACCTATTCTTCGAGTCGGTAATAACGAAAGATAACCTCGGTTTGTTGTGGAGTTGTTTGTCAAGTCTTAGGCATAAGTTCTGGTCCAAGGACAGAAACCTATAGTAACTAAGGACGAAAGCTTGTTTGCTGACTTATCTCATAAAAAAACTTGGCTGATTAAATTCAGTTTGTTAAGAAAATACAGCAAACTATGACCATATAACTTAAATAAAAGTTTAACACTGCTCTATGTGCATGAGTACATTTTGTTAAGGAACGTATTCACAATTTCCGAGGTCTACGTAAGCGCTACGGGCTACGGTTATCTTATTGCTCGATGTTACATTGGACTGCATTGCTAAGTGTAATCTTATTTACTGTGACCGTTTTAAATGTTCCTTTATTGCTTCTGCCTTTCTTTTAAGCTTGAACGATAAATCTGTTAATACTATGATTATGACCTTTATTCTTTTTAAACCTTTAACAGTAAAAGGGGTATTATTATTATTATTATTTTTATGATATTGGAAGACAAATAAGCAGACGGATTTCTTGATGGTAAGAAATTCACGCCGCCTAGAGACACCAAAGGTGGTAATGATGCGTTGCCAACCTGAGACTGGGATGTAAGGCCTCGAGCAAAAGTAAGTTTACCGGCTACCTTACCCTCCAAACCGGAACACGTCATGACGTTGTGGCGGCAGGAATAGGTAAGGCGGTGGTACCAATCCGGGTGAGTCGCTGCGAAACTCTACCACCTAGTCAGATGTCACGGTCTTAGTGATGGTAAGCCTATGCTCGCCTTTTGTCTAACATGTGTGTTTGTGTGTGTTAGAATGATAAATCAGTTAACACTGTGTGTGTTTGTCTGTCTATCTATCTCTCGAATCATAACTATTGAACGGTTGGAACTATTTTATTGCGTATTTTTGGTTTGAACGCTGATGTTGTCAAGTTTTAGTTGTTCAAATAAGATTTAAGTTAATTAAGTGGTATAAACTTAGTTTTTGAATTTAGTTAATTACTCTCCTTGTGTTTTTTCAATTGAATTTAAACAAACCTGGTAAATATTTACAAAATACAGAACCAAAAAGGGAACTTCCTTAGTAAATGAAATCGTAGACATCTATACCTATAATAAATCTGTAGAAGAGTCAATTCTGTACATTGAAAATATTGAAAAAATAAATAGCAGGAGGTGTTACTGGATCGATACCAAACCCAAATATGTGATTAAAAAAAAATTTGTCTGTCTGTATGTTCAGGCATCACGCGAAAACTAACGGTTTGATTTCGATGAAACTTGGTATAATTATACCTTATCATCCTGGGTATATAATGGGATACTTTTTATCCTGAAAAAATACGTAGAAAAAAAAATAATTTTTCAGTTTTATCACGCGAAGACCGACATCCGACGGAGTCGCTTGCGGAAACTAGTTTACAATATAGTTGTCTGGCTTGCAGTGTGAAATTTTAAACATTCGTAAATATAAATAATAATAATATTTCACTATTTGACCTTCATGGAGTGAGAATTTTGATGACAAAGGTAATGGCGAAATTGAAGCTACATTGCATATTCAGAGCCGATATTATCTTCTTTCTGAGACCGATTGTAAAATCAGATTTTTTTTGAGAGGTCAGCGAACGATTTCACTGCTTTTATGTATGAGACAATCGTACCCTATAGACACCACTGACGTTACAGGTGGGTCGCTGTTTTGTTGCTGGTATGTTGGGCCTATGATGCAAATCTACCTTTCTGGTCGGACCGTATTACTGTCATTATTGCGGCAGGAATAGGTAAGGCTAGGAATTCTTACCAGGGCAAGTTGATACATATCACTCTACCACCAGTGCCTTTGTACCAATAAGGTAAATACCATGGTTTTCAAAAATGCGCCAAGAAGAAGGTTTCCCGTTTATTTTAATGCTGAATTTCTTTACAAACATACATATCTTCACGCCAAATTACTTACGCGGTAGACAGAATTTCTCAACATGTTTTTTTAATTAATTTGTTTATTTAAAGCTGTATGCAAACGTTGATTATGAAAGTTTGTGAACTACTAGAAACATTAAAGAAAAGGGGTAAATTATCAAGCGTACATAATTCTTAGATAATCAAACGCTAAGTAACCATCCTACCGCTAACTAACCTGGAAATGATTATAGATTCGTTGGATTCTAGTTATGATCTAGTTGGTTCTAGTAACTGGCAAACTTTCTTAAAGCTCAAGATCCAAGTTTCAGCTTTTGATATTCATTAGGAACATGTTTGGTGATTAGGTACAGGTGACGTGTTTTATTTATCTTTAATTTGTTCGCCTTTTTACATTTAAAAACTATCCAAACTTAGGTTGATTTAAACCAAGCTAGTAATATTATAAAACATAATTATTAATAAATTTAGCATATGAGAACAAATATTAAAACTTGCCTGCTTAAAAAGTCATGGATTGAATCTTTTTTATTAAATTAAGATATTAAGAAAATTGATTGATTTGACCGACTTGAATAAGTGTGTAAATGTAAGTGATTGGATAACAGAAAAAAAAAGTATCAACATACTCGGTGTCTGTTTGCAAACACGTTGCAAAATCATTTAAAAAAATATTAACAGGATTTTTAGGCAACCCCTTTTTAATATGATTTCTAACATACTAAATTTGTTATCAAATACGTTTTGTACTCTATTAAGAAACTTAAACTGAAATTTAAGCAGTAGCTTAAGTTGTAGCCTTGATGAAGCTGTCATAAGCGAAACCGGTTGCCTATTTATAAAATAATAAATTAGTAAATTGGTATTAGTAAATATAAAATAGTAAATTAGTAAAGTAATACGTAAAACAGTTTAAGTGTTACTTCATTTCAAAATATGAACGTATTATACTCTTATCAGCTCGGTGAAGGTCGATGTAGGTTTGAACACGGTGATGTATATGTTATATTACAGTACTTTGGATCTTCTACAATATGATATGAACTGTATTGTCAAAGTATATTCTGCAACAGCTGTAACAAACTAGATGTAGCCCTTGGCTTTGTCTGTGTAATAAAGTTTTTTACTATCCTGTAAAAACTCGTTGGGATAGAACTCGTATTGGGATAAATATCTGATATCATTTTTCAATGTTAAGTCTATCTCAATTTAAGTTAGTTTAGTCTTCGTCAGTTTTAAAAGAACAAATTTCAAAGTGTATTAAAATCTATTTATAAACACTTTCACTTTCCACAATATATTTTCATTTTATTTCATCAGGTCCTGATGATGCTTGTATAGCGAAACCGGTTGGCTTACCTATAAAAATAAAAAATAAAAATATATTGTGGAAAGTACAAGTGTTAATAAATATATTGTATCAGGAATGGAATTCCACCAAGCACCAACGATAGGAAGTATAGAAACTGTA
>NJDD01000002.1:0-12803 GCA_002245505.1 Calephelis nemesis
GCACCCCAGGTACTGAGCCCCCCCGCCACGACAAGGCTTGGTACCCTGGGGGGGAAGGGAAGCCCTGCACCAACCTTTAAGATCGCCCTTTATGCTCTCTCGACAGCAACAATATGAGACTTAGATGTACCTCCCCAGGACGAAATGCAATATCCTACTATTGGCTGACATAGCGTTAGATAGACCATTTTGATTGTATCACAATCCGCAACATGTCCGAGCTCCTTGAAAATATAAATAAGCTTTCTAAGTTTAGTTGCCAGAATTTCAGTATGCTGTTTAAAAGAAAGAAATTGATCTAAAAATATGCCAAGTTATTTAATATTGTCACTCGTTTGAAGCGTAGGACAAGAACAAAAGGATGAATTTTGTCCACAAGAATGACCAGTGATAACATAGTTACAAGGCAGCAAGAGATTGGATCTGAATGCAAACGCCATATATTTATCATCAAAGCTAAAATTTAAGTGTAAGTTTTAGTTAAGTTCAAGTTTAACTTAAGTTTAAATTGATGATGTTGTAGAAGAGAACCCGGTAGGCTATTAACAAAGTAATAAAATATAAGTGATACGTAAAATAAAATAAATAAAAAATAAATAAATAAATATTACTGGACAAGTCACACAAATTGAATCTAACCCCAAAGCATTCTTAATACTGTGCCCAAAGTAAGCAAATTATATGCTTGTGTTATGGGTGCTAGTCAACGATACTGGTACATCGAAATACTTAAATGATACCAGAATAAATTGAATAAACACCCAGACCCGGAAATGCAGACATTTAAATGTTCATCACACAAATGCCTGGCCCCGTCGGGAATCGAACCCGAGCCTCGCGGTTGGTCAATGTAGTTAGGCGTGTACGCTAGCCACTCGACCAACGAGGCGGTCAAAACAGTACAAGGTTTATTTGTTCAAAATAAGAATCGTCCTGGGATATTTATTTATTATTAATCGTTGTTACTTTGTAGATCACTAGAGTAGGTATTTATTCTATTAATGGATTTAAAGACAAAACAAGTAAATTTACTGATGGAAGTAAATACATGTTGCCTGTACACACCAAAGAATTATAATATGTCAGTGTAAATATAGTTGTATATTAGTGTATGTGCCTCAGATTGCATACTAATACTACGTACCTAGTAGGTGCTAAACCGGCAGAGGTTATGTAAGCAAGCATCTGGACCGCGGTGTATTGTATCTGGAGCAGGCGGACTGGTCACAGCACGGTATGCCGGCTGTGTGTCACAATAAAGGTCTGCGCAGACGATGGACTTTAGGTACTAGCAAAACTAGACACAACGCACACGTCTTTTTTTGCCTAGAAATTAAATAAAGAGTATGCTATGAAAACGAAAACAAATATTCACTAACCACTGAATAAAAAAACACTGAGTATTCATTGATAACATTCGACGCTTGTTGCGCCTAGTTACGTTGGTACTACCCTCGGGCTGAGCACTCTGCTCGGCCCACAAAGCTCGGTGAAGTTGCATAAAATCGCGAGATTGGCAACAAATTAGTCATTAAAAAAAAAGTTGGTACTACCACTCGTAAATAGGTCCACTCTGGTTTCTCAGTATCCATAATAATTCAAAAGACTTTTTGTGCTGCTTACTTTTAGTCCTTAGTAAGCATTATTCGATACAATTTATAATTATTAGAGATTGACGACAAAGTTCCCAATGGACCTGGTCTGTGCATGCCTTTATGCCCGGTTCCTATATTTAAGAAACGAGTCGTTTTGCTTACTTCGTTTTTTATACGAATCGTAACGTGTAACGATGTAACGTAAATGTAACGATCATTTTGTGGGATATAACAGCTACCAAACACTCGGCTCACCTGATTGAAAGAGATAATGGTGACCTATAGACACCATAGATGTTAGAGGTTCGTAGCTGTTATATAGCTATGGTGTTAGGTCTAACGTAAACGTTTGCTGCCTGCTCTACCCTCCAGATTAGAACACAGCAGTGCAGAATACTGTCTTCGTTGCAGAAGGGTTAAAAATAAAGAGCTATTTTATCTGAGCAAGTTTGCAGTGATTAGTAGGGTTGCTCTTGAATCTTAATTAATGCAATAGTGGAAATTGAATCAAGTATGTCCTTCTAGGTACTCTTGAACACAATACTTGCGAATTCTTAAAGTTTAGCTAATAATAAACAACAAATTATTTTAACAAATTCATCGAATTTTAAGGGACCTAAATGGTAAAAATCCGCTATCAGTGTGTTCAAGATTAACTAAAAAGACATATCCGATTTTAAAATCGAATTTGGTATGAAATGGATATTCAAGAATAACCCTACTATTTAACCTTTACCAGCGTTTACGAGCTACCAAGCAGGAACTTAAGTGGTCTTTTCTACACAAGGTGTACCAAAGAGTTAAAAATACTACGTAATAAGAGGCGGGACTTCCATATATACATAGCAAACCCGAATTTTGTATGAATGACACAAGAATGACAGATAGATATAACCCGTTTTATTTGAAAGTAAGTTTTAAGTCATTCAGATAAAAGGCAACTAGTGTCATATGATTTAGGCGAATAAAAAACAAAGCAAACTTATTATTTTTTTATATGAGAGCTGCGCCAAACTGGGGTGTACATTCAGTTACATTTATATCAGTCAGGGTTAGCTCTGTACTTTCTATTAAGCATACAATTTTTGTACTTTAAAGTAAGGTCAATTCATATAATTTGTAGTAGGTTGAAAATACATTACAATATATTTTAAAATAAATCTCTGTAATTTATTCTCGCTTCGCGTAATTATCGTGAGATCGAACAGTTTGCGCCACGATACAGATTATATTGCCAATACAAGTAACTAAATACGATAATGGCTTAGAACATATATTTAAGTAGAGCTCAAAGGTAAGTCGTGAAAGATTCTTTATTAAAACTTAACAGTATTTAGAATCCGTTTAAGTAATATTTTTTTAGACAGCAAAAAATCCTTACATTTCAACCTTTTATTAAGCCTAGGTTTTATCTGTAAACTAATTGAAGTACTAAGCACAGAAGTACAAACCAGGTACCCACGATTAACCGAAGATATTTAATTTTATCTTATCTACCGCAAAACTACACCGTCCTTAAATTGTTATTATTCAGGAATTCAAAAAAAACATGTTTTGAGTTGCCAATGATATGTATCTTCATAAAATTTAATTTTAGAATTTGTTTATGTAAATGTGCCTCAATTATAAATTAAGTAATGAATGTTTATCTGGTTCATAAACTGATTATTATGATTATAAAAATTAAGTTTATTTACGACAACAAACATACTTATTTTAAAATATTTATATTAAATCAGCCCTTTGTCCTAAATTTTATTGTTACGTTTTTTTTAAATCATAATCTTGCAAAAACTACTAATGATGTGAACATTTAACCTTTTGGGTAGTCGATAGTGCGCAAACTCTTTAACAAGATGCCCTCCGAGAATGAGTATGACCATAGTTTCCCAACATCCGGACCCCAAACGAATAACATTTTGTTTCCGCTTGCGACACCAACCTCCTCAACGGTTAAAAACATTCAGGATTAAATATTTTTTAGTTATCTTTACAATCAATCGAGCTGGAATCGCCAGTAACCTTACATACGCTTAATTTCATTGAATTCATTAATCGTAGCAAAGAAGTATACGTTATGGCACAGAACAAGTAAAAGTACTAACATACTTATGGCACACACACTAACATATTCAAACAGCAGTAGTAAGTACTTTAACATAGTCAATTAGCAGTAGTAAGTAAAAATTAAAAAATTGACTTCGATTGCAATGTTACGTTATCTAAGTTTACAAAATATTATTCTCTGTTTCTCTAGGATTCCATCATCAGATCAAAATGTGGTGGCGATGGGACTACCTCGGAAACATGTTCTTTGATTTTAAAAAAAAATTCAAAATCGGCTAGACAGAGAAATCGATTAACATATTTAAAAAATGTAGGTGTCGAACATATAACCTCCTCTTATCACTCTAACGTCCGCACTCAGAGATGTCAATTAACATTTAATCTATCATTAAGTAACAGTTTTGTACGAAAAAATTTCGACTTAATGACTGATTAAAAGATAATCAACGTTTTTGAGTGTGACAGGAAGTTTTTACGATAAATTCGTAGAACAATTTCTATATCAAGGTTTGAGTTTTATTAGACTATTACTTGGTTTGAGCTTGGCAACAAAGTCTGCTAATTACCATATTAATAATATCCACTCATAGACCTAGTTTACTAGGCACTTCAGAAAATTCGAATTGGGTTACGTTTTTTATACCCCAGCAAAAATAGTGAGTTGTTATAAGTTTGACATGTCTGCCTATACCATGAAAATTCCAAAACAAATAAACCGATTTTGAAACTTTATTTTTTTTCTTTAATCTGGCGTAATCGAAATAATTCTTAATTACAATAATAGTTTTGTAGAGGGCAATAGGTTTGATATCTATCACATTTTGAAGCTTAGTATCTTTGGCTAGTCGTGGGTACCATGGTAGCAGATGTGCCGAGAGATGTGAGATGTGTGTGTGTGCAGAGAGAGGTGTCTCTCTGCATATTTTTAATGTTATAAATGGTATCTCACTCCTAAAATAGTATAATACACCTAATTTGTCATATCATTAAAAATCGCCTCTGTGGTCTAGCGGTTCAGTGGTTGGACTTGACTGCATGAGGTCTCGAATCCCGGGTCGTGCAACAAAAAAAAATTGGGTTTTCCCAATTATCTTATAACAAAAAAAATGTTGCTCGGCATTGGAAATGTGCCCGGTTGGCGATAGACTTGCCACCTATCACATCGTGGGACTTAGTGTCTTCGACTAGTCGCGGGTGCCCTGGTTGTGCCTCTGCCTTAATTTTTATTAATAATTCGGGGATATGGGCGTGAAGATGGTACATTAAAAAGTCAACTAACTTTGTCGTTCTCTGTTTTTAAGTCCACCGGCTACCCTTACGTCTGTACCTGAATTTGACATTGTTATTATGGCGAAACAAGTAGGTAAGCTTGTGTGCTTGTGTATTCCTATCCGTCAAGGCACAAATCAATAAACGTACATGCAAGAGTTATAGTTAAAGTCAACACTACCCTGTTTACATATTTACTACCTGTATAAGCCATGACATGCACAAACTATTGCCCGGTTTCTGTACGGTAAACACGTCGTTTTGATTAAGGATGGTTTGTATTAATAGTAAAGTATCTAACTACGATTGCTCGTTTTTGGAAGCGAACTACGAATATTTTATTGAATCAGGCGTTACTTTGCAGAAACCCATTATAACAGATGTAAAGTAAGCTTTTATTTTGCTATTTCCGCATAAGCAAATTAACTGCTATGGCAAATATCCAAATGACACAGAATGTGACAAGCATAACTAACGTTCCCACCGCCCACGTCCGCGACCAAAACACGAATATAGGAAGAGCTCGGGAAACAATATATATTGTCACGTTCTTTACATGTGACTACCCTATCTAAAGTTCCCACCTCCCATCTCCGCGACCAGATCGCGAATAGAGTTCGAACTCTGGAAACAAAACCACATGTCGCGTCCTTCGCCAACTTTGTCGAAGAACTCACCAAAATAAACACCATATGTCACTCGGCGTACGTTTCGCCTCGACACCGAGGCATCCTCAGGAAAAGTTAACTCGTGTGTCATCGTTGTCGTCGTCGAGCTAATCCTTTATTAGTGTACTGGTCGCGGAAATGGAAGTTGGGAACGTCAGTCAGGCTTGTCACATTCTGAGTCATTTGAAGGAATATTTGCCACAACAGTAACACTGCTTACTCGGAATTACCAAATTAAAAGCTTATTTTACATGTGTTAGAACTACGAATAGTTAAACTTTTGGATTACGATTCGTTGATTATAGGAACCGGCCATTAATCAGCAACAGCGGTGATGTTCTTATGACATGTTAATGTTTCTAAAATTGAACTATGACTCTGTCTCTAAACCGAGCATGAGCTTTGGTTCCGATGGCTTTCCTTGGAATTGCTTAGTTACCTACTCGTATTTATTTTTATTTTTTTTATGATATTGGAAGGCAAACAAGCAGACGGATTTCCTGATGGTAAGAAATTCACGCCGCCTAGAGACATCAAAGATGGTACTGGTGCGTTGCCAATCTGAGGTCAGGATGATAGGCCTCGAGCAAAAGTAAGTTTACCGGCTACCCTACCCTCCGCACCGGAACACGTCATGACGTTATGGCGGCAGGAATAGGTAAGGTGGTGGTACCAATCCGGGCGAGTCGCTGCTAAACTCTACCACCTAGTAAAAAGTATTTATATGTCACTGTCAAAAAAAAGTCAGTTCACCAGTATAAAGTTCATCCACAACAGAGAAAAAATCCATCAAGTAGGGAAAGTTACAGGGATACATACCTGTTGCTAAATCTAACTTTTTTTTCGATTTCCAAAAAATTCATATATACAAAAGTTTTAATTAAGGAATGAACCGATTTTAACGTTTTTTTTACTGTTTGTAGATGTATGTAGCAACTTGTCCGTGTTCACTCCCCTACCCTACCTTCACTTTCATTTTCACTGCCCTACCTACTCCTGTCATTGTATTGACTCTGTCAAGTTAAAGTCCGCAGGGTAGGGAAGATGATAGACTAGCACAATAGGCCAAACCTCCCAGCCACAAGATAGCGACGCACCTATATCATCTGTGGTGACTATAGGCCACAGTGGTCTCTCACTATCAGGATAGCCGTGTGCTTCTTCGCTGATCTCTCACATAAAAGAAATTAAATCAGGTCTTGTCTGGTCGGTCAAATGAAAATGTAAACAAAATCTGACCGATTATTCTTTGATTTATACACAATCCTATATGTTTTTTTTATTTACTTTGATTACATACTATAGCAATCACACTAGTTAATGAAAACAAATAAAAGCATCTTCACCCCCATATCCCCGAAGGGGTTAGCAGAGGCACAACCAGGGCACTCACGACTTGTCGAAGACACTAAGTCCCACAACGGGTTAGGTGGCAAGCCTATCACCAACGGGCACATATCCAATCTCAGGGAACGTTATTTTTATTAGAAAATTTAAAATAAATATTTTCTAACTTTTTTGTTGCCCGACCCGGGGATTGAATCCGGGACCTCAAGAAGTCAAATCCGACGCCGCACCACTAGACCACAGAGACGATAATAATATAATAGTTAATAGAATATACTTTTCAATTAATTTCAAATAGTATAATTGTTTTGGGAATAAACCGCCAGTGCTCGCCATTGCCGTATTCCGATCTGATTTATATTGGAACTAAATTATAGTTTAAACTGTAATATACATGGTGCAAACGACGCATTTATACCAATAGGAAATCTGCTATTTCTATTCATCTTATATATAAAATTCTCGTGTCACAATGTTCGTTCCCATACTCCTCTTAAACGGCTTGACTGATTTTCATTTAAACATCTATTTTTTATAACCCTAAGAGATGAGGGTGAATCTTTTTCATACTCCTTAGTGTTAAGGATGACTCAACCCAATTTTTTCATAGCAGAACAACGTCTGCCGAGTCAGCTAGTATGACAATAAGCTAGTGAGGGACTAGCTTTTTCAAAAACATACATAAGTTTAAAAAAAGGCAAAATTATATTTTAATAATTTAATACAACATAAACATCACCGAGGAAACAAATTTGGCACAAATACAGCTGGTGTATAAGAAACAAGGTTCATACATCACTTCGCCATTTGAACACATAAATATTATATCTTTCTATATTACAAATATGAAGAGTAAAGTACAAACAAGAGGTAAAACTTAACGCCAGCCATGGCCTAGACCAACTAGTGGCGCTCCATAGCCCAACCCATGACCTAAACCATAGCCCAGGCCATGACCTAGCAAAGGTGCATGTGAAATACCATGGCTGATGATTGGGGCGGGAAGTGCCACACTATGGCTTACAATGGGAGCAGCAATGCTGTGTCCACCGTACAGACCCAGTCCGTGACTACCATACAGACCGAGTCCATGGCCTCCGTAGAGGCCTAATCCATGGCCACCATAAAGACCATGCCCTAGAAGAGGAGCGCTGCCATAGCCAAGGCCGAGGAGACCTCTTTTCTCGTTCTTCTTCTCTTCCGCGCCGTAGACTGCGACCGCGGCCAACAGAAGGATGCAAAGCTGTAACAGAAGTCAAAAGTAATAAATAAATACATAATAAATAATATCCCTGGACAAGTCACACAAATCGAATCTAACCCCAAAGTAAGCAAATTATGTGCTTGTGTTATGGGTGTTAGTCAACGATACCAATACATAGAAATACTGAAATAGATACCAGAATATATTTAATAAACACCCAGATCCGTAAATGCAGACATCTAGACGTTTATCACACAAATGCAGGCCCCAGTCGGGAATCGAACCCGAGTCTTGCAGATGGTCGATGTAGTTAGGCGTGTACGCTAGCCACTCGACCAACGAGGCGGTCAAAAACTTCAGAAGAACTTCAGAAGTCTTGAAGAATATGAGCCAGAATTGTTTTATATCAATCTTAACTTATGGAAATCTGACTTCGATGTGAATCTTGACATCTCGTTGTAGTATCAACCAGAAAGATTCCACCTAGTAAATAACTTTTCCAGAAACTTGGAACTTTTAACCAGGGCACCAAAACTATAAACCATGTGTTATGTATGATTGTTGTGGCAGAAATTAGTAAAATTTGGAAACTACTCTTATTTTATATTTTTATGATATTGGAAGGTACCTAAACAAGCAGACGGATTTCCTGATGTTAAAAAATTCACGGGACCTAGACACACCATAAGTGGTAATGTTGCGTTGTTAACCTTAGGCCTCGAGCAAAACTAAGTATACCGGATACCTCATCGTTCAAACTGGAACAAGTCAACGGCGAGCACTAATGTAATGGACTCAGGAATAGGTATGGTGGTGGTACCAAAACGGGCAAATCGGTGCAAAACTCTACCACCTAGTCAGATGTCATGGTGTTAGTGACGGTAAGCCTATGCTCGTATTTTACGAGTACGAGCTGTTTGGCAAGAAAGCAGATGGTCTATTCTGCAAAGGAGCCCGGACCAACACGGGGAAAACTTTTTGCACATGTCCTCTTATGTTCTAATAGAACATACGCAAAAACAGATTTTTGAAATTTCTCGGCTTAAAAGAATTTTAAAAATATACCGTCTCAATTTGCCAAGGTAGTCGCAAAAAGTTACTTACTAAAGTTAGAGGTTACAGTAGTTGTAACAAATTAACTTTTGCGACTATCTTGGCAAATTGAGCCGGTATATTTTTAAAATTATTTGAAGCCGAGAAATTTCAAAAAATGTGTTAAGATTTGATCAAAAATTAATCTCGCAAAATCTTTTTTTAAAAACTTGTTCCATTTTGAATAGATTTTACACACAAAGTCCATACATCCTTAAAACCCTTGTTTTATTTACAAAGTTTCCTAATAAAAAAACTAAGTCGTAAACTTATTATTTTTTAATACAAAATAGAAGTAAAAATTGTGATTTTATACAAATTGCATATACGTAAACAAAACTGTAACAGCAAAAAAAACAGAGAATGTAATAGTTTGATTTAGATATTTTCTTTAAAAATATTTAAAAACCAAAATTCCTTTAAATTTGTAAAATAAAATAGTAAATATTTAATTTATTTGTATGTAGTTTCTCCATTATAAATTTAAAAATCGAATATTACTTTATATTAGGGCCATAAAATACTTACTGTGGGTTTCATGTTAAAGGCGTTCAGTTATTAACAAACTCTAGTCTGGCACCGTCCCTAGCGTTTATATACTGGCCCTACACAGCTAACCCCTCTAGGCGTGGTGGTATCAGCCTACTAGACAGGTCGTTTGTGAGTCACCCTTATTTTGTAACATTTAATTACATACGATTTGGTAGAGTGACAGAACGACAATTTAGGAAATAATAACTATTTATCGCAAGTTGTTTCATAAATCGATGCATTTATGGGAAACTATTTATCTAAACTCAGTATAATTTTTACTCGTAAGTAATCACGTGTATGTTTAAATAAACAACTTTAAACTCAATTGGAGTAATTATCTCATAGCTGAAATATGTATGCATAATTTGTTGTATATATCAAAATCAGTTTTTGTTCGTCTCGGTAAAACCTCGATGAAACTCGAGAGAGTCTGCACCGATTTAGCTAATTTTGTTTTTGATTATTCGCTGAAGTCCAGGGAAGGTTAAAAAGGTAATTAAAAGGAAAAACCGCGAGAAACTAGGAAAAGTAACATTTTAAGTTTTCCCATAGGTACAAGCGGGTGTAGCGAAGTTCGCCGGGACAGCTAGTAAATTTAAAATAATTAAATGATAAGCGCAACAAAATGCAAAAAATCGATTTCGATTTCATTACGTCCTATAGGTACACAAAAATTGATTATTTTCGATTTCGATTTTCGTGTGATTCCAATATATACTATTTACATATTACTTTCTAGTTTCTAGGTTATCTCTTTGCTACCAAGTCTCGATCTGGAAAGGTACGCTCTTTTTTATTAATAAAAATCTGATAACAAATTACAATGAAATCGATTAACATACAGAAAACAATATTTGAGTCGAGCATATTATAACCACCTCCTTTTTAAAATCGGTTAAATTTAGTTTATTTTCTGTAGTATTATAAGTATACGCTCGCTGACCGCATTCATAACAGTTAGATTTGAAAAAGAGTGGGTTGAAAGAAAGCGGTGTTAAAATGCGAAAGGGCATGCTCAGCTCGTTCGGTCATGTGGAAAGAATGACAGATGAAAGATTGACAAAGCAGATATACAATGCAAATGTGGATAGATGTAGGTACACGGGAAGACTAAAGTTGACATTCCATGATCAGATCATTCGGGTATTATCCGAAGGTGGTGTCAAGAGTCTCCGAAACCGGCGTGTTTGTATGAAAAGGGTAATGAATGTGAAGTAAGCCAGTGGCACTCGATACACTCTGCCTACCTCGGAAGGAACTTGGCGTGAAGAGATTTTTGTATGTATATGTATATTTGTAGTATTATTACAACATATATACAACATACATAGTGCAAGTCAACCGGCTATTATCATATACCGTCTTACCTGTTCCTGCCGCCATAACGTCATGACGTGTTACGGTTTGGAGGGTAAGGTAGCCGGTAAACTTACTTTTGCTCGAGACCTAACATCCCGGCTTCAGGTTTGCAACGCACCATTACCACCTTTGTTGTCTATAGGCGGCGTGAATTTCGTACCATCAGGAAATCCGTCTGCTTTTTTGCCTTTCAATAACATAAAAAAATAGTTTCAAAATTACAAATATCAGTTAGTGCAGGCGTGAGAGCCTCCTGTCCGTTAACTCCCACCGTTTACGTTCTAACTGAACCTATAATGAAGTTTAAGGTCGTCTACCTACCGCTTTTACACTACATATCTAAATAGTAATCTTATTAACGCGAACCTCGACTTTTGGGGCAGCTCCATTTCTAATTTTTAAGACACAGCTCTTATAATATCTTAATTTAAATTCAGTTAAATTTCTAAATACCTTTATTCATATTTTTATACACATTTACAGCGAATTATACCATATAGTGGTATTTTTTTTTGAAACACTCATTGACTTCGTCTCACTTAACAACGCCATCTGCTGGAACAACTTTATTGCTCACAAAAAAGAAGTGTTTTTATTCGCCAATAGATGTCAGGAAGAGTAATATTTTTCAATTAAAACACCTCCACTTTTGAGGCAGCTGTATTACCAATTTTTAAGACAGAGCTCTGATAACATCTAAGTTTCAATTCAGTTAAATTTCTGTACACCTTTGATCATATTTTTAAATGAAGAAACACTTGTACTGTTTTACGTATCACTTATAATTTATTAATTTATAAATAGCCTATCGGTTTCGCTTATGACAGCATCATCAGGGCTAGAACTTAAACTACTCTAAACTAGTTTAAGTAGTTTAAGTTTAGTCTTAAACTAGTTTAAATTCTAGCCCTTAAATTAAGTAATTAAAACGACTTGTTTCTTGAATATAGGAACCGGGCAGAAGTATAAAAAACGTAGAGCATTTTTCTCAATTCAATGAAATCACATCGTCAGAACCTGACTCGGTGGCAATAGGAAAACTTTGGGGTGCGGTTTTTTAAATAAAAAATCATTTTATAAAAACCATAAACAAATGACGGAGCAACTGTCTAAAAAAAGTATCTTCACGCCCATACCACCGAAGAGGTAGGCAAAACCACAACTAGGGCACTCACAACCAGCCGAAGATACTAAGTCCCACAATGTGACAGTTGGCAAGCCTATCGCCAACCGGGCACATATCCTATCGCGAGCAACATTTTTTATTGGAAAATTGGAAAAACCCAATTCCTTTTTGTTGCCTGACCCGGGATTCGAACCCGGGACCTCACGCAGTCAAGTACAACAACTGAACCGCTACACCACAGAGGCGATGAAACTGAGAAACTGTCTGATATACATAAAAATAAAATATGAAACTTACCTTTTTTGACCCGTAATACGTCTTTGATAAAAGTTTTTTAATATCTATACGCCAATAGTTCGCCAAAACTTAATTAATAAGACTAATAAGAAAAGATTTTGTTATTTTATGCTCCACAATTTTATAGGTAAAAAGTTTAATTAGTAACATTTTTAATTAACATTATTTTTTTATTCGTAGATGTTACAGGTGCGTCCGCTGTTCTGGTGGCAGTACTCCATAAAATGTAGCATAAGCCCTACATT
>NJDD01000002.1:19506-29665 GCA_002245505.1 Calephelis nemesis
AATGATGGTAAGAAATTCACCCCGCCTAGAGACACCAAAGATGGTAATGGTGCGTTGCCAACATGAGGTCTAAATGTTAGGCCTAGAGCAAAAGTAAGTTTACCGGCTACCTTACCCTCCGAAACGGAACACGTCATGACGTTATGGCGGCAGGAATAGGTAAGGCGGTGGTACCAATCCGGACGAGTCGCTGCGAAACTCTACCACCTAGTCGGATGCCACGGTGTTAGTGATGATAAGCCTATTCTGCAAAGGAGGAAGGAACATGAATAATAATGACGATGAGTTGTGACCATGAGACTAGGATGTTAAGATTCTTGCATAAATTTGACAACAATCCCAATCTTCAAACATGAATATAACAGTGGCGAGCACTGACAGTGGCAACCTTTAGACCATATGTATCACATAGTCATATCCAGTCACTTTATACGAACTTCGTGGCGCAAGAGTCATTTATCTAGATATATTATTAAAAGGATTCAGGGGACCAAACTGAGTAATAAATACAACTTATTATCTTATATTTAAAATTCTCGTGTCACAATGTTCGTTCCCGTACTCCTCTGAAATGGTTTGACCGATTCTCATGAAATTTTATGAGCATATTGAGTAGGTCTGAGAATCAGGAAACATCTATTTTTCATACCTCCAAGTGACGTACAATGTGATATTGTGGGACTTAGTATCTTCGGCTAGTCGTGGGTGCCCTGGTTGTGCCTCTGCCTAGCTCTTCGGGGATATGGGCGTGAAGATACTTTTTTTTCCTACCTTGTTACGCATAGTTTAAAAGTCATTGCTTATCTGCTTTTCTTTGATGTATATATAAGATTAAAAATACATTTCAATTAGTAACATTAATTTATTTAAATAATATATTACAATAAATATCTTAACATTAAATCTTACATGTTAGAAGTATTATAACGTCGTGGCAAATTATAAATCAAATGCAGTCATCAATTGTTCTTATATTTCCTCACCATATGAATTCTAAACACTTTTTTGTAAAATGCTGTCGTTAAATGAATTAAATGTATTTATTACTTTTTACAAACACAAAATTACGTTGTTTGTCTTTCTAAAACAACTTCTTCTAGTTTGAATTTCCCTTTAACAGTAATTCAAGTGTAACCATAGCAATCGTTTACAAACTTTTTATCTGAAAAATCTCCTTTTAGAAATAAAAAATATGATTTATAACTGAATAATACTTAACAAGAGAATATATTACTTAATCAGAGCTGATCACCGATTATTAAAAACTACACGTAGCTTCAAAATCCTCTATAAAACAAATAACACAATCGTACAACCGTATGAGGTAGTTGTAGTATTCCATGTCCACAATAAATATTTTAATAATTGCAAAAGTGTGTTCCTTTAGAACACATTTAACATTCCCACCTAAAAGTCTAAACTGATTGTGGTGAAACATGGCATACCGGTACGGTGACGGTAAGGTATGATAATCATAGAATCCCAGCCGAACATAGTTATTTTTGAGGCAGAGGAAAACTACTTTAAAAGGCGTGCAATATGTAGTTCATAATATATAAGTTGAACTTCATATTAACTTACAATTAGACACCATTTTTAAAAAATACTGATATACCTATTTTTCAGTTAAAGCGCATGTTGTTAAGGTTTAACATTTTAAATAACGATGATTTTTTATTTTATTTCATAGTATACTATTAATTACTTACAGTACAGCTTTAACTTCATGATAACATAGGTCACACACTATAGGTCCAGAAAATGTAAATGGTAAGCAGCCAAAATAACACTGGGTTGCTCATGTCCAGTTCATGTTCCGTCCTATCTTCCTAAACAGAACGTGCCTATGAGTTGTGAGCATTCACATGGCGATAGAAATAGGAAAGACTGTATCATCAATCAAGATTTATTGATTCTGATTAAGAAATAAATTTATCGGAAATGTTCTAGTGGCCGATCTAGCGGTGGTTGCAGCGCCAACGGGATATGGTTGTGGAACTGTTGACTGTTATCTTCTTCACTCCGGCCTTCGACGCCTTGATGAGGTACACCATATTCCTGACCATGATTAACTAAGTCGTAGTCATTTTGGCCAAACCCTTGACCCTGTTGAGAGAAATCCTGACCCTGTTGATGATAATCATGGCCGTGCTGTCCAAAGTCTTGTCCACTTTGAGAGTACTCATTCGGCTGCCCGTATTCTTGCTGAGGCGTTCCGTATTCTTGCTGAAGATGATGCTGATTATTTAAACTTTGTTCATATTGAGCCTGCTCAATTTGTTGTTGAATATGATGTTGGAGCTGGTGCAAATCAGGATACTGATTTTCGGTATGATGTTCGTAAACTTGATTCCCTTGTTCCTGTGAGAAATGGTAGTTTGGCTGAGGGTAGTGCTCCCCAGGATGAGCCTCATTTGGCTGCGTTGAGACTGGAGACCAACCATTATGGTCTAAAGGAACTTGCGTTGGCTGTAAATTAGGCTGAGGTACAGTTGGATATACGTGGGGAGTTTGAGCTATTGTTTCCTGAGTGGGATGAATATGTAATTCAGGTTGAGGAAGAAACTGAGTACCATGTAAATGCACTTCAGGCTGTGGAACTAATTGTGTTGAATGAACGTGTACGTCAGGCTGTGGAACAAGGTGGTTAGCAGGGATGTGTGCGTGAGGCTGTGGTACCAGTTGTGTCGAATGTAAGTGGACATCAGGCTGGGGAACTACGTGGGGTGGCAACAGCGGTGTCTGATCAATTGCCAAACCAGGGGAGTGCTGTTCTAGTACACCATGCTCTAATGGTACTTGGGAAATTACATTGAATTGTGGGATTTGTCGTGGATATAGCACCTGCTGAACAGACTGAATACCATGTACCGGGGATAATGGTAAAAGAGGCGCTTGGAAGCCGTTTAATACAGGATATCTTGGATATGTTGCAAACACCGATGTTTGAACTGCACTTCCAGGGCGAATAACATATGGTATTCGGGGAATCACAGGTGCTGGAGGGATTGCTACAGCTGCAGCCGGCAGAAGAGGTCTTAAGTGATTCTGAAGAAAAACTGGAGGTGCTGGTATTGGTAAGGGATGTGCCGGAACAGCTGGCTCGGGTAATGCGACAGGAGCTTGTACATGAACCGGTTGTGCGAAAGCAGTTGGTTGAGCAACTGGAACAGCTGGTGCGACAGGTGCTGCATGGGGTATAATAGGTACTGGCGCTGGCGAAGGAATACGAGCTGGTACTATGGGAACTACAGGGCTAGGGGAAACATGATGGTGATGGTGATGGAAATGAGAGTCTGATTTTAGGAATTTTGTGTGTGGAAACTTTAAACCAAAATTTGGATGTGGCAAGCCGTGAGCTTTATGTCCTCCAGAGCCATGATGAAAATGTGGATGAGTCAATGGTATTTTGACAGCTGACACCGTAGCTGTAGGTGGATATGTGACTACCAGAGGTTTGAGAAGCGAGTGGGTAACATGTGGAATATCATGTCCCACTTTGTAGGTCGGGATGGGAGACAAGATCCCACGTTTTTGATGTTTTCCTTTCACGAGCCGGCTGATGAGCTTCGCTTTTGATGCTTTTACATGGCCGATGTCAGCAACTGATGCGACGATGCACGCAGATATCAATATCGTAATCTGAAATACATACAATGTTCATATTAGTAGAATACCAATACTATGAAACTTTAACAGAATAAGGGTTCTATTGTCAAAAGTTGCAAATATAAGATAAGTATGTATTTTTTTTGTTTGAGTCTGTGAATAATTACTCGGGTCTACTAAGAAGGGTAAGAGACAACCGTGGTCTATAGACACCATAGATGTTACAGGTGTGTCGAGCTAACCTGTGGTCGGGATGTTAGCAACCAACTGTGCAAGTATACCGGCTACCTTACGCTTCAGACCGAAACATGGCATGTCATGGCAGGAATAGATAAACCGGTGGATCGACCCGAGAAAGTTGCTGTACCGCACCTTGTTACCAATAATAGTTTGAAAATATTCTGCTCATTAGAGCAACAAAGACATTAATTAATTTCATCCAAAAAACTGCTATTGGAGGATTAATGGCGATTTTACAAAGAAGCTAGTTGTAGAGACTGTGATGGCAAGAGTTTGCCCTTTGTTAAATTGGCCATGGTCTCTCCGGGTAACTAACGAACCAACGGAACGTGCCCTTCATAAATATATTTATATTATACTATAAAATAATATTGCATTATTGTAACAATACTTTCTTTAATGCCACTCTTTCTCTGATCTCACTATTTCGATATTTCTTGGACACTCTCAGGAGCGCTCTCATTTTTCCTATTTTCATGTTTTCTAACATTCCCATTTTCCCTTTTTCAGGAATAAGCTCAGAATGTAAAGTGTATATGTTTAATGTAATCAGTGTAGCGCCCTAAAGAAACCACGAAGTACAGTAGCTTATCCGACACTACTTTCACGTTTTTTCTGGCACACACTCTCCTTTCTGCCGACCTCTACTTATCTTACTTTATCTATCCCTGCTGAAAGCACTACCGAGATACCGAAATATATACCGAAAACAAACTCATTTATTTGTTCTAGAACTGTTACGTTTACTAATCCTCTTGAATATATTCTGGCTACGTCTCTTTCTTATATTATTTTCGTTTTATGCTCATTCAATTCACTTTTCTTTCCAATCGTCATACATAAGTACTGTATATGTTATAGTACTGCCATCAGTGTTTGCAGCTCAGAAGATTGGGAGCCCAAAATTACATCGTCGATTGTTCATAGCAGACAGGTCACCAATAGGTCACACATTTTTTCTTTTTTTCGCATGCTCAGTGTCCTTATTTTAGATTACAAACAATCTAAAATCTTTAAAAGATTAGATCTGCAGCTAGTAAATTTTCTTTTACAAATTTCACATCAAGTACGTACATTTTAGGAAAATTTTCAGTTTTCTTCAATTTTTTCCTAACTTCTTTTACCTATATTGTTCCCTCTTTAGTTCTTGATATGATCTTTATATTTATTATTTTCTAATGAAACATCGTCACCCGGGATAGAACATGTGCCATGTTGGCATTAGGCTTACCACATATAGCATTGTGGGACTAAGTATCTTAGGCTAATCGTGAGTGCCCTAGTTACACATTTGTCTAATTTTTTGGGGATACGAGCCTGAACTTACATACTTGCTTTTATACAAGTAAAATTTATAACACAAATGCTTGTGTACAAGAGAAAGAAGGCAGAAACAGTTCAATACGCTTGTTCCTTTCCGGAGCTGTGGTAGGGACTAATCCTGATGGGCTAATGCAGCGCACTCTACCGACTGACACCCGCTTATAACTATCTTATTTAATTTTATAAAACAGGTAATTAAGATTTAGTATTTAAATCAGCAAGCGGACGCAAATTGGTACATGGCATAATCCGACCATCCAGTTTACGTCCAGGTAAATTTCGACATCTATATATTTTTCCATTACCATAATTATGTGGACGCAAATTGGCAATAAGCATAGTACTCATGGTAGAAATAAAGTAAAACCGAATCCCTATAACATATTATAATAGGTAAGGCGATGGTACCAATCCGGTCGAGTCGCTGCAAAACTCTACCGCCTAGTCAATTAATTAAACATAATGTTTTTTTTTTCGTTACTCATACATTATTACACATAGATTAGTTAAAATATATTTACTACAAGGCTAGCACTTATTAATTTAATAAAAAATTATAACGATCGATTTTTACCCTACCATACACTACCAACTAAACTAAAGAAAAGAAAGTAAGAAAAAAAACAATAAAATTTAGACAAACTAAATTATAAAAATAGATTATAGAAAGAGATTGTCCTTAAATTTCCCGATTAGCAAAGCAACTTCTTAAATATGCATTATAATAAAGAAAAAACATTAAAAAAATTCTATTATTTTTCTTGAAATAGTGTACCTGCTTCATATACATTTTTTAATCCTTTTCATCTGATAACTAAACAAATTGTTTCATGGATTGTGGATAACCACTTACTTTGTAAGATGCTACCCTTACTATTAAAGTAAATTCAATAACAGTCTGTCAAACTATTGGGAACCTCTGGGGGGTTACCATAAGCTCTTAAAACAGTACTATTTCAATAATACTAATTGTCAGTCGAGAAAGACAACCTTATGACGTATACCATAAAGTTGCTTATAAAGGCAGACTTTTAGCAGGATGGCAATAATACTGCTATAAGAGTTCATGGCAGGGCCCCTGCTCTAGTTTATTTTTTTAACTCCAGTTTGGAACATGGCAGTTATAAACACTGACGCAATAGCAAAAGAATTATAACAGTTACCACCTATTTCCCGAACATAATTACTCTGAAGTCAAAACGTAGAACATGTTTGCAAACTTTCTCCCTCACAAATAATTGTAAAACCAAAGGATATTAATCTGTTAAATTATTGCCTAAAGCACTACACATATCACTTTGTATTCACTTTATTATCACTATTTTCAATCACTCTTAGATTTGAACCTCTAGTATAGAACACTTAGCACATTATCACGTATTTTGGGAACACTGCATCCAAGATACTCACAATGAATCCCCTCATGTCGATCGGTCGCCTGCACGACGCGACAGTAGCACACAAACCAGTAAAGTTCAACGCAACCACCTATACTTATAAACTATAATAAAAACAATTTGTATGTAAGTGACGATTCGGTTTCACTTGGGGTACCCGGACGCTAGCCTATTCCATGATTTCCGAACCTAAACGTGTAAGTCTACAAGAATTCCTTGTAGTCTTCTAAATTGAACCCAATACTACAAAGTTAAGGTTCATTTTTATTAAATCATTACGGGGTAAAACAATCACGTATTTTGGTGTCGTCATTCTTGTAACAGGGACCTATCAAGGAATACTAATCAATCAGACGTAACCGAGAGAAAATTATACCAGTGCAACCAGAGACGGACTCAAGACATCAATTCATTATGTTCATAATATTCACTAGGTGGTAGAGTTTCGCAGCGACTCGCCCGGATTGGTACCACTGCCTTTCCTATTCCTGCCGCCATAACGTCATGCCGTGGTAAGGTAGCCGGTAAACTTACTTTTGCTCGAGGCCTAACGTCCTGACCTCAACGCACCATTACCATCTTTGGTGTCTCTAGGTGGCGTGAATTTCTTACCATCAGGAAATCCGTCTGATTGTTTGCCTTCCTTTAACATAAAAAAATCATCATCATAAGCAATATCTAGAAAAAAATAATTTATTCGTACCTACCCACAGGGCGAAACAACCAAATAAGTTTGAAAATTATAGGGGTACATAACTAAAACTAAATAAATAACTTGCAGTTTGAAAACGGTATATATAAATATGTGGCTTAAGAATATATTCGTTTACAACAACGTTTGAACGTTTAAAACCAAAAATCCCCCGGTAATCTGTGGTATAGGTATGTAATATGTATAGACTACTGTAAAAATTCAATGTACTATACTTTACTTCTAATAATTATATTAATCTAAAGAAATATTGAAATTAAAGTTACCGTGGAGTCTTTGAAAATAAAATGTACAAATTTAACAGAAAATTTAAATAAACTTACCAAATTACATAACATAATAAAATTACATAACTTTCCAAGAAAGTAAGACCCATAGAGCACTTAACATTATCAACTATCGTCTGACGTCTTGGTAATGTAACTGCGTCGTTTTACAAAAAATGTTTACATCGCGTTACGCTTTGAAGAGCAAGGGTGCCACTATAATTAAAGTACCAAAGTACTCGAAATACATGCTTTCAATTATAGTTAAAATTAAAGTATAAAGATAAGAACAAAATTTATTATTTTCAATAACCCCGGAAAAACTACACGCAAATTTACTTAGAACATTTCGATCACGCCAGCTTTCAAATAATAAAAACGACGGGTTGCACTCCGGGAGTGCCGGCAGAAGTGAAAACTTGAATATTACTGTTTTGTTTTTTGTAATGGTTAGGGAATAATTTTGCACGAATTGCTTTAATTATCAGTATGAAAGTACTATCAGTTATATGGTAGAATACAATATTCATTTATTGCACTATTGCACACAAACATTACAACACGAAAATTCGCGAAGACGTGAGTTTATAAGTTTTTACCCACTCCAAAAAAAAGTGAGTAACGCCGCTAAAGAGGTTTTCACTTCAAAAATCTGCATTGAAATAGGTTCATCCGTTTAAAAGTTATAATGTCATAGACAGACAAGCACACACAGAGACACGTCAAACTCATAACTCATTTTTCTAACAGAGGTTAAAAATGGCAATTAATTTCACTTGTAACTTGTCTTTATACACAGAAAATACTTTAGTTTTTAAAAAAAGTATCTTCACGCCCATATCCTCTAACCTACCTTGGCAGGGGCACAACCAAGGCACCCACAGCTAGCCTAAGACACTTAGTACCACAATGTGGTAGGTGGCAAGCTTATCGTCAACCGGGCACATATTCAGTCCCGGATAACGTTATTTTTGTTATAAAATTGAAAATGTACAATTTCTAATTTTTTTGTTGCCAGACCCGGGGATCGAACCCCATTAAGTCAAGTCCGCTAGACCACAGAGGCGATACTTTAATTTAATTCAAATCAATGATGATCTAAAACTAGACTCAATTTATTAGAATCACTTGTACTTCCCAAAATTCCTTTTTCTTTTAGCAAAACGGTTTCGCTATTTAAGCTTTGTCAGGGTTCTGCAATCAGTTCTGTTTCATATCATACCAATACTGAGCAGCACTCCAATTCGCCTGCCCGGTGTCAAAAAATCTTACTTTTTCAAACTTTCTGATCTTTGAGACTGGCCAATACGTATAAATCATAAACATACGTGTTTACATGATTTAAATCGATTCAGCAGTTCTTAATCATTGAGTTTTGTAAACAAATAATAGTTTAAAATATATTAGTTTAAGTATACCTACTGTATCTATATCTGTATATCTGTTGATAAAGTAAATAAAACAGTTAATACCTAGTAACCTAGCTCTTTTATAGGATATGTTTTTTTCTTAGTTACATGTTTATTATTTGAACTTATAGAAAATAAAGACTTAAGTAAGTGTAACGTTAGGTTGACATTAGTCTGTCACATGACACATCTGTCTGTCAATCACAGTGTAATTTAGACTTTTGTAGGTACCAGGTTGAACCTTTGCGTACTTTAATCTATGTTTATTAATAAGAAAGTGAGTTTATAATATATGTTACTTAATATAGTAAATGTATATATCCAATTCTACAGTGCAAATCGTTAACTTTTATTACTTTTTTATTTTATTTTATTATTTTTACCGGTTCAATATTAAATTAAAAAAAACAAACTTCAATGGAATAAGACCGATTTAAATAAAATGTAGGTTAGATTTTAAGTTGGACTTATAATTAATCTTAAAACAACTAACTTAAATGGGCTACTGTTGTCCTTAATTTACCCGTGACATTACGACGATACAATAACAACAACATATTTTTTATGTTATTTTTAAACAATTACGAAAAAGGGTGAGGTTATATGCTCGTCTCTTACATTTTTTTATGATATTGGAAGGCAAACAAGCAAACGGATTTCCAAAGGTAAGAAATTCACGCCACCTAGAGACACCAAAGGTGGTAATGGTACGTTGCCAATCTGAGGCCGGGATGTTAGGCCTCGAGCAAAAGTAAGTTTACCAGTTGCCTTACCCTCCAAACCGGAACACATATGACGTTATGTCGGCAGGAATAAGTAAGGCGGTGGTACTGATCCGGGTGAGTCGCTGCGAAACTCTACCACCTAGTCAGATGTCACGATGTTATTGACGGTAAGCCTATACATGCCTTTTACGAGCTGCCTGGCAGGAAGGCAAATGATCTATTCTGCAAATATGCCTGGACTGGGGAAAAATTGCTTATTCCGAACCTGTGTTATCCATTGTAATGCGTGTCTTGCGCCGCGGTTACCAAATGTCCGAACATCACTTTCCAACGCTCTCACTATCTGCTTCCGATTCTAATCCGAGCTGGATCGAATGCATTCCTTAAACAGCTAGTTTAACACTATTACGAAACCACGATGTAACCTAATGGCACATAGTGCATTACGTCATCAGAAAATTCAAATATAAAACATGCA
>NJDD01000002.1:29998-41363 GCA_002245505.1 Calephelis nemesis
ATTAAGTAATATTTTATTCTTATGTTATATTTTTTGTATATTTAATCTCATTACCCACTGAACGATGTTTATATAGTCTCCTCAGTCAAAAAGATTGTGTGCTAGAGTTCGCTTTGTCTGGCGATAAGACCGCCATTTGTGTACTAAAAACTTTAATCACATGCTCCTGTTAATACCAAACTGTACTTATTTTGTAGTAAGTTTAATTGTGCACAATAAAGAGTTCATTAATTAATTCATTTATTAGTTAGAAAATCCATAGCAAATAGTTAACGAGTTTTGGCGCCATCGAGAGAAAAGATGGTCAAAGTTTTTTCATATTTATTGAATTTTGTGTTTGTGTTGAGTAAAATTAGTCAATTTTGGTGGCATTTTGTATAATTTTCTCCAGTGAAAGTGCTTAAATAAAATTATCACAAAGAAATTAGCGTATCGTGTATTTCTTTGTTGCCGCCAAATCTCACTACATGAGCTTGAGTAATGAGGCCACTGCTTTACCCAAGACCCTGACATGAACCAGAACACGTCAACGGCAAGCTTTGACGTTATGGCGGCAGAAATAGATAAGGCGGCGGTACCAATCAGGACGAGACGCTGCGAAACTCCACTACCTACGTTCCATCAGTCACCATTTCTTTGATACGAGTTTGACTGCAAAGCAATTAAAAGGAATGGATGGCTTTGGAGTGGTGGGTAAATATTGAAATACACAACTATCTTTTGCTGCAGTGAGTTCAAACATGCAGTTGTTTTTCAGTTTAGGCCCATATATATAATTTACTTCTACATTGAGAAATGATGTACCTTATAACATATTGTAATCTAAGTTACATTTTTATTAAGAGTCTTAAAAAGGATGTCTGTATGTCTGTTACGCGTTTACTCCGCTAATTAAGAATTGAATTTAATTATTTTTTATAGTGCATGACATTGCTTTTGATCAGGTGATTCTATATGCATAAATCTAAATAATATATCACACTAACCGACCCAGTGAACGTCGTATCGCTTGACATGAAATGCTACTAACAGTTTGTATTTAATAAAAACATCGTTTTACCCATTTCATCTGCCATTTTCCCGGATTTTCTTTTCAGAAGAATCTTATCCTGACAATAACCACCACAACAAAAAATAATAAGCAAAACTGATCCGTAATGGCGTTGTAATAAACATTTTTCATTTCACTTTAATTATTTAACCTAAACGGCCTTACAAATAAACACATTTTAAAATGGAACGGAATAAACTAAAAATAACCAAAATCTTTATTTATAAACTCGGAATAGTTTTTACTTTGTATAGCTGTCCATACAAGGCTTATTAAAACCCCCACCCTAGTTTAAGTGCCGAATATCTATATATATATATATAAAAGAAAGTGGTGTTAGTTACACTATTTATAACTCAAGAACGGCTCAACCAATTAGGCTGAAAATTGGTGGGGAAGTAGCTTAGAACCAGGAGAAGGACATAGAATACATGTTATCCTGTTCGATTATGAGGAAACTGGGAAAAACAACATTTTTAATTTTGCCCCATACAAACTGAACGGGCGGAACAAAGTTCGCGGGAATAGCTAGACTATAATAAATTAATAAATCTACCTTTGACGTCGGTAGCTGCGATTTTTCGTTTTTACTTAGCTAAATTTAATGTTTCTAATATTAAAATTATTATGATGGAAATAAGAAAGTAGTACAGTAGGGTTACTCTTGAAGCTCGATTCATGCAATATCTATAATATAAAAATGAATCGCTAAATGTGTTGGTAAGCGCATATCTTCCGAACGACTTTACCGATTTGGCTAATTCTTTTTTTATTATGTTAATTATTATCAGGAGAAGGTTCTTATGAAGAAAAAACTGGGAAAGTTGCAAGGAAACTGGGAAAAACAATATTTGATTATTTCCCATACTGAACGGGTGAAACGAAGTTCGCCGGAACAGCTAGTTGAAAATAAGAATCGAGTATGTCGTTTTATGTACTCTTGATAACAATACTGGCGAATTATAAACATTTAGTTAACAGTAAATTATTATTTATTTATTTATTATTCTTTTATTATTACTTATTTATTATTTATTTATTTATATTATTTATTTAGTTATAGGATTCGTTTGAGAGGTGATGGAGTTATTGCCATGTCAGTCTAACACAAATTAGTATATTATATAATTAGGTGGCAAAGAACAATTTTGTTTAACTAAAGTCCACTAGTGAAATCGTGTATTTCCGCCAAATCATACAAAAGAGCATAAGTGAGGAGTTGTACTCTAGTCTGTGGCGCTACTCTAGTTGTAGAAGACCACCGCTTTACTTAAGACCCTTATATGACATTCTATAACGACTTATGACTGTAACAAATAAAACTTAAGAAGTGAATCGAAAATAGATAACAAGAAAAAGAATTTATTAATACGGAAGACGTAGCAGTATGGACTAAAGGTCTTAGCCGGTCTCAGAAAAGGACAAATTACTTAATTTAAAAAAGGAAGCTGCTCCCATTGCCACTAAGCCTGAATTTTTGTGTAATTTTAAGCACTCTATCACTATAGGAGGTCTTGCTAGTAAAGTGCTATGTGACCTATCCCAGTATCCCAGTCCCAGTATTAATACTATAAATCCGAAAGTTTGTTTGTTTGTTCCTTCTTCACGGTCTAACCCCTGGATCGATCTGAACGGAAATTGGTGTGGGCATAGTTTAGGAGCCGAAGAGTAACATAGGATACTTTTTAACCGACTTTAAAAAGAAGGAGGTTATCAATTCGTCTGTACAGTTTTTTTGTATGTTACGCGATTACTCAAAGATCCCTGAACTAATTTGGAAGGATTCAGAGGTGATTCCAGGGTCACTAGGTCAGGATCTGATGATGAGATCCTAGGAAAGTCGAGGGAAACTCTGAAAAAAAATGTTAGCAAGAATAGTGTTTTGTGGATTATACCTAATCACTTGCTAGCATTCGACAATGGTCACTTCATCATGCTGTGCTGATGATGGAAGCAATCATCAGCTCACCTACAAAAAGTACCAATTCTTCAAGAATCTAACTCTTTCAGTTGATACATTTTAGTTCGTTCGGTAGGTATTTATTATGTAGATTATGTAGAAGTTCTGATGATGAAACCAGGAGTGATAGACACTTCCCACTATCCCACTGCAATATTATAAATCCGGAAGTTTATTTGTTTGTTAGTTCTCACCAATCTGAATGAAAATTAGTATAGGGGCAGTTAAAGAGCCGGAGAGTAAACATAAAGGACTAGCAGAAGACGGTTGAGGGAATCGGAAACCTTTACGCAGACGCTAGAGTGACTTGGGGAATAGGCTGACCGTCAAGCGTCTTTGAGTGATTTGAAGACATTTACACAGACGCAAGTAAGAAGATCAGCTAACGCTCAGCGTCAAGCTCAACGTAGAAGCATTTTCAATAGGTTTAATAGGAATGTGTTTGTTTCGTGTTCAAGCACCATTCTATTATGACCATACGTTAGAGTATAAAAATTCTCCTTCGATTTAAATTGGAGAAATGAATAAAAAATCTCAGCATTGTGATCTCTTGATCATTCGATTTAAATGAATATCATAGGAAATATCGAAGTTTTAAAATTAAATCAAATGATCGAGTACTGCGACCACAGCTGACGTGCCAAGCCGGCAAGTTGTCATGAGAGAAAGGCGGTTTCGGTGTTCCAAGTTAGCTCTACAAGATAAATACTATGCTGCCCAGCCAAAGAACACTACAGTCATAAATAACAATAATAATAGGATTTTGTAACTACCGACTGCACGGCCTAGACGCGTGGTTGGCTTCTTACAGAACGGTTGTACGCAGTGAGCTACTTTTTAATTATTTTTTTCAGAATGTTGGTTAATTTACATATCCAAATAGATACCTTTTACCGTGGATTAACGATATCTTATCGTAAAGGAACAAATGTTTAAGTAGTTTTTTTTTTCAATTTAATTGCATTCTTAAGTTAACAAAAATATATTACATACTTATGAATAAAAAGGGTGAGAAAAAGATTACGACTCTCTCGGCAGCCTACCACTGCAAAACAAGTAGGTAATGAGACAGATAATGAAAATGAGCTTGATGTTGAGTCGGAACATAATGAAAAACTTTCTTTCTCCTTAAGTTATCTTGAATTTACATGTACACTACACCAAGAGTGACTGCTCATGCCACTCTACCCCTGGAAGGTCCCGTTCTTTTAATGTGAAATTACCATTGTTTGTAATTTTGGGCTGAATGATTTTCCGGCAACATTCAAAGCTGAAAATTTTGTTCCTACAAATTCTAAAAGTGAGTTTCCAAAGGTATCCCCGAAGGGTTAGTTCTGCCTAACTGCACAATCAGAGCACCTACGACTAGCCGAAGACATTAAGTCCCCCAATATGATAGATGGCAATTCTGTAGCTAACCGAGCACTTATCCAATCCCAGGCAAGAGGCAAAATTATTTTGAGTAAAAAATTGAAACTTCACATTTTTCATTTGTTTTTTTTATGCCCGGCCCGGAGACCGGCTAGGATCTCAAGAAGTCATGTCTGATGCCGGACGGCTACACCACATAGACTTTCTAAAATTTTCGAAAAATCTTCTGGTAGAGGTTTCTATGACTTGGGATACAGTTTAATTTTACAGGATGTGCTACTACTAGTAGTAGAATACTGTAGTAGTACTAGAATTCATATAATGTGAACTGCAACCATTAATCGACACATTGCTTTAATCAATATTTATTAGTAACATAGTAAAAGTGAACATCGGCTTTGGCTACCAAAATTGATGAAATTGCTATTATTAATTCGTTAGTAGTTTTACCAAGACTACTAATGATTTTTTATGATATTGGAAGGCAAAGAAGCAGATGGATTTCCTAATAGTGATAAAATTTACGCTGCCTAGAGACACCAAAAGTGGGAATGGTTCGTTGCCAATCTTAAGCCGGAATATTAGGCCTCGAGCAAAAGTAAGTTTACCGGCTACCTTTTCATAACAAACAATTTTTGTTCGCATGCGTCAGAATCAACCATCTTTTTCGTACTGTTTTTTGTAAACAACCATGCTAAATTATCCGCTATCCATGTATTAAAAATTAAAATATAAATCAAAGTTGATTAATTAAATCGGAAAAAAAATTTTGTACTCCATTATAATTATGTTGTCTGTACGAAAAGGAACAACAAAACGGTGTTGTTATGGAGTATGTAAAAGTGATACACGATACAAATCATTTAAAACCAATAGATTCTATTTTATAATTTTTTTTCTTATAGACATCAGTGTCTCATGGAGAAGTTCACAACGTATTTGATGATAATACTTGTTTTGTTGAACAAATATTACCAGATCAAACGTCAGACATGAGTATGACCCTTGGAGATATAAACCCTGAAGAAACTTGGAAGCATACAAGAGCAATAGAAATTCAGACAGATTCGATAAAGATCATGGAAAAATTTATTATCTCTATTCGCAGTGGTGAAAAAAGATGTATATTTTATACAAGTCTTTTTTCCCTTTTTGCGGACGCCTATGACATTTTAGCCACCTTTTCAATTGTTCCCAAGTATGAGCTTCAACTGATTCATAAATAAGTGAAGCACCATCGATGGTTTTTTCCAATAATTTATTTCTTTGTGGAGATAACAGTCCTTGGCCAGCCATTGTTGATTAAAACAGTACGAATTTTTTGAATTACCGCCGTTTCAACATGGCGGCTACGCATGCGCTCATCTGATGATGAAAAGGCCTATAGGTAAGGCGGTAGTACCAATCCGGGCGAGTCGCTGCGAGACTCTCCCACCTAGTCAGATGTGACGGTGTAAGTCGGGCTGAGCACTCTGCTCGGCCCACAAAGCTCGGTGAAGTTGCAAAAAATCGCGAGATTAGCAACAATTTAGTCGCGACGGTAAGGCTATGCTCGCCTTTTAAGAGCTGCCTGGTACAGGAAAGCAGATGGTCTATTCTGCAAAGGAGCCCGGACCAGCACGGGGAAAAATTGGCAGTAACTAGGTATGTATTAAATCCTGATACTAGTTCAAAAGTCTTGAATCGACTACTTCAAAACGTTCTTGCCGGACTTCTAAGTTTGAGCTGCTGAAAAATGGTCAAACTTAAACTTGCACTCACATAGTTAAATACTACCTATCTACACCACCAGTACATCACCAGTGGAGTTTTAGCACTATGTAAAAATTTAATGGTAATACTTTAATTTTATTTACAACATCAAAATATTTTTCATGATATATCTAAACTTAGGTACCTACATAGGTACTGTTTATTTTTCAAATGATTTTTAATTGTTGTTTTTAATTTTATCCCAGTCGGGGAAAGGCAAAGGATCTGAGTCCATACGCCACGTCTTCCGTATTAATAAATATTTTCTTGTTACATATTTTCAATTCATGTCTTCCTTATTAATTCTTTGTTTCAGTCATTAGTTATTATTTTGCAAAGTCATGTCTGGGTCTTGAGTAAAGCGGTGGTTTCGTTACACAAGCTCGTCTATGAGATTTGGCGGCAGCGAGGAAATTCACGATACACTAATTTCTTCATGATTATTTCACTTGCGCACTTTCACTGAACAAAATTAAACTAATTCCCACCAAAATTAACCAATTTTACTCATATTTTACACTTCATTCAATAATTGTGAAAAGATTACGACTATCTTCATTCACGATGGCGCCAAAACTCCTTTTTCAAATGAATAACGGTAGACGGATTTTTTTTCTTTAAGTTTTGGCCTTCACGTTAGTAGTTTGCCATTCGTCAAGTAGAAATTTGCATCAAATTTAAGATTAATTTTAATCAATTATAATTAGTCATCAGTCATAAGTCGTCTGTAAGTCATGTCTCTTGCCTCTTGGGTAATGCGGCGGCCTTATTACACAAGCTTATGTAGTGAGACTTGTTGGCAACGAGGAAATACACGATACGCTAATTTCTTCACGATTATTTCATTTGTGCACTTTCACTGAACAAAATTGTACAAAATGCCACCAAAACTGACTAACTTCACTCAATATCAACACGAATTTCAATAATTATGAAAAAACTTCGACCATCTTTTCTCTCGATGGCGCCAAAACCCGGTAGACGGATTGTAAGCGGTATTCATATCGATCACGTCAGCTTTTAAACAAAAACACCGCTGCCTAAAATTTATAACACCTTTTTTCTTTCTATTTGTAATAAACTACAGTAAGGAAACATGTTAGGAAATCAAGTAACTTGACACCAACATTCCAGTTGCAGTTAGAAAGGGCGCGATATAAACTAAAATCTACTTAAACAATAAAAAATAAAGGTTTTTAAAACATTGTTAAAAACCTGTATTTTTAATCACAATTAACTTTAATATTTTTGTCATAAGCACTGTATTTCTTAAGTGACAGCACTGTATTTTCATGAAATCTAAATTGGTAACACTGCTCAAGTCTCAAATTCTCAAGGTTATTTTTATTTGTTAGTTTACAAAATACAGCCTGTGATTGCAATTTACAAGCGGATTATTTGTGCAATAAATTTTTAATTCAGACAAAAGATTATCCTGAAATGAATGAAAATCTTGGTATTTCCGAAATGAGTGGAGATGACTTTGATTTTGATAAAATATGTCGCATTTGCTGGAAAACCCGTTTAAACATGATATCATTATTTGCAAAAAATGAAAATCGCTCCCCTTTTGAAAAACTGGTTAACAACACTCAGTTAAAATTGGATTTGGAAGATGGAGGGCCTCACCTCATCTGTGCAAAATGCCTTGAAGAATTGGATATTTTAGTCAATTTCTTGGAAAAGTGCAACAAATCCAATGAACTTCTTTTCCAGTTTAATACGTCTTATAACACAAAAAGTTTATCAGGTAATTTGCTCTACCGTCACTACAGGCTTCTGTATTAAGTTATGAGCACCTTTGTAACTTGTTTAATCTAAAAATCATGCATTTAAACAACTAATAATTACCATTTTAATTAATTTATAGGTAGCTCGTTAAATGTAAGCATAGGTTAAGTGGGTCATTAATTACTAGCAAGATTCATAACTGGTGGTAGAAAACTGCAGCAACTTGCCTGAGCCCTGGATCACTGAGTCACTGCCTTACCTATCCTGCTGCAATCAAGACAGTGTCAAGTTTTGGAGCACAGTAGATCTAGCACTCCTACTTCATGATATAGTTATTATACAAGTCTCAAGTTGTCATTGTTAAGTTATTAAAAGGGGATATGTGCTTTCATATTCTATAAACAAAGTTAACAAGATCTGTGATTCAATTAAATTATAATAGATAGTATTTTTTTGACACACAAAATCTTTTCATAAATAAGTTGCTCAAGTTTTAAAAAAGCTAAAGATTTTTTTATCATAGAGACAGAGTTCTAATATAATTGATCTGCATGTAGGTTAGAAGTTACTTAAATATATTTAGTTAAATATAAATTCACTTTTCTAGTTAACTCACATGAAAGTATTGATCTAAATGTTTCAAAATCAGAAGAGTTATCAGATAAAGAGGAAGACATTCCATATCCTGATGAAAAGCGGTATGATAGTTGCAGAAACAGTATAAAACAACCTCGTGTCAAACTTTCCTGTCAATATTGCAGTAAAATGTTTACAAGAAAATTCAATTTGATCACACACATGTAAGTAATTACACTCATGTATGTTAGTCAGTGTGTTGTAAAAACCCTATTGCCTACTATTGGTATATTAGCTATTGATGGTTGAACTATTTAACTGGAGTTAATGCTGACAATTGTTTTCCTGTTTAGAATGTACCCACAACTTTACTTAGGCCAAAAGTTTCACTCCTAGTGATGTCTCTCTAGAAACATAGGAATGTCTAAGTTCTGTATATTTTCTTACAATCTTTTTAGCATATTCTGCTGTTAAATCAAAAACTGTGTTAAGTAAAAAAGCTGTGTTAAATAAAAAAGCTTTTAAATTAAATGTGAAATTATTCATTTTTCAGAAGATGCCATCGAGGAGAAATAGTGAAGTATCACAAAGTGAACTCAAGGCAAACATGTACTTCTTGCAATAAAAGCTTCACCTCTGCTACTAACCTCGCAACACACCTCAGGACACATACTGGTTACTGTTATTGTTAAATCATATTCTTATCATCATATCATATTATTATATCATATCATATTCATATCATATTGTTATTGTTAAATCATATAGATATTGTCTTGAAATCTAGTATCCTTTGATCTATAAGTAAATTTAGACCATTATCCATTTAACACAAAATTATGAAAGTTTTAGAATACATGCCGTACCTATATTTTATGGTTAATATAATACTTTGTATATTTTAGGTGAGCGGCCTTTTGTGTGTTCTGAGTGTGGTAACACATTTAGAAGTAAAAACACACTTAATGATCACTTAAAAATACACACAGGTATATTTTTATAGTAAAGTATGGTTGATAAACCGTAACAAGTTTTCTGATGGTATGAAAAATGTCAGATTACTAAATAATACAATTGTCAGCATATTTACCTAAGTCGCTTAAAATCCCAGCTTTAAATTACCAATGCTACAATAACACCTTTGGTATATGTGTTTATTACCATCATGAAATTTGGATGCAATTTTTTTTAATTCTTTCATTATTATGAAAGTAAGTTTTTGTTTTTTTGGCAAACAAAATGTTCAAAATGAAAATTAAATTTAAAATAATATTTATATTAAATGACTTCTGTGGTTTGGTCCTGTGAAGGGAATTCAAGCAATCTCGGGTTCAATCTCTTGGTCAGGCAAATAAAAAAGTGTTATTTTCAATTTTGTAATAAAAAATGAAAGGTGCCTGGGATTGCATGTGTACTTGGTTGGAAAGAGGCTTGCCACCTATCTCATTCTGAGACTTTATGTCTTCTGCTAGTTGTTGGTGCCACGGTTGTAACTCTGCTCACTTTTTCAGGGATGCAGTCTTAAAGAAAGACAGAACATTACATAACAATATTCGTTTTTGTTACTTAGTTTTCTTTGTAATCATTAATGAAATTTAAAACTATAACTTTTTAAGAGAATAAAATTCAAATGTGCCTAATATTTAAAGAAATGTGATTTAAAAAAGTGGATTTTTATCTATTTCAGGAGAAAAACGGTATATGTGCCCACAGTGTGGTAAGAGGTTCACAACTAACAAGCTGGCGGCACACAGCCGTTGGCACGCACGCGTGACGAGTGGTAGCGGCGGGCCCCCGCACGCGTGTGCCCTCTGCCCCGCACGGTACTTCCACAAGCAATCACTCAATAAACACCTGCGCCAACGACATGCGGATTAAACTGCTGCTTTGGATTGTTCTTTCTAACATAAGCATGTTAACAAGCAGCGGATTTCAGTGGAAAGACATATAACAACGTCATAATTAAAAATAAGTTCGTACTTTAGCCGTCTTTACGATGTAACAAATAACACAGTAAAATCTCACTCAAAACCAAACTGACGATTAAAATATGTTTTAGCCATTGACGTCTAAGTATATGGACATGAGATACGTACAAAAAAGCCTGCCGTTAGCTACTAAATATGGCTGCCGTTTTGAATTATAATGCTGTCCAGAAAAAGTAGAGTATCGATATCGTTACAATATGATATATTAGTGGCAATTTATAGTTAAGTTAGGTAAATATATAAGATTTATTATTTACCTACCGAATGAAATTGCAACTATCAACTTACTTATTTACTTAGTGCTAATTGAATAGCTTATAATTAGGGAAATGTAATTAAACGAACGAAATGATATTTGTTTACTTTTCACACGCATATTTTTTAAATTGTGGCGTGCAAATATGTTTATTCTTTATAGAAGTTAGCTTTTGATATTTATTTCAAGATTATTTACAAAAAAATTAACAGATTACATCCAAACCACTTTCTCTACTTCTAAAGTGAGCACTTGAAAGTATTCTTATTACGCTAGACTGTGATCGATATTTTCAGTGGCAATAGTATAATACATTTATATCTTGTTCAAATATTATTTTCTAGGAACTTAAAATAAAATATCGACAATTGTAATAGTACATACTATAAAATATGGCTTTTTTGACGAGCATGAAAACTGACATGACATCACTTTAAATCGACGCTAAAATGAGCTTAGACAAAAATGTCGTTATCTCTCTCGGCGTACATAATGTCAACATTTGTTAAAAAAAGACAATGAGATGTTGTTAAGTTATATGTCGATTCCAAAGGTATTTATGTAACTAAATTTGGTATAAAACATTGGGTCTTTAGTCAACTGAGGCCGCTCCAAAGTTATCCCGCGGGATGAGTTGACTAAATAATTTTATTATTTTTGTTTGGTGAATTAATCCTATT
>NJDD01000003.1:33449-77579 GCA_002245505.1 Calephelis nemesis
ACGATTTTGGCAGTAGTATGTTATGAAAAAGTTTGGTAAACAGTCTCCAACAGCTGCAGCTGCAGTCTGCCGGCTACAGCAAAACACTTTTATATTAGGTAGGTATATTTATTTGCTGGCAATGAATAACTTGCTTGACTTTAACTTGCCCCTTTAGTGCTAGCAGGCGAGAAGGGAGATAGTCCACTCTTTACAAAAAACCTAAACCAACACGCAAAAAACAGATAGACAGCATTGCTCTTGAAGTTGTTTTATCACATACCTAGGTACATAGATTTATAAAAACTGTTGCAGAGTTTGTTATCCAACTCCTCCGCTAGGACATGACGGTAGGTACAAGAATTAATCTTACATTGTAAGGGCTTTTACCTACTTGAAAGACAATAATAAGCACGTGAATGTTAAAAAAAGGCTTCACACAATTCAATATAGGTAGGTGCTTATTTAACATTGCGTAAAGTAAACTGTCAAATATTTAACAAGGGTTAGGCAAAAGTACCGCCACTTGCTTGTTTTGCTATTTAATGCTCGATTTAATTGTCATTATGTACCTATTCTTAGATTGTTAATAGATCGTTGTGCAATGTCCCAAATAGAAAAAAATACCTCTAGTCTACTCTACCTACACAGTCTAAGTGCGAGTCGGATAGGTAGCAAGGATTGATTAGGGGTATTGAGAGTAAAAAGTAACGATTGTTTAGATGTCACAAAATACAATTATATTTTTCAGCACTATAGGTATATACCTACTATAAATTATAAATTACAAAAGTTATCTGAACAGTTTTCCAAAATGTGCTAGGCCTATTTCAATAATTGCTATCCATAACTTATTCGTGTCAATTTTCGTTATTTTGTTATTGTATACTTCAGTACATATTCTTTTTGATTTTTGACATTTTAAAACATTGATATTTTAAAAAGTTAGATGAGGTGTTAGGTTCACACTTGGCCACATAACTGACTTACCTAGATAAAAGTTCTGGGAACCTCACTATCATTTAAAAGACCTAGTTTTGTCTCAAGTCTCAATGTTTGTTTCACTTTTGTACAGTATTGTAAAACGGTTTACAGAATAGGTTCATCTACCTACCTACCTACCTACCTACCCACCAAGTTTGAACCGTGTAGTCCTACTAATAGTTTGGAATACAAACGCTGTGACAAACGAACGGATAGACTGACAAACATTTGTAACTATAGGAATACCTACTATCTATAGGTAGATAAGTGTTTCTTTTCTGGCGTTCGGCTACGGAACTGTAAAAATTAAATGACTCCTTGTTTCCCTTGGTTCGAATCGAACCGATCGATCAAAATCGATTTACCCATTTTGATCATTCTTGTTGTTGTGTTAGTTAGGCTGTCAGGTAAAGATTTAAAAGAAACAAACATTAGGTATCGACCTATTCATAGGTATGTAGTTAGGACAGGACAACGTCTGTAGGCTCAGCTAGCAGGTACCTAATAAAAGGTTTAAGTAATGAGTAGGCAGTACTTATTTATTTGCATTTTAAGGGTGTTTTTCAAGAAAAACTTAAAAAGTTAACAGCTATCGGTTTAGCTGTAGGTAGGTACCTACCTACCAAATTGATTTTCTATTTACCTACTTATTGAACGGTAAACAAGCTAACTTCATATTCGGACCTGGGAGTTATGTTTAGGGTGTAAAATCTCTACAGGCACCTACCTATACAAATGTAGGTAGGTATCTGAATCTTTTGAGCGATAGGAACAACTTGTGTCTCTGTCTACAATACTTAACGAGCTTAACTAGGTAGGCAGCTAAGTAGTTAACGCGATTGGCCTTATTATGTTCAATGTTTTTAAGTATTTCATTTTAAAACATTACCTATTAATCTATTGGTACCTACCTATTGAGAAAGGATAACATTTCACGTGATCATTGCATCACGCCTGAACGGATGCTCCAATATTACTAATCATGTTTTGTTATGTTAGCTATTATCAGGAAAAGGTTCATGTCAACTGTGTATCAGAAAATAAAAAAATATGAGTTGCCCTACCCGAGAATCGTGCTCGGGACCTCATGTAATCACACAGGACCGCAAGACCACTGAAACGATTAGGTACCTAGGTATATCTTGATTTCATTGACTTTAGTGATAATAAACATAAAATATTTTATACCTACCTAGTGTACCTACAACACATCTAGGTTATTCAGTTAATAAAAGCTAGAATCAAATTGACCTATGTACCTACACAGTAAACAGGTTAATTAAAGAAAATATTACAAAATATATATTTGCATCATATTCAGTTGTGACAACCCTAATACCGTTTGTTTACATAGATTTTCTAAGGGGAGTAGGTAGGCAGATCTGGAAAAGCAATTAAAAGTAAATGGCGATTATAATGCGGAAGCAAATAATACTATTAATTTATTTATACTACTTACAATAATCTTAAATAAAACCTCGTAATTTTGTTAAGATTATAAGTTTTCTCACCGCTTAAGCTGACCCAGCAATTACCCACCATTTAAGCTAAATCACAGTAAAGAAGCCGCCTAGGTTTTAATTGTTATAGCGTTTTAATTGTCAGTAAAAAACAATCATTAAATGCGAAATAATTAAGAACGCTATAAATATGTATGATTCGCGAAGAAAGTCTAACGAACGTTAGAGAAATCTGATTTGCAATCTGAAGTCTACTGGCTAGTATGGTAGGAGAGTCCACTCACCTGATCCTCAGCTCCCCTGGATCGGGATAAAGAAATCACACACAACACAAGTTATTCTCCGTTGGATCACTGACACTCGCGGTAGCACGGTCTGGGATCGCGTGCGCTCCCTTCTGCAAGTCGACCCGTTATGTCGGCCCGCGGCCGGCGCAGGCGCACCGAGGAAAGCGGCCGCTTTGTTCTTCCATAGATTAACAGAAACAGTACCCATAATATATCAAGATTTTTCGACTTCGAAGAGGGCCATGTCGAACTTTTCTACGCACATAGTATACTAAAGTGTATACTAAAGTGTAGTTCAATCTTGATGCTTACGACTTGGCACAGCGAAAAACCTCTCGAGCATCCCTTTTTAGTTTTCGGATAAGTCACTGTAGGCTTGCTCCAAATTCATATGTAAATATGGAAGCTACTAGGTTTTAGGGTACCTTTATTGTCATATACTTTCGTAGGTTGTGTACATCTGGGTACATTAGTTGTTTGTATCTTCCGTTTGATGTCTTCGTGAAAACTTTAATACGATATCGCAACTCAAATCGTGGCCGAAAATCGATTTAATTTCGATTAATATGTCGATTAAAAGGTAATTAGCTGTATGGGATATAAAGTCACAAAATTTATATGGCGTGGAAACAAAACTGTCAGAGGGAAAACTAAGAATCAAGCGAAAAAAACTTCAGATCGTACCTATCTCTATATCTACCTAGGTATTTCTTTTGGCGAGTATAGATACTAACAAAATCTACCAATTAATGATTTATCATAATAACTTAAATCATTTAGCTCATAGTATGTATAAACTGTAAAAACGATGACCATAATATGTAATAATATTGCATGATATACCTAGTACCTACATTTATTTTGCTAGTTTTGTCAAATTATAAATATTTTATACAAACATTGCGAACCATAAGATATTATTATGTGGCAGAATAAGTGTAAAGATGACTTTCCATTATTTTTCTCAAATAATTTTTCAGATAAAGATTATTTTTCGACTCCTACATTTTTTCTATATTATTGTATGATAAACGATTTCTCTGAGTCTATATATATATGATATAATAGTATAATCGAAATCGGTTTTCATCTTTATCTCATATCTGATCTGATAATTTAAGTTTATACCTATTGTGATGTTTATACCTATAGTTATTTGACGAGTCTATAAAAATATGATAGTGTATGAGATGCGCAGGCTATCAATGAAGATGGGCGATGTTATCGCGCTGTCGATCGGAGGGAAAGTGGACGGTGCGACCTCCGGGCAGGCGACACGACGCGGGGACGTCGGATATAGTCACTTATGAGATACAAACAATTATAGTCGGTACACGTGTACTTAATATTAGATACAAATCACAAGCTCACATTGGTGGCTGTTGGAAGAGCAAGTTAACAGTGCGAGCTTAGCACTTGGTGACTACGGCCAATGTTAATAATGTATCTCAATCTAATGGATTTCAAGCAATCTAATCTAATCCCATACCTAATTGCCATACTTATCCAGTCCACAGATATATTATTGGCAAGCGATAACATAAAAATGGATCAAAATATCAATCTTGGACAGCGAGTTTTGGATTAATATTGATTATTAATATTGGCCGTTAGGAGGAGATAGATACAAACAAACATAACTGGTACTTGTACCCTTGTGCTTGTACCCTTCACACAATTTTTTTTTTAGAAAAATAAAGGCGACAGATATTTTTTGATAGTTACAGATAGTTTTGCCCGGAGCGGCGAAACAGCTGGTTCAAACGTACATTACACACGAGTTGGGGAAATACAATAAACTCTTTTAATTAACTCAAAAATTTTAAGAACATTTGTTCAACACAGATAACGTAAAGTATTTTTTCAACTAAGTTAAAACATAATCCAAAAAAATATTTGCCCATAGATATTTTACGCTTCTACATTTATAGGTACCTACTACCTACATGCAGTCATGCAAAACCTATTTCCATGGTTTTAAAAATCTACTACAAAAATTTCTTGTGCGTCTTAGTTAAATTTACCTTCAGAAAGGCACCTAGTTTGTTAAGTTTATTTATATCTTCAAAATAGGCAAAATGAATTATGGACAAAATTTTATACGTAATTGCACGAGTACATTAACTTCTAAATCCTTTATCTGCAGTTTATTAAAAAAGCAAAATACACATAACTGATTTTTTTATTCACTTGTTCGTTTGTCATTTTAATATATATTGTAAGAATTCAATTGCAACTTAAAAGCATTTAAATTAAAGAAATAGTTAAAACTCAATTTTAAACTACAAATTACTCGAATTTCACCTTTTTTGACTAGTGCAGATCAAGCAATAAGTAACCAGGGAGTAGAGTAAAATAAAGAGAACTAATAGAAATGGCGAAATAAGTATTTCTATTAATAATATTTACAATAAATTTAACTGAATTCGAATAAGACCTTTATAATAAAAAAAGCTTTAAAGTAAAATTGTTACAACTGTGTAGGTAGATATTATTAGTTATTTAACTTTGATAAATGTTTATGTGTACGTTGAATAAAAACAAACTTCATTATTTTCTCCAAGAACCAATTCATCTGTTTTTATTCTATAAATCATAGTGCAACGCCTCTGTGGTCTAGCGTTCAGTTGTTGGACTTGACTGCATGAGGTCCCGGGTTTGAATCTCGGGTCGGGCAACAAAAAGAAAATTGGGAAGAAGTAGAAGTATCTTCACGCCCATATCCCCGAAGAGGTAGGCAGAGGCACAACCAGGGCACCCACGACTAGCCGAAGATACTAAGTCCCATAGTGTGATAGGTGGCAAGCCTATCGCCAACCGGGCACATTTCCAATCCCGTCCAATAATTTTTTTATTAGAAAATTGGAAAAATCCAATTTCCTTTTTGTTGGCCGACCCGGGATTCGAACCCGAGACCTCATGCAGTCAAGTCCAACACCCGGACCGCTAGACCACAGAGGCGAAGAAAATTGGGTTTTTTCAATTTTCTAATAAAAAATGTTGCTCGGGATTTGATATGTGCCCGTTTGGCGATAGGCTTGCCACCTATTACGTTGTGGGAGTTAGTGTCTTCGGCTAGTCGAGGGTGCACTGGTTGTGCTGTGAAATGTCCTTAAAGTGATCTAAAAAGTTTTTTGAGTCGTTCTTTGTTTTTAAATAGTAAAGTCGTAGGTACGTATCTACTGATATTCGCTGCTTGATTAACCAAAAAGTAGCAGCTGCACATTACAATTTTATAGTTTTTTTTATTAATTGAAGTGGTAATGGACGTCGAGAAGTAAAGTTTATTTATGTACTTAAATATTTTTATAAATAGTACTTCATATAGTTTTTTTTTCTTTAATTGCTTGTGCGTGATTATAACTCAAATAAAACCCAATGCTAATAATACAGTAAGTATATTAACATTTGACCGCCTCGTTGGTCGAGTGGCTAGCATACACGTAACACGCCTTACTACGTCGACTAACCGCGAGGCTCGGGTTCGATTCATTTGTGTGGTGAACATTTACGGCCAATATTAATAATCAATCCTAATCCAAATCTTGCTGTCCAAGATTGATATTTTGATCCATTTTTATGTTATCGCTTGCCAATAACATATCTGTGGACAGGATAAATATGGTAATTTGGTATAGGATAGGCCGGCGGATACGCAGCTATCTAGATTGCTTGAAATCCATCTTTAGAAATATATTATTAACATTGGCCGTTAGATGTCTGCATTTCAGGGTCTGGGTGTTTATTAAGTTTAAGTATTTCTATGTATTAGTATCGTTGACTAACACCCATAACACAAGCACCCAATTTGCTTACTTTGGGTTTAGATTCAATTTGTGTGACTTGTACAGGAATATTTATTTATTATTTTAATTGAGCCACACATTATTATTGTTAATACAATATTTATTATTATTAATACAAGAGTGCTCTAACTGATTAACAAAAAAACATCCAAAACGCTTACAGTTGGACCATACCCTAACAATCGAATAGTTATAGTGCTTGGTTTTATAGTTTTATGATAATAAATAACTTAGAAAGTTGTTTTCATTTACATCCAACAAATTTTACATTCGATCTTTAACTTGTCGATAGTCATTTACATTTATAACCGACTCGAAAAGAAGATTATGAATTTATAAGTATGTTTGTTTGACGATTACTCGGCCAGCAACTAATAGATTTTAAAGGTTCTTTTTTCGTAAGGTACCTAGGTGATGATTAAAAGGTGATCCCAGATAAATTTGTTAAAATCCAATTTTTTTTTATGATAATGGAAGGCAAACAAGCAGACGGATTTCCTGATGGTAAGAAATTCACGCCGCCAAGAGACACCAAAGGTGGTAATGGTGCGTTGCCAACCCGAGACCGAGATGTAAGGCCTCGAGCAAAAGTAAGTTTACTGGCTACCTTACCCTCCAAACCGGAACACGTCATGACGTTGTGGCGGCAGGAATAGGTAAGGCGTTGTTACCAATCCGGGTGAGTCGCTGCGAAACTCTACCACCTAGTCAGATGTCACGGTCTTAGTGATGGTAAGGCTATGCTCGCCTTTTACGAGCTGCCTGGCAGGAAGGCAGATGGTCTAATCTACAAAGGAGCCCGGACCAACACGGGGAATATGTTAATTTTGAGCTATATTCAATAATGAATTATTGTTCGTGTACTTTTCCCTACCGCGGTGATGTAAAGAACCTGAAGACCATTTTCCGCACACTACAACTTTATTTTGTCGTTAAAAATATCATAACTTTGATCCATTCACGATTGACTTTTTACTCTTGACGGAAGAAAGAGTTAATAAAAGTTTGACTGTGTGTATAGCTTGTGTGTGTTTAGTGTTGGGCGTTATCCGAGCTTACTACTCTACTTGTTACTACCCGAGTAACCAAGTATCAATTTCATATTGAAAACTAAGACAAAGAAAAAAATGAAAGGTGTAAAAATTAAAAATTAAAGAACCTTTTAGTACTTTATGTGTATTCAGTTATTTTTATTATCTAAGACAGCACATTCTCTAATTTGAGAAAAATATAATAAAATATTAATTAGGAGGAGGAAACTAGATGTAAAAAAGTATTTACTTCCAATTTTTTTTGTTATCTACTTTTAAACGTTGTGATTGTATTCTCTTTGATCTACTTTACTTCTTTATTTTTTGCAGCTTTCCAACTTTACATTAATTTACATAATTATGCATAGCAAAATAAGTTTTCTAACGATATTTTGGTGGAATACAGTAACCGACTTTCGGAAATATGAGCTAATGTCAAGATAATCAATCCTTACAGTGTCACTAAACCATGTGGGGGCATGGATTATCTTTAACTCAGAGATCAGCTTCGAAGTAGTTTACTTCATATCTACTTCATCTTTATTAATACCTAGTGAATTTGTGTTATGTCACGTTCAACCCTGGATTAAAGTTAGACTCACGGTAATCTACGTTTATCAATAATACGGAGTATGATTAAAATTAATCTACCTTTAAAATTGTTTATAACAAATTATGAAGCTTGTAATAAATTCAAGTGCTTTGATTTAAATATTAATGTTAAGATTTCGATAAATAACTCTAATAAAACTACTCCTCAACACACATTCCCCAAATAAATAATTTTCATTTAATTTACACTTGTTGAATAATTAATTCTATATTCAGCTAACTAATTGAGATTTATTAACTCAAATGGACATTATCATATTCTAATGTAATAAATGATTTGTGTGTAATGCTTTATATCCTTTCGTGTGTAAAGTTGTTCACGCTGATTGGCGGTTCCGGTTGTTTATGTCGGTATTCACGGCACGCTCGGTACGACCTTGGCAGTGGTATTACATCCTGCTAGTTTACTTCACCGCAGTAGAAATCTGCCACAACACTGACGAGATCTTTTCTCCTTTCCATTTTATCACCAAAATATCGAAACTTAATCCATACCAATAAGATGAACTAGTGAATGCTCGTGGATTTTACCGCGCAGCAAAACACTTTCCTTTATTCTAGAAGCTTCAAAGTGCAGGGGTGCGAGATTGAAGAATTTGAAAAATCTTATAGTTGGTATAAAAATGTATACGCTTTAGATAATAAAACGTTTGTTTAAATAGTAATTAATGTGGAGGAAGTTATGCAGGTCTGGTAGGATCGTAACATTTGCCACTCGACACTCTCTGCCTACCCCGAAAGGGACTTAGTGTGAAGTTAAGTGAATATGTAAATATGGATGTCAATTTGTAATGACTCTACCTCCCGGAATGTGTTCTCTGTAAGAAATAAACCTCTTAGTTATCAGAATATTATCACTACATAGTATAAAACAAAGTCGCTTCCTCTGTCCATATGTCCCTTTGTATGCTTAAATCTCTAAAACTACGTAACGGATTTTAATGCGGTTTTTTAATAGATAAAGTGATTGAAAATGGAGGTTTAAATGTATATTTCGTAACCGTGCGAAGCCGGGGCGGGCCGCTAGTATGTCTATAAAATTCAAGAGTAACCCTATTATCCTATCCCATTAATATTATAAATGCGAAAGTTAGTATGTTTCTTTTTTTGCTCCTTCACGCAAAAACTGCAAATCCGATGTTTATCATACAATGTTATTTATCCCGAAAAACGGTTTCTGTTTGATCAATTACTACGCGGAGACGCCGCGGGCAACAGCTAGTTATATAAAAATTCAATTAATGTTAAATTTGAATCGCCTCTATGGTCTATCGGTTCAGTTGTTGGACTTGACTGCATGAGGTCCCAGGTTCGAATCCCGTGACTGGCAATAAAAAAGAAAATTGGGTTTTTCCAATTTTTTAATTAAAAAAATGTTGCTCGGGATTGGCGATAGGCTTGCCACCTATCACATTGTGGGACTTCGTGTCTTCGGCTAGTCGTGGGTGCCCTGGTTGTGGCCGTGCCTAACCCTTCGGGGATATGGGCGTGAAGATACTCTTGTATTCGACTACATCAAAACCATGACGTATCTTAACGGAAACAAAATAATCAAAACTAACGAGTATGTAGTTAGCACGTACAGTTGAAGTGACATCCAAATCCAACTACTGAAGGTGCAGGCAATAAAAATATAAGATGCTATAGAATGGAATAAGACTAAGAGATAATTATTTTATATATTTGATAATAAGACGGTAAGAAGCTTCTTTTTAGTCATTCATTTTATTTGGTTTGCTTACTGTAATAAATAATTGTTATAAATGTAAAGCAGAATTAAAGTACAAATTAAACTAAAAACTGCAAACTACGATGCGGTTGAATGTGTGGGTGTGCTTACGTGTGTTGTAATAACACATGTTACGGAAATAAACTAATTTCATTTTACCAACCTCGACTCTCGGATTCGATTCCCTACGGGGGCAGGCATGTGTGTGATGAACATTCAAATGTCTGCATTTCTGGATCTGGGTGTTTATTAAATTTATTTTGGTATTTATTTAAGTATTTCTATGTCTTAGAATCATTGACTAACACCCATAACAACAAGCATATAATTTACTTACTTTGGGGTTAGATTCAATGTGTGTAACTTATCCAGGGATATTTATTTATTTTGAAAAAACATATTTTATGGTGCGAGGGTCAAACTGAAAGTTCTTAGAAAATCAAAAACTAAGCATTCTAGCAAGTTATTAGTCTTATTATAACTTTTCAAAATAGCGTCCATTTACATTAATACATCGCTGCATTCGATGGAACCATTGAGAAAAGCACCTTGCCCACTCGGCCTTAGGGGTCTCTTCGACGGCGTTTTGAAACGCAGCCACTGCTTCTTCGGCGTCCATAAAATGTTTTCCTCGAAGTTTTTCTTTTATTTTCGGGAATAAATAAAAATCGCAGGGTGCGAGGTCGGGGCTATACGGCGGCTGACCCAGTAATTCCACGTCTGAGGTCGCCAAATAGTCGGTCGTTTGCCTGGCGGTGTGCGACGAATAATTGTCGTGATGAAGGAGGATCCTGCTGCGAGGTCGTTTCTCTCGAACTTTTTCCAAGACAAGTGGCAAACAGTTGTTAGTGTACCACTCTGCATTAACCGTTTTCTGATCCTCTAAGACAACTGTCGCGTAATGACCTGTCTTTCCGAAGAACGAGGCCACCATCTTTTTTCCAACACTTCGACCTCTCTTTACTTTAGTTGGCAACTCTTCGGCAGGAAACACCCACTGAGCAGACTGTCTTTTGGTTTCCGGATCATAACAGTAAATCCAGCTTTCGTCACCCGTAAGTATGTCGAACACAGCATTTGAGTCACCTCCGTTAAATTTTTGGATCATTTCTCGGCACCAATCAACACGGCGGAGTTTTTGAGCCTCGGTCAAATTATGCGGTATCCAGCGGGCACAAAGCTTCCTGACCGCTAAATGTTCATGGAGGATTTTGTGCACTTGACTCATACCTATGCCTAGACTTGTCCGAATCTGCTGATAGGTCACTCTTTTGTCAGTCTCTATCATACGCTGCACAACACTGATATTGTCTTCAGTCGTCGCTGTAGAAGGCCGCCCCTCACGCAAATCATCGGTGAGATTAGTTCGACCACGTTTGAATTCATTAAACCAGTTGTAAACTGTGGCACGAGATGGGGCTTCATCGTGAAAAGCCAATCGAAGTCTATCATAACTTTCTTGTTGACTTATATGACATCGAAAGTCATAAAAAATCATTGCACGAAAATTTTCTCGGCTTAAATTCATTCTGACGTGCACAGACAATTTTCAATTTGCCGCCAAATTGTAAAACAAATGACAAATGAATGAAATTTATACTCAATATTATTGGTAAAGAGTTCTATTTTCAAAATTTAAACTTATTTTTTTAATATAATGCTTTTAAGTTACCAGTTCTAAAAACTTTCAGTTTGGCCCTCGTATGTACTGGGTATAATTAAGCGGCTTGCAGACAATATTATGTAAAAGTCAAATCTTTTATCAATTTAATCTCCCCAATGTTTATGTAAAATTAAAATAGAAAAACGAAATACACAAGTGTTAACATTGCTATTTATACTTATTTTGTGCAATCGGACAATGGTTGAAAATCGCTGTTTTTATATTAAAATGTTTAATGGATTTCATATACAAAATTGCAAAAAAACATTACTGTCCTTTTGGCGTCATATAGAAAATTCGGCACCTCGTAAGAGACGAATATACGTGAAATAGGCTATTAGTCTAATTATTAATTAGTAAAGATGATGTGCAGTAACTTGCCCGATAACGGATCCACCGCTTTACCTATTCCTGCCGCGGCGCAGGGTAACAGAAAACCTTGCACATTAGGCCTGACATCCTGGTCACAACACAAACTACATCCTCAATGGTGTCCCTGAACCATGGTTATTTCTTACCATGAAAAGAGTCGTGCGTTGGTTCACTGTCTTATCTATATATATAAAAATGAAACCCGTTTTCCTTGGTCAAGGCATCACGCATGAATGGCTGGACCGATTTCACTAATTCTTTTTTTGTTGTATTTTTTATTATTAGGAGAAGGTTCTTACGGAAAAAAATATTAAGAAAATCTCTCAGAAATATTGACAAATATACATTTAATTTTGCAGTTCAAATTGAATAGGTACTCATACGTAAGATAGGTCAGCTATACAAAATAAAGTAGTTTCTACTATTCTTCTATCGTTCTATCATTGCTACGCTAAGGCGGTACGAAGTTCGCCGGGTCAGCTAGTCCTATAAAAAAACGTAGCTGTACTCAATCATTATAAGCTTTAATGTTTAGCCTCGATTGTAGTGTAGTTAGGTATTTCTGAAGTTCATATATTATTTTACTTAGTTGGCGTGCAGATGTAAGCAATATAATCTTGATAAGAGTGAATGCAACTTTGTATCGTCTGCCCCCTCAATAGAAATGTGTGTTTACGAGAGGAAGATTAGCGCTGTCAGCCGCCGCCGCGTGCCAGCTACATCCATTATATGCACCATCCAGTAGGTCTCCCCTTGGTTACATACTTTCTTAAGAAAAAAAAATCTGTCCCTACAGGTATATTGAGAGTTATTAGTTAATAATTTTTCCACTTCAGTCTGTGTCCTACTAAAACGCTGAATAACGTGTTATATCTAATAACACGTATGAATAGAATAGACATAGATAGTTTTTTTCCATAAATACAAAACATTGTTATTAAATGAAAACTATCTTAATTTACTGGGGCAGTGGTAATATTACGGTAGTATAAAAGGAATGGAGCTCTTTATATTTCGAGTTATGGTACGGTGACATTGTAAAAAACCGCGATATTGGCACCACATCAGCAATTCCAAAAAAAATTAAATTATTTCGATTACAAATAAGATATTAACATTAACAATAGCAGTGTCACAAGTTAAAATATTTGTAAGTAAAATTTGGAATACATATGATCAATTCAAAATACATAACTTATAATTACCTCGTTGGTCGAGTGGCTAGCGTGCACGCCTAACTACAACGACCAACCGCGAGGCTCGGGTTCGATTCCCGACGGGGGCAGACATTTATGTGATGAACATTTAGATGTCTGCATTTCCGGGTCTGGGTGTTTATTAAATTTATCCTGGTATCTATTTAAGTATTTCTATGTATTAGTATCGTTGACTAACACCCATAACACAAGCATATAATTTCCTTACTTTGGGGTTAGATTCAATTTGTGTAATATGTCCAGGGATGTTTATTTATTTATTTTAATTATTTAATTTATTTACGGATGGAAGGAGTCTCAGATTCCAAATAATAAATTATTTAAATCAATAATTATATTATTAGCATAACTATAAATCGATAGACTTTTAATTTTAATAGATTGGACATGTGTGTAAAAGGTACCACTGCAGTTTACCTTTTAGTTGACCAGTAAGTATAAAATGCTATAATTAAATTCAATTCTTGTTTTATGTGAGAGTGAATATTTACTATGTGCCCGCACATCGACAGACAAAAGTAAAGTTTTCCATAAGGGTCTTTGCTATCAAAAGCACTGGAGATAGAGTCCCGTGCAGCTACTTGTCCGGGTAAGGTTCCACCGCATTACCTACTTCTGTCACCAAATATAGCGCCATGTTTCGGTGTGGGGAGTAGGATAGCAGGTAGACTTTTACAATTGGCTTTCAACCTCGGCAACAAGACAGCGGCGTGTTTACAATATGTATGGTGTATGTAGACCACAGTTACTTCTTACCACCAGAAGAGCCGGGTGCTTGTTCGCTATCATATTATAAAAAATGTGGTTTACGAAGCAACTAATTGTGTTATTACCAGGAGTATCTCCGTCTATTTCTCACACACAAAGTCCATTGTCTCTGACACGTTTTTAAGTAAATAGACAAGTGGACACGCTAACGGTAAATGACAGAGATTAAACGTTTGCCCACTTTGTTAAGTATCTTCACGCCCATATCCCCGGATAGGTAGGCATGGCAACCAGGGCACCCACGACTAGCCGAAGGCACTAAGTCCCACTATGTGATAGGTGCCAACCAGGCACAAATCCAATGCCGAGCAACGATGTTTCTATTAGGAAATTGGAAAAACCCAATTTTCTTTTTGTGGGCAATGTGTTTTGCAAATACTATAACGAAAAGAAAATTGTTATATTTACAGAACAAGATTTAGTTGGTATACACCCCTGTGTGTCTGTATATAATTTTATGTATTGCATCATAGATATATCCCTATCACGAGACCATGAAGATTTATGCCTGTAATAATTGTTAAGGACATTTGACCTAAGGATCAGCTATTCTGTTACCTGAAAGGCCCATGTGACCTGGGATCCAGCTCAAGCAATATTAATGTTTATGGATTTTCATTTATTTTATATTCATGGAGATGTCAAGAGACTCTGAAACCGGCGTGTTGGTTGAAAAATGTAATAAATGTTGTTGAAACCAGATAGATCTGCAAGTATCTTGACATTTTGCACTCTATATTCTCTGTCTTTCCCGTAGGGGATTTGGCGTGAATGTTTGGTAATAATCGCAATAAAATACTACAAGTAGCTAAGTTTTATCTTCTTACCTATTTTTACATTATTACAGGTTTTTAGATGGTTTCGAATTTTCGAAAGTAAACGTAAACCAAATTAGTAAATTAAATATTCGTATGAAAAAAGTTTAAAATTATAATTAACGCCTCCATTCTCTAACAGTCAATCACAATTTTGTGTTGAAAACTCATAAGTTTTCCAACAGTGGGTGTTTCCAGGCAGCTCGTAAAAGGCGAGCATAAGCCTTCCGTCACTAAAACACCGTGACATCTGACTAGGTGGCCTCAGGTTGGCAACGCACCATTATAACCTTTGGTGTCTCTAGTCGGCATGGATTTCTTACCAATTCGTCTGATTTTTTTACCTTCCAATATCATAAGTTGGGGTACTTGACAATGCTGTCCCCTCCGCCTGACACTTAACTCCTCTTCAATGGAGGGCAGCAAAAAGTAATATTTCGTATGTCCTTATCGCAATCAAAGGCATAATACTTGCCGTCCTTGATAAATCTGTTACGTAGGTATATTAATGAGACACGCGTGTTATCTCAGCGACGCGGAGCTCGCCGGCTGCCCAATTAGTATGCGGGATGGACTATCAGTGACGATCTGACGAACAATGCCGCGCTCGCCGGACCTCGATAATCACCCCCGTGGTGAAAACAACATAACTTTACACATTTTATACGCCCTGCGAACTACATGCTTGGACCTGGACTAACATTGAACGCGGCGTATTTAATACCACCACTTTTCTTTTTCGAACTGCTAAGCACTCAAATTTCCCGTCCAAAAAGGGTGTCTGTTAAATAAAATGTCTTGAGTGTACTTAAGTAACATGTGGGTATGCAGGTTTCAAATTTTTTTGTGATGCTAATAATGAAAACAAAAAACCTACGATCCCCAGTAACATCGGACAGATATTCAAAAACACACGATTTTCAAATACTTAAAGCTGAAATTAGTTGGTACATATTATGAAATATAGCCTAATCTGAAGCTTATTTGACATTTTCCATCGTAGGCACTTGGTAAAACTTCCAAATATTCATATTTTTAAAGAAAGAAACACTTGTACTGTTTTACTTATCAGTTATAATTTATTACTTTGTAATTAATAGCCTACCAGTTTCGCTTATACAGCATCATCAGGGCTAAAACTTAAACTAAACTAACTTAAACTAAGTGTAAGTTTTAGCCCTGATGATGCTGTATAAGCGAAACCGGTAGGCTATTAATTACAAAGTAATAAATTATAAGTGATAAGTAAAACAGTACAAGTGTTTCTTTCTTTAAAAATATGAATAATCTGAAGCAGTTTCATACATAGTGTTACCCCTACAATCTACTTTTACTATAGTTTAATACATATATTTTGAGTAAATATAATGTTGAAAGTAGCCATGAAGCATATCATATAACATATCGCTGTACTCAGTGACAACGTGAATCTATATATATAAAAATCAGTGACACTTTTTGTTGTAATTTTAAAACTCAAGAACAGGCTCACCTACCCAAACCAAATATTTAGGCTTTGTTCCTACATTTAGTAGATGGTTTATGTGAAGTTTGCAAAAAATCGGTCTAGCGGTTCTTCATTTATCACATTTTTGTAACAAATCAATTAAATAAATGGCGGATCATTTTGTTAATGTGCATTTTTAAGTCAAACTGAAACTTTTTTCAGATTGGGATTGTGCTGTCATATTGAAACTTTTTCAGTTGTTTTTTTTTCTTTTGATGTCATAGGTCGTTGATGCGGGCATATACTTAGCGAAGCACGTACCGGGTCGCTAGTATACTCTATAATCCATATTACACAACGGTATATTTTTATTACTTATCTGATGAGAACAATATCACCCTGCAGAGTGCAGACGACGAGAGCTCTTGATAAAGTTAAAATACACATTTGGCCGCGTTGATGTCTAATTTATACAAATCTTTAAATACAAGAGAATCTGTATAAAGCCACAACTTTTTAAATCTATATGATGCTAACTGAATTCAAACATGTTTTCTGCAAATTGTAAAATAGGAGGAGGTGATTTTTGATTTCTTTCGATATTGTTTGGTGGTACGGTATGGCTTAGAAATAAAAGAAACAATGAAAAACAAAGATGCAGGCGACAGTTAACATGTAAAATACAGTTAAATACTGTATAAGCTACAATAGTTATTTGACAATATGAAATTTTTGTCCAACTTTTTACTTTCTTGCGCGCGCTTTAGAAGAAAATACTGTTCCACAGCCTAAAAATTGCTTCTAACAGAATAGATAATATAATGAAGCATGTAATGCAGCGTCAGTACAGCAAGTAGCGCACGCTGACAAAGGTATTTCTTTCGGATTTTAAACATTCCTCTCCCCTTTAACTATTTAATTCGGTCTTTTACAAGAAAATAGAGATAATCTCGCCCTTTGTTCGGTGCCCTTCATAAAGTTAATTGCAGAGGCGCGCGGAAAATATAAACGCGACGGGACGCCAGCCTTTTACATAGTTTTAGAGATATTCACACGACTTCGGTTATTTTAAAATGATAAGCGATAAGATGGTGATAACAAGGCTCTTAAAATAAAAAAAAAGTATCTTCACGCCCATATCCCCGAAGAGGTAGGCAGAGGCACAACCAGGGCACCCACGACTAGCCGAAGATACTAAGTCTCATAATGTGATAGGCGGCAAGCCTATCGCCAACCGGGCACGTTTCCAATCCCGACCAACATTTTTTTTTATATTTTTTTTTACCCGGGATTCGAACCCGAGACCTCATCCAGTCAAGTCCAACACCCGGACCGCTCGACCACAGAGGCGACAAGCTTAAAATTAGCTTAATTTAGGCTCTTAAAATTGTGTCTTTAATATTTCCAAGAAATAAGGAAGTACAATTAATAAGTTTAGTTCGCGCTAAAGTTCTAGTCTACTGTGAATACTAGATTTGCGTCACAGTAACATCATCCTAAAATTAAAAAAAAAAAACATCCCCCAATAAAACTTACGTGCAGTGTAGTTACATAAATTAAATAAATAATGTCAGAGACACACAGGCACGCTTGCACTCCCAGACACACACACACACACACACACACACACACACACAGGATATTTTCGGTTATTCCCGTTCGTACCGCCATCATATTTGGTGTCACGAATATTTTACACGATTTCCGTAGGTCCTACTAATACGACAATTGGTGCTTAAGGTACAACCGATAATGTTATTATCATTTGAAACTACATTGAAAGTCTACTGATGGGTAAAATAAAAACAGCATATATTTCATTTTTCTCTTTATTATATCACTAGCACCGTTTACAAATCTTGTTAGTTCACTTTCGACAGTTGAGGAGTTGAAGTGAAGCAGGACCTTAACCTATCTGCCTTGTACTACCACCGTTTCCATATCTATTCAGATAAGAGAAAAAAACGGCCAAACAAACTCTTCGGCAGCCAAACAGCTTTAATAATATTATGTTAATAATTATATCAAATATTTTATTATAAATGCTTTCCTGCAAAAAAACCTTGACACTATAACAACAAGTCACCTTCTTTCGAAATCTTGTGAATGATAATAAAAAGTGATTTGAGATTATCAGGAATTTGGTTATACGTGGGGCACAATAAAAAAATGCACTTCTAGCTAATCGGAACTATTTGAATATCGAATGTTATATTTTTTAAACGTTGCAACCTTTTTAGTGATGAAGAAAACAATTGGCGGGAAAAAGTTTATTAATTGTTTTTCGTTGCAGCAACTTTGTAAACACTTGAAAAGCGTATTTCTCACGAATTGAACGTTACATTTCTTTGAGCGGCACAATAATGATAAGTTTTTAAATCGAGTCATTACTTATGATGAAAAGTGGATTTTCTACGACGATCGGAAGCGCCCATCGCAATGGCTGTATTGTTTATTACATTCTTTTCAAATCTGGCCCGACGATGACGGCAAACGTCTACTGTTTGCAATTGTGATCGTCTGAACAACAGATGCTGCTCAATTGTTCTAAACCACTGCTGCTTCACGACAACGGTAGACCAAGCCAGTCCAGTCCAGTGTCCAATGGGACAACAGACGCCTAACAAATTAAAAGAGCTTCAGTTGGAATGTCTCAGACACCCACCATAATCCCCGGTGATTGCTCTAACAAAATTTCTGTATCTTTTTGCAAGAGTAAAATTAAATTCTGATGGAGCAATCCAAACATCCCAAAAGTTCCACCTCGAATGGTTTTTTTAGTAAAGTGATCAAACTAGGTAACAATAAAATTCAAAATGTGCATACATAACTTTGATTAAATAAAATTGTTACCTATTTTAAAAAACGACTTTTGTTCCTCCCACACAAAAGGCCAATTTCGTATGCAAGGGCCTAATATATAACCTTCAAGTTCTAATATTTTCTTTGGACACTACATTAATAACAAATTTGTAGACGACATATTTGTTATACATCCGCTTTTGTTACTAACAAAATAAAAACAAAATGCTGAGTAAGAGAAACTATGTAGGTAGCAAAACTAGAAGATAACCTTAAATAATAGCAGAACAATGTTAGAGAGATCAGAACACGGTATTTACAAATATCTGGCCGGCCTCGGGCCTGGCCGAGATTTATAAGGCTCGATTTTCTATTAGCTAGTGGCGAGTTGCGGCCGATTTAATTAGCGCATCACACGGAAGGATGCTGGAACTGAACCCTGGTTGGATCTTCTGGTAAACTTGGGTCCACATTGGCTTGGTACCTTTTATTTAGTAGTTACATGTTTAGTGATGAGGAAAGAAACGAGATAGTGGTTCAGCTTGTGGTGGAAGGTCATCGCGTCCACGGCTAGCTAGAACACCAGGGACAATAAAAAGTAAAAAGAATCTACAATGTTATCAAGGTCTTTAAATATATCGGCGTTGAAATACCACTATCTGTAATCCCCACAGTCAAATATAAGAAAAAAAAAGTATCTTCAAGCCCATATCCCCGAAGAATTAGGCAGAGCAACGATTTTTTTTATTAGAAAATTGGAAAAACCCCAATTTTTCTATTAGTTGCCCGACCCGGGATTCGAAACCGGGACCTCATGCAGTCAAGTTCAGCAACTGAACCGCTAGACGACAGCCATATATACTATTGTTATGATTATTTGTTTTTATACAGAGATGGCTTTCGTTGCTCAGTAGCTGTAGTAGAAATTTTATCTTAATTATTTAAATGTAATATGAATATTATAATATTCATATTGTGATTACTGCGCCAACAATGTAAAGTAAAATGTTTTTTGTACTTAACACCTTAGTAACCATGCTCTAACAAATAACCGAGGTTGAATGGGTCATTACCAAAAAAACCAGTGGTGGTAGAGTACCGTGCTGCAACTCGTCCAGGTAGAAGTCCACCGTCTTACCGATAGTGACAGTGTCATATTTCGATCCGGAGGGTAAGGGTAGCCGCTAGACTAATACAATAATTGGCTTCACACTCCGGCCACAAGATAAGGATACACCTACAACATCTGTGGTTTGTATGAGCCACGGACATCTCTTACCATCAGTAGAGCTATTTGCTTGTCACGCTACCTTACCACGTTAAAAAATCTAATTCTACGCACATTGCATTTACATCTCAGCCTTATCTCGGCAGTACACCATTACTACTTTTGGCGCCTTTGGCAGCGTGTATTTCTTAAATAACATCGGAGCTTAGCTGCTTGTTTCCCGATTTCATAAATGATATTGAAAATTCACCAATTGCTGAAGAAAGTGGAAACTCTGTCTAAATTTCTCGTTCACTGAGGGGTTAGCAAACACGCCTTGCGCTTTCGGGTCTGGGTGTTTATTTTTATTTATTCCAGTATCAATATAAATATTCATATTTTTTTAATGATATTGGAAGACAAACGAGCTGACGAGTTTCCTGATGGTATGAAATTCACGCCGCCTAGAGACACCAAAGGTAATGGTAGGTAATGTTGCGTTGCCAAACTGAGGCCAGGATGTTAGGCCTCGAGCAATAGTAAGTTTACCGGCTACCTTACCCTCCGGACCGGATCACGTCAACAGCAAGCACTGACGTTATGGCGGCAGGAATAAATAAACCGGTGGTACCAATCCGGGCGAGTTGCTGCGAAACTCTACCACCTAATAGGATGTCACGGTGTTAGTGACGGTAAGCCTATGCTCGCCTTTTACGAGCTGCCTGGCAGGAAGGCAATTGGTCTATTCTACAAAGGAGCCCGGACCAACACAGGGGATATTAATACCGTTGACTAACATCAACCATACAAGCATATAATTTGCTTTGGATCAAATTGTGTAATTTGTACAGGGATATTTATTATAATTAATAACAATAATCCTGAACAAACAATTGTGGCCAAAGCCTAAGGTAAGACAACAAGCGTTATAACATAGCGGGAGGCTATCTCGTCGTAAACGCGCTGCTCTCAAACTAATTGTTCGACATTAGGAGATATTGCATTTTCAAACGTTGGCGGAATGCTCGCTGCCCGCTGGTTTATTCCTATTGATATTTCTTTTAGATTTATCAGCTTCCGTGTTGAAGAACCAGTGCTTTCTAGATCTAGATGCAACACGAAACGTTGTTTGTGAATATAACCAGCAAAAATGTATACCGAATACCTACATATCTGTGCCTTTGACAAGAAACAAAAAAAAAATCATCAGAACAATTATGACATTGATTACATTGAGGTTAATGGTAAAACATTGGATCAACCACTAGAAATAGCAGAATTTTTCAACAAATTTTTAATCCTTACCCAAATAATACAAAAAATACTAATAATTTTATAATTCAAAAAGAAAGTTTAAGTGCAACAAATTTTCTCATGCCAGTGGTAAGTGGAGAAATCTTGAAAGTTATTTCATCTATAAAAAACACAACAGCTGTTGGTTTTGACTACATTTCATCCACTATATTAAAAAAAAGTTCACGTTACTAATTCACGTTAATCTGTCATTCAGTCATTATTAAAATTTTCTCTAGTGAAACCTCTACATAAAAAAGGGAATAGACAGGAATTAAATAATTACATTCCCATTACTCTGGCATCTGTTTTTGCTAAGGTTTTCGAAAAAAATATGTATAATAGGATTAGTTGTTTTTTGAATAAATTTAATGTAATATCAGCAGACCAATATGGGTTTCAAAAGAATAAGTTAACTATTTTAGCGGTTTATAATCTAATTAACAATTTAGCAAATCACATTGACAAAAAGAAACGCGTTTCAGCTATCTGTTTTGACATGAACAAAGCGTTTGATCACGTAAATCACAAAAACTGTTAAAAAAAATGTGAAAAATATGGCATTCGATGAACAGCATTAGATTGGTTAAAAAGCTATCTTTAAAGCAGATATCAGTGTGTAGAAATTACAAAAATGGACAATAACAGAGTAAGAAAGAATTACCGCTCTAAATACATAGTAAAAGAGACAGGAGTGCAACAACGACAAAATTGAGGAATTAGAAGAAACAAAGTTTTTAGGTGTTGTTTTGGATAAAAATCTCAATTGGAAGTCTCATGCAGATGCAGTAATCAAAAAGATAAATAAATTCATTTACGTCTTAAAACAAATTAGAACAACTATAGGTTTCAAGGCAGCTATCACTGCTTATCATGGGTATGTAGGAGCAATCCTTGGGTTATATAAGCGGATAATGTTTTATTGCTCAAAAAAAAATGTTGTTGTTGTTAACTCTTACATCTTAGAAGCGGGTTCATTTGTGAAAAATAATATTGATTTATTTAAAAAAACAATGGGAACAAACGTTCTGCATCTAGGGATCCCACTAAACTGGAAGTACTTTCAGGTAGGACAGCCTTTTATAGGAAAAAGTGTCATGCTATGCTAATTAAAATTTATAACAAAATTCCACAAAATATCAAGGAACTACCTATAAATCGATTCAAAAGAGTGATAACTACCTAGGTGCCTTAAAGAAAAAGAATACTACAATTTAGATGAATATTTTGCAGACAATCACTTTCTAGCAGTAAAATCCAAGTAAAGTTATATGGTTATAAATAATGTTTTCTTTTTTTAATTTGAATTTATTGAATTTTTATTTAAAACTATCCGAATTGACATGACTATTATTAATTATTATTTTGACATTATGTGCCTAATATTATTTTTTTGACATTAATTAATCGGTATTATATGTTACTAACATTTTTTTTATTTTAAATGTAATAATTTGTGGGTTAATTTAACGTCTTTTAAAATAATTATATTACACTAGCTGCCCGTTCTTGCTTCGCTCGGATGATAATTTTTTACCATAAATTGAGATATAAGTTATCCTATCTCTAAAGTTGGATCGAACTGCACATGGTGTGCGAATTTTATTAAAATCGGTTAAGTGGTTTAGGAGTCCATTGAGGACAAGCATTGTGACACGAGATTTATATATATTAAGATTTGCATGCCAATAATTGGTATAGTAGTAAGCACTATGTATAGAATGTAAGATCTAATATGTACACTACTGAAGGCAAATAAATAAACATAAACAAAAAACTCGTAACGATAATTTAAACGGGGTGAAGCTGAAAAACAGATTTTACTTTATTCTGATACCTACCTAAATAGACCTTTATTTCTTTCGTAAAGTTGTTTCAGGAAAATATGTGCCTGCATTTCAGGAAAATATGTGCCTGTGTTGAGTTTGCTAGCCTGCAAGTTGCACTGTTTGCTTTGATTTTTTTTTATGTTATAGGAAGGCAAACAAGCAGACGAATTTCCTGATGGTAAGAAGTTCACACCGACTAGAGACACCAAATGTGGTAATGGTGCTTTGCCAAACTGAGGCCGAAATGTTAGGCCCCGGGCAAAAGAAAGTTTACCGGCTACCTTACCCTCCAAATAGGGACACGTCGTGACGTTATGGCGGCAGGAGTAAGTAAGGCGGTGGTACCAATCCGAGAAACGCTACCACCTAGTAAATATTTACAAATGTTTAAAATAACTAAATTATATGGGTCACTGACATCGACATAATTAACGCTCTTTGCAACCGTCTAGACGAGTTTTTAATTCGACTGTGAAATCCAGCCTAAGTCTAAAACAAAAAGGAAAGTCTGTTTAAAAGTAATAGATGCAAAATCAGTGTTAACTTGATTCACTATGGTCTATTCGGTTTTATGAGACTTAAGATTTTGAATAAGGTACATATTTTAAATAACATACAGATATAGTTTACTAGATTTTAGTTATGAATTGAATGAAGTGCGCCTTCAATTGCACTTGAAAGCGTTACTTTAACCCTAAGCATGCATCCACAATTTGGGTTCAACTGTTAAATATATAAAAGACGGCTTTTGGTCACATTGGTATCTAAATATGAACTTTAAATTGGCATTACATTATACAATATTTAAAATAATCATCATAATCACGATAACATACGTGAAGCCGAAACCCTTAACTCTACCATACATAGCCTATCAATAATAATATATTCCGATATGTTCCGGATCGATTAGCTTACATTCGTTTTTAATCGATTAATAAAAAGGAAGATGCTGCAGATTCTACTCCTGTATATATTTTTATATATTACAAGAGTTTTCGCCATTTTTAACGGATTTTATAACCATTTTTTATTTGAAAAAGCATATCTACTAAAACTAAGAAAAAAAGTCTATACCTTTTTTGTATCATAATTAGCCCAGGTGAATTAATTGGTCTGGCCGCGAATCTGTAATCACGGAACTACAGGGCCCGTGTTTAAGAGTCTTGAGCTGAGCAAAATACACTTGATACATTTTAATATACTAACAATTTTAAGATCAGGTAAATATTACTAAGTTGACCGAAAAAACTACACTACTCAGTAGTTTTTGTTGTAAACATCTACATAACCCTTTTAAAATAATATATACATATTGATAATTGTAAGATTCGTTGTATATGTACGATATTATAAATATCTGAATAAGAATTCCAGTATATTCCAAAGTTTTAATGCAAGTGCCCCAATATTACATTACTGACAAATGCAATGTGAGCAATCAACGATCGTGTGGACGCGCCGGCGATCATGGCCCGAACTTCGTTTGATGAATGTCCGAAAAACCAACACAGCGGCGATCATGTTCGATTACAATCCATCATGGCCGCTCACAGGCGATTACGTCCTCTACACAATCGTGAACATCTGCCATGATCCATGGCCCATTGTGAAGACGCAGCGTTACACTGATAGATGAAAACGAAAATTGGCAACATCGCACTTGTAGGTACTTAACGGATACCTTAATTAGATATCGGTTTTTATACTCGCTAGATACCGGTATAGGTCTAGTACCGGTAACACCTCCGATACCGGTATCGCACCAAAGTCAAATATACCGGTACCTACTCAAAAATACCGGTATTTCAAGCCCTGCTTATGACTAATTGTGATTGAAATTTGAATCCAGATTTTGGAAAACTTGATGCAAATTTCTACTTGACTAATGGCAAAATACTAACGTGAAGGCCAAAACCTAAAGAAAGAAGAATTCTTATTACGATAGACTATGATTGATACTTTCAATGCCAATGGTATCCGTTCATATCTTGTCCAAATATTATTTTCTGGAAACGTAAAATAAAATATCGTCACTTGTAACAGTACATCACTATAAAATTTAACACAAAATAAGTCGTTCTTGGCAAGCATGAGGATTGTTATGAATCACTTTTAAACGACGCGAAATGGAGCACAGACAAAAATGCCGTTATCTCTTTCGGCATATATAATGTCAACATTTGTTAAAAAGGGACAAAGAGATGTTGTTAAGTTATATGTCAGAACATTGTAGCACTTATTTATATATTCCCATTTCTATGTTACAAAATCTTAATTTTCAAAAACATGTCAAAAACGCACTCAAAATTAGTTGGGGACTGTGGTTACAGTTATTGAACCTACTGCGAGTTTTGGCGCCATCGTGAGTGAAGATGGTCGTAATTTTTTCACGATTATTGAATTTAGTGTAAAATATGAATAAAATCGGTTAATTTTGGTGGGAATTGGTTTAATTTTGTTCAAGTGAAAGTGCACATATGAAATAATCATGAAGAAATTAGTGTATCGTGAATATCCTCGCTGCCGCCAAATCTCATAGACGAGCTTGTGTAACGAAACCACCGCTTTACTCAAGACCCAGACATGACTTTGTAAATAGTGACTTATGACTGAATTAAAGAATCAATACGGAAGACATGAATTGAAAATATATAACAAGACAAGATTTAATAATACGGAAGACGTGGCTGTATGGACTCAGATCCTTTGCCTTTCCCCGACTGGGATAAAATTAAAAAACAACAACAATGAACCTACTGCAATAATTAAAATAGCAAGTAAAAGTAAGGTACGGTGTGATAGCAAGTCTATGGGTAGTATTACATTATCAATAATTTCGCGATACTGCGATAATATTGACTGTGTAATACCCTGTATCGCAGTATCATGATAATATCACAAGATATCTTGAAATCCATGATACTCTGTGGGCGCGGCTTCAATAATATTGAAATGTAAGCGCATCGAGATATTTCATGTCAGTATTCGCTTGCAGCCATGACGGAACAACGTGTCAGTTGTGACGATGACGAAATACGCATACGCTCCGTCGTCGTTGACAGTAATGTTAACGAAGGAAATAATTACCTAAAGGAATACATTCTTTTATAATAGGAAAAGTGTCCAGCTTTGTGAATACATAAATATTTTAAAATTATTGCCGAAATCGTCCACATCGCCACCCAAGATAATTTCTTGTGTGATATTTAAGTGTGTTTTTTATATCATAATGGAAGGCAAACAAGCAGACGGATTTCCTGATGGTAACAAATTCGTGCCGCCTAGAGACACCAAATTCGGTAATGGTGCGTTGCCAACCTGAGACCGGGATGTTCGGGTGGTACGGTACCTCCAAACCGGTACACGTCAACGGCAAGCAAACTCATCACGCATCACCTAGAAGGATGTTACGGTGCTAGTAACGGTAAGCCCATGCTCGCCTTTTACGGCCTGTCTGCAGCTGCTGCAGCAGATGGTCTATTCTGCAAAGAAGCCGGCACTTTCTTTTCTCTTTGGTTTTCAACGCTTATGCTAATATTATTGCTACAGCTGTTTTTCTACAATTACTTAATCGAATGTGAAACACAACTTCACTCTAGTAAATGTACTGTATACTGTTGATGATATTATTGACAAATGTAATAGCCCCTTTCAATACTTGCGATATCGCGATATTTGGATCACAATAATATTGACAATTATCTATTACATCTATTAAATCTATTACATTTGTCAATAATATCAGCATCAGTATCAAAGAGTAAAGTAACTGTCCAGTAAAGTAACTGTCCATAAAGGAAAAGAGAAACCTCTTTGCCGATTTCCGAGACCTATGGAAACTACCGCTACCTGGTGACTGATTAAATAAAATAAATGCGTCAGTGTGAGTGTATTATATTTACACTCACAGTAAGAAGGATATTTTTTATTTTCGTGGTAATGTAAAGCTTCGCGCACACTGATGACTTAGTTATCATCATAGCAGTACATTTTATCTAATTTATGTAAAAAAAAAAATTGAATTCGAATATACTGTCACGTTGATCATCACCAGCACGTAAAGCCACACCACAGCGTCTGAAATTAGGCAAGTTGTTTTATGTGATTTCTCGTACATTTATGTTAGATATTACAAAAGGAATTAATATGCATGAAATTTATTTTGTCTTCTTCTGTAATACGTATGTACGTAAACTAAAGAAGTTAAAAACTGTAATTATTTTAACTGAAAGCTGAAATTTTTAAACTATCGCAGAATTTTTTTACAGATAAAAATTAAAAAATTATGAAATAAAACATAAAAGCTTGTGATGAAGTTTTAATTTATTACAAATTTATAACAAATATATTTATTTACCTATTTTTTTACTGGCATCCAATATTATTTGCATTTAAAATTAATTTATATAAAACAAAGTGGCAAATCGTGTTAGTTGGATATCCATCTTGAAAAGTTACTGCCATGAGCTATGACTTATAGGATGCGGAACTGAATGCATGTAAGCACCTAAAAGCTACAAAGTATATGAATAAAAAGTAATTGCCGCTTTCCAACAACGCTTTCCCCGTGTTCGTCAGGGCTACTGTCACTAACACCGTGACATCTGACTAGGTGGTAGAGTTTCGTAGCGACTAGCCCGGATTGGTACCACCGCCTTACCTATTCATGTTTACGTGTTCCAGTTTGGAGGGTAAAGTAACTGGTAAACTTACTTTTGCTCGAGGCCTAGCATCCCGGCCTTAGGTTGGCAACGAATTATTACCAACTTTGTGTGTTTTGCGGCGTGAATTTCTTACCATTAGGAAATCCGTCTGCATGTTGGCCTTCCAATATCTTAACAAGAAATACTAGCTATTTACCCCGACTTACTTATTCGTAGTGCAATCACAGACAAATAAGTAGGAATTGATACAGCTTAATCAACGTGAGTGCCTATTTAAAATGTTCTTCCAGAAGGCTAAACAATTTACAGACGCGGGCGAAGGCTTATCTACAATACATTGATGTAATAAAAACTTAGTTCATCATGTCCGAAATCACACTTCGATGATTTTAGTTTTCTAAGCATACTCGTATATTTTATGGTGGCACAAAATGAAAATATAACCCAAAAATCTACAAGAAAATAATAGTAAAAAGGTAACAGAGAAATTTAAAAATTTATAACTTTTCGGAAATGACAGATATTTTGACAAAAAAAATTAAAAAGAAGGATGCACAGAACAATTACAGTAGTATAATAATAAATCATACAAAATCTGTGGGACCAAAATGTCTTGCAGCGCCATCTCTTGGTTCCCACAAACATGAGCAGATTTTGTGGAATATCCGACATTGTTACCAAAAATTAAAAACACCAAAATAATTTTGCTATCCCATGTTGCTATTTGCAATTTTACTTTTGGACAATTATGTCACTGTGCAGGATCTCAATGCAACTTTTGATTATAGATTATTGTTGAATACATTTGTACACGTGATGATTTGTTTTTTTATGGTATATTTAATTTTTGTAATAAATAATAGAGTTTAAGAAATTACTGCAAATTAAGAAAGTATTTAGTATGTTTCCAGATTTTTGTTTTTCTTTCGTTTTTTAATATTTTTAAGTAGTGCATAATTATTCTAATTAAATGAAAACTTATATACCGTCTTAATAATAAAAAAAACGACGGGTTGCATTATAGGATTCTGGATTGCCAGCAGAAGTGAAAAATATTGAATATTAACGTTGGTCATTTATGATGGTTGGGAATGGTTAGGTTAGAGAATAATTTTGCACGAATTGCTTTCATTATCAGTATGAACGTACTATCTCTTCTATGTTTAAAAATTAAAATACAATATTCATTTATTTTGTTATCGTACACAAACGTGACAACACGAACGTTCACGCAAGCGCCCTGCGCCGTTTTAAGAATTTTCGACAGGTCACGTGTCCTGACGCAAGTTTAGAAGTTTTTACCCATTCCAAAAAAGTGCGCAACACCGCTAAAGAAGTTTTCACTTCAAAAAAAAATGTGTGTGTACTTATGTACACGCCTTAGAAGTTATACTTCTTCGGCGTAATAAGATAAAAATCTTTTTAAAAATTTTATCTTTTGCCTTATTTTACATTTGTAGACAAAACGACACTAACCATAGAAAAAAGGTATTTAATACATTAAAAGTTTTATTACAATGTATTATTTAGTTAAATAAAGTTTATTTAATATTTAATGAAAACAAAAATGTTATCTATAGCTAACTTCATCATATGTCGGTTTTTCGTAACGGTGTGCGCGCGCATCGTGAAAATTTACCCTCATCATTTTTTCCTAACGCGCCAAAAGAAGTATAACTTCAAAAACAACAAAAAAACTAAATGGTAGGTATGTATTCTTTGGTATTGATTTCTGAATCACAATATAATGTTCATGGTTTAAATCTTAGAGAAAAAATATAGTTTTCATCGATTTTCAACTATTAGCTAGTTAATGCCTATATAGACATTCGGAAACCAATTTTATTTGAGTGTATGATGTACAGAAAATCTTCCTTATCAACCTGCCTCCATTTCTAAATATTTACACCTATTATTGTTATGATATTTAATGTAATGAACTTAGGGTTATTAAATTTTCAGAAAGTTAATTGATGATGTACAAGATATGCATTTGTGTTTTGAATATCGATGTGTATTTATTGGTGTGGGTGTTTATTAAATTTATTACAGTCTTTACTTAAAAACTACCTTGTATTAGCAGAGATTAATATTATTTAATATCTCTGGTATAAGTAACATCGCCTAAGACGATATTGTGAGGTTAAACCAATTTGTGTAATTCTTCCAGGGACTCGTGTAATTTGCGCATTTATTAGTGTGTGATTTTTTCACAACTGAGGTTTTATCATAAGTTGGCATAGATTACGATCGGTAAGTTACGTGTCGCAATCTACGACGCCTTTGGTCTAAAAATGTGTTTTTTTTTTATTCACCAATAGAGGCATCGTTCAAAGTTTTTTATACAAATAATTAACAGCGACAGTAGCGAGTATTAGAAACATATGGTTATGACTCTGCAACGCAAAATTGCAAAACGTGTACTTTTTAAATACGTTTCCGAATTAGCACCATATTCTTATTTTCTATGAATTTTACTCCATCTCTCGGGTCCCATTAAAATTAATGAAACAGTGTAATGGTAAGTAACAATGTGGATAACACCTGGATGACTAAAAATTCTAATTAGACAGATTCAAAGTTGTTAGCAATTATCACAATAGATAATACAATATGATCATCACTATAGTCTTTGATCTTCGACGTCACAGTCAGATGTCATCTCGACTCCGTTATCTGACGACAAGAGTCGCTACTGTTCACAGAATTTTGACAATATTTTAACTGTGCACCCATTGATCACAGTTGAATTTACTTGAGTGATAATTTATTACTTTGTAATTAATAGCCTACCGGTATCGCTTATACAGCATCATCAGGGCTGAAACTTACTTGTGAAGTTGTGTTTCACATTCGATTAAAATTAAGTTAATCTGAATTCTACATGGATAATAGTAATTGTAGAAAAGCAGCTATAGTAATAATATTAGCATAAGCGTTGAAAACCAAAGAGAAGAGAAAGTGCTGGGCTCCTTTGCAGAATAGACCATCTGCTTTTCTGCCAGACAGGCCGTAAAAGGCGAACATAGGCTTATCGTCACTAGCACCGTGACATCCTTCTAAGTAATAAAGTTTGCTTGCCGTTGACGTGTTCCGGTTTGGAGGTACCGTACTCCTCGAACATCCCGGCCTCAGGTTGGCAACGTACCATTACCGAATATGGTGTCTCTAGGCGGCATGAATTTCTTGCCATCAAGAAATCCGTCTGCTTGTTTGCCTTCCATAGTCGTATAAAAAACATACTTAAATATCACACAAGAAATGATCTGGAGCGGCGATGTGGACGATTTCGGCAATAATTTTAAAATATTTATGTATTCACAAAGCTGGACACGTTTCATATTATAAGAGAACGAATTCCTTTAGGTCATTATTTCCTTCGTTAACATTACTGTCAACGACGACGGAGCGTATGGGTATTTCGTTATCATCACAACTGACACGTTGTTCCGTCATAGCTGCAAGCGAATACTGACACGAAATATCTCGATGCGCTTACATTTCAACATTATTGAAGATACGTCCCCTGATGGATTTCAAGATTTCCTGAAATCTTGTGATATTATCATGATACTGCGATACAGAGTATTACACAGTCAATATTATCGCAGTATCGCGATATTATTGATAATGTAATACTGTGGTGTAAATCTGTGGTGGGTGGTTGGTGAATGGTGATTGGTCTGTGGTCTCGGTCTGTGGCTTGTGCTATTTGTTATGCTCTATAAGTCAAAACGGCAAACACAAGTCAAAATCGAAAAATGAAATCTATTGATTTCCGCAGGTTACAATTTGGTTAATCAATTAATTTAGTGTTATCATTTATCTCCGAATAAATTAAAAACTGATCGGTAACTTGCCGCTTTATAAAGTTGAGCCCGAAATTATTTTAACTCACAAAAAAACGATGGATGAGTTGGACAAATTAAGTTGCAGTAAGCGTCTTTTAACGTTGAATATCTCTGTTAATACACTTAAAAGTGTTTATATGTGAACCATTCATTTCAGAAGAAGAGATCATGGAATTGAGTGATATAGAAAACTCTGCTACCGATGAACTTAAAGAAGTAGAAGGTAAAAGTAAAAAGAAGAAAAGGCGGCGACGCGAAGTTGATATGGTGAGTTTTCAGAAAGTACAAAATTAAAAATAGGTTCGTACGATTGTACCTTCCGTATTTTGTTTTTAGGTGAAGGACCTGAATGCTCTATGCTCGATCTTCTATGCCTTGGCCATATTGTATGATACATGTATCAGAAAAGAAACATATAGCATTGTCATATCATTACATTATTGTATTAGGTTTAAGTGTAAATTTGATTATAAGCAGGGATGTTCAAACCTGATAAAAAATTCAAATGCTCAAAAGATCAAACTATTACAGTTTATATGTTATCTTATTACATTATCCATACATGTTAATGTGTCCTAACATTCTTTATGACAAAATTGACTGAAAAGAAGTTATGATTATATTTGTCAGAGCAAAACTTGCTCAAGACTAATTTCAAATTTATAGGGTTGTTGTGTCAGATCGCGTCCACTTAGTGGAGTTTGCAGGTTTGAGGTAAAATATAAAAATGTTCTAGATCTAGTATTGAATTAACGAATATTGTAACCCAGCCGTGGTATAGTCTATTTTAGGATTAAGCTAAGTTTTAGCCAAAATGTCTAGTGATTAGTGATTATTTTTTAATAATTAAAATAATCGAAATATGGCGATTTGATCAGTTTGCGTCCACAAAATCCAGATCGCGTCCACCCATGGACCAGTTTGCGTCCACCAACCTGTAAAGGGGTTAAGGGGAGATTTTATTAAGAAAATTTATAGAAATGTTGGGTTTTAAGTCTTTCTTTATAAATACATATGTTCATTCCTAGTTCCTTACTGGGTTGGCAGAGAATATCGAGTACCAAGTGTCACTAGCTTCTTTCACATTCATACCTTTTTTCAAACAAAGAAGCTGGTTGTGGAGACTGTGATGGCAAGAGTTGGCCATGGGTTAAATTGCCAATGGAATATCAACTTAGGTCTCCCCGGGTAACTAAGTACGTCCTTCCAGTTTCGCAATGTATATCTGTACTGGCAATCTCTAATCTGCCATTCTTACAATGTGTACCAAACAACGGAACATGCCCTTACTCTATATTGTAACAAAATACTTATTTTTAATCTCACTCTTTCTCTGATCTTATTGTTACGATTGCCGTCAATTAAACTATCCCTGCAAAAAGCACTACCCGGATAAACAGATTCATTTATTTGCACCAGCGCTACGACGTCTACTAAAACTCTTGAATACCTACGTTATGACTACATCTCTTTCATGTGCTATTTTGGTTTCATTTGCATTCAAATGTAGATACGAATTTTTCTTTCCAATCCTCATTCATTAGTTCATTACTGTTTGCAGCTCAGATGATTTCTAGCCCAAAATTACATCATCGATTGTTTATCGATGTATATGAGGCAGGTCACCACTAGGTCATATAATTTTTTTTTCGCATCCACAATATCTTAATTTTAGAATACAGACATTTTAAAATCTTTAAAAGATTTTGTTAGATCTGCAGGTAGCAAATTTTCTCTTAGAGATTTCACATCGAGCACGTCCATTTTACAAAATTTTTTAGTTTCCTTCAATTTTTACCTATCGTGTTCCCTCTTTCGTTGTTGATATGCTCTTTATCTTTTTTATTTTCTAATGAAAACATCGTCATCTGGGATGTGCCGGGAGAACATGTGCCTGGTTGGCAATAGGTTTGTTGTCTATCGCATTGTGGAACCAAGTATCTTAGGCTAATCGTACATGCCCTAGTTGCACCTTTGTCAACTTTGGGAGTACAAGCCTGAATATAAGTATATTATAGTATATTTGTCTTTATATCGTTAAAATTTTCTCATATAGCTGCTTGTGTATTAGTGGAAGAAGGCAGAAACAGTTTAATGCACTTGTTTCCTTCCGGAGCGGTGGTGGGTACTAGTCCCGATGGGATTATACAATGCACTTTACTGACTACCACCTATCTATAACTGTCCGATTTAATTTTATAAATAAGTTACTTAAGATTTAGCATTTAAATAAACAAGTGGACGCAAAGTAGTATATGGTATAATCCGTCCATCCAGTTTGCGTCCAGGTAAATTTCGACATCTATATCTTTTTCTATTACCATAATTATGTGGACGCAAATTGGCTATTTTAACAAGCATAATAATAGTGATAAAAACAAAATAAAACCCCATCCTCATAACATATTTCTTTATATTAAAATAAAGGATCAAGTTAGAAATAGTAAGATCAGTTCGCGTCCACCCTGGACGCAAACTGACTAATTCGTAAAATTAGTATACCAGTTCGCGTCCACCTCATTTTCACCTTAAAAAATACAATAATCAATAAAAATCATCATTATTTTTATTCTTTTATTCATTTGCAAGGTCTAGGAACTAATAAAATCTTTAATTAAAATTAAAAGATTGAAAAATTACGTATGAAACGCGCGCCGGTTCACTATTTTTTTACTAAAATTATAGCTATTTACACAACTTTTTTGTATAGCTAAGATTCATTATTTTTTTTAAACAGGAAAAATTATGTGAACAGTTCTTTTGTCTTGGTATATGTGTTACTAATATATTGTATTATAGGCAGAAACGACTTTTAATTTCCCTAGTTTGTTAGTACACTTATTTTTAAGGGTTTTTTAAACGGTGTCCGCGAAATGGACGCGAATTGGTGCGTGGACGTGAATGGGCACACATAACCTAAGTGCTTTCATTCCAATTCAGATTTATCTGTAATTATTCCTGAAGCAAACAATTAAAATATTATTTACAGATTAAACTCTCAGACGAAGATGAGAGTGATGAGGAAGGTGCAATAAAGAGAATTCGCCGTTCGAGCCCAGGGCCAAACTCCCCAGCTTCACACAGGGAACCTCGCACTTGTGTTTTAAAAGTATGTAATCATTGTGAAAAGTGAAACTATAATAATTCAACTACTACTTATCAACATTACTTAAAAATAACTTACACAATGTTTTATCTAAATGAGATAGAAGCAGGGAAGCTTGGAGTGCGTAACAGCTTACAGCAGATAGGGTTAAACTTAATAATACTTTAAAATTATTTCTAATAAATAATGAAGCTTGTAATAAATACAAATAAGTAGTTTGATTAAATTTAAAAGAAATATATATAATAAACATTAATAATTTATTACTATTAATATTAAAATGTTTACATACTGCAATGTAGTAGATGTATGTAAGTATGCCTTAATATTTACAGTTAATAATGTCCAAATACACATAAATAATTTTAATTCAATTTTATTTTGTTAAAATATTGTATTATGCAATAACTTGTTTAGGTTTTGGTTCTTTTTGGTTCATTCATAACTAGATACAATGCCGCTGCTAGATTTTTGTACATAAGCAAAAAATTACAACCTTAGCATGATTACTGAGTGGTTTCTAATAAAAACAATGACTCTTAGGAGTGGATAGATGCCTAATTGTCATGGGTGGCCTGTCTGACAGTGATGGTGGTGGTTGATGATGATGATCAGCACATGCTGGCTCTTCTGATGGTAAGAGGCAACCAAAGCCTATAGACATCATAGATATTACAAGTGATGCTGTAATTGAAGTCTATCTGCTACACTACCCTCTAGACCTGAACATGACTCTCATTATGGCAGTAGAAATAGGTAAGGTGGCAGCAAATTGCTTCTCAGCACCCTACCCCCAATGGTCTTGTTGGTATTGACCTTTATTGTAACCTGTGCTCGCCTCTGCCTGGCAGTGAACCTGGACCAACATGAAAAAAAAAACTAGTAAATGAGAAATATTTTTATTTTTTTTCTCCTTAAGTAGCTCTACTGAGCATCTTCTTCAACATTACAATCTAGTCTCTAATAGACCAGGGGTGGGCAAATTCTTTTGACCGCGGGCCGGTAAAATAAAAAAAATCTAGTGGCGGACCAGTAAATTATAATTAATCTTGAGGCGGGCCGGTTTATTAAGACACCTATAAATATTAGTAAATATTACGATTATAAAATGTTGTTCATAAAGATAACATAAGGCACTTTTCTATTATTTTACAATCCTTTATTAAAATAAAATCTATTTATGAAGTCTTAACATATGAAATACGCAATATATATGTTTGAAGTATCGATTCAGTATCTTAATTGTTTACATTTCGACCATTAATTTTTTTAATGAGGTTCATATTTTTTCTAAAAAAACCCTCGGCGGGCTGGATTAAAACCTCTCAAGGGCCGGATCCGGCCCGCGGGCCGTAATTTGCCCACCCCTGCTAAAGACTAATGAGTAATTCTATTTTTTTCTTAATCCTTTAAGCTGCAGTCTCTAAGTATAAGTCTATCAACTTTTACTTTGTGTCTCTAAACTTAAGTGCCATTGGTATCTTAAATCTTACTACTACTAATCTTATTGGAACTTAAAACACTGTAATTTGATTTTGATACTAGCACTATGTGAATCTAAACAACATTACACTAGTTCATATGGCTATGTCCTTTTCAACCTCCTCGTTGTTTTTGTGATATTGAGGAGCTGGATAGCCTCGATGTTCACATGATGGTGAAGTTCATGATAATGAGCTTCTACATTTTTTTATAACATCACTGACAAACTCTACTTTGAGGTCCCAATGGAGGACATCATTTCTTATGTACTTATCAGGTTGCATTTGCAATATCTATGCATTTTGTTTTGTATGCACTGTATACTGGTCTTTTTGGTACATCCCCATATCTGTAGAATCGTTAATTTCGAATGTCTGCCAATAAGCCAACACATATTTCTATAAGATAAAATGCCTAAATCTTCTTCTTTTCACATTAGCTTTCCAGAGTAGCTTTGTATCGATTGTCATAACCAGGTGTTTAGCTATGTTAGAGTATGGCACTATTTGCTCATTGATGTATGGTATGTGTTTTACTTTATTATTAGTAAAATTAATATGTATAGACTTGACTTCGTTCAGTTTGATCCGCCACTTTTTGTCCATGACAGGACTTTAGGTATAGCAGTTTGAACCTTTTCTGTTGCTTCTTGCATACTTTCCTAAAATCCTTTCGTAAATAGCACTTATGCAACTTTTGTTGCTATTTCTGGTATATCACAAGTATCACTACATAGTATAAAACAATGTCGCTTCCCCTGTCCATATGTCCCTTTGTATGTTTAAATCTTTAAAACCACGCAATGGATTTTGATGCGCTTATTTTAATAGATAAAGTGATTAAAAAGGAAGGTTTATATGTATAAACCTAAAAAGCATAAACAAGACACTTCCTTGAGGCATTCCAGCTTTAATTTTCTTATGTCCAGAGCAGGCTTCTCCATGCTTTACTCTAAATGTCTTTAATGTGAACTAAAATATGCATTTGTTATGAGATTATTTTTTTAAATTGGAGCCGCACAGCAAAATTTGCTTACTATTTTCAAAAACAAGCTTGCTATTTTCATAAAATATATATTTTATGTTTATCCCTTAACTAGGCGCATTAAGAAAATCACACAATTAGGCGCATGGGGTCTTGCCTGACCCCGAAATAGCATTGGTAGTTGAGCGTCAAGAAGAAATAAAACTTTATGAATTTTATAAAAATTAATAAAGTATTTTAATAAAATTAAATTTAAAAAAACAAAAACAAAATTGAAACATTATACGTAATAAAAAAAATAAAAAAATGAAACCTTGGAGAGGTTAACCAATTAATTTTGACAAAGCTGAGATCAACTAAAAAAAATAAATTAATTAGTCTCATCAGCGGATTCTTCTATTCTACATCCAACGCAGAAGTCCATCGAGTGTTGCTGACAAATAAATTTACCACACTTGAAGCATTTTGTTGGCACTTTTTTGTAATTGTTTCTAGGACATGATGAATAGCGTCTGAGCTTAGCTGCTTTTGATTGTTGGACCGTCTCGTCCACATCATAAACTTCACGGAGCCGTTTCTATGGTGTCGTTGGTGTAGCAGGAAGTTGTATGCGACGTTTTTAGTAATCTTCTACAAGTGCTGCAGCTAATTTTTTCAAGCAATCCGTCTTATATGTGTGATAGTCTTAGCAATATTCGTTTTGTGTATAACATTATGCATTGATGTCAGATATGTCTACAATATGAAAAAAAACATTACACAATATAAAAATACACACATACAAAGAAAAATAATCAAAAATAAACTAATAGAAACTAAAAGAAAACACAAGGGTAAAAACTTACCTCTGAAAAAAAGGTAACCTAACTGGTCGCATGGGGTCAGCACTCTAGAGAGCAGCAATAGGTACGCAGGTGTTGATGATCTGGACGCCACTAATTTGCATACCCCGTGGGGAGTGAGGAAGCTACAAAGAGCATGAGCGCGCTCTAAGCACTGTAAATGTATATTTTTTCGATTTCAAGTGCGCCTGACCCCATGCGCCTAATTAAGGGTTATAACACTGAATTGCCATATATTACGATGACAAGTTTTTGTATAAGTGACACTCAAGAGACTTCACTCGTCTTTTAAGCATTAATTATTGACATTTATAGATAAAATGTTAATTGACGTCTCTGAGTGTGACTGTTACATTATAATTTTTTAAAATGACCAATGTGCTCCTAACCTTAAGGTTTTTACTACTTCACTGGACTTTGTAGGCCAGCCGAGTGCTCGATCTGAGACATTATTATTAAGATGGATTGGACTGTCCCTGCAATGTCAGCAACAAGGGCTGTCTCCTGGAATTAGATTATATTACAAGCAATAATATTGCTAATAATTTTTTTTGGTAGAATCATCACCATAATGGTGATGTTTATATAATTATCACAATTTTAGTCTCTTTTATTAGAAAAAGTTGAAAGCTGATAATTTTTTAAATTTTATTTTTCAGGCTAGCCAAAAACGTCGGCCTCTGTCAAGATTGTTAGAGCAATTGTTAAGGAACTTAGAGAAACGAGATCCCCATCAGTTTTTTGCCTGGCCTGTTAATGACAATTTTGCTCCAAATTATTCAAACATCATCAAACGGCCAATGGATTTTTCTACTATGAAGCAAAAAATTGATGACAATGAATATAAATCTCTAAATTGCTTCATTGTAAGTATGTTCAAAGATTGTGTATTTTAGCCACTTATTTTTATATTTATTATGTTATGTTCCACACTCGGGTAGGGTAAATAGTAGATTTGCTCATAAAATTTCTTTTATAATCTGCACTTTTATTTTGGGACTTTCTAGCTAATTGAAAATTTTAACATTGCAGAGTGACTTCAAACTTATGTGCAACAATGCCATGAAATACAACAAAGCAGGAACAGTATACCACAAGGCTGCACGTCGCTTACTACATGCTGGACTGAAGCAACTGACTCCACATAAGTTGAGACCGCTTGGTGATCACCTCACATTCATGTACGAGATACCAATACGAGAACTTGGCTTTGATATTGGCAAGATGGATGTGGTGAGAAATTTAACAATAATGCATTATATTTTATAAAATTAACTGGACTACATACAACATGACATTGTGAGGACTACCTTAATGAGAAAAGAAACTTCTAACATAAATTCCATAAGATAATAAAATTTTGGAGTTGAGAAAATTAAGTTGCGTATAGCGAGAGGTTGTTCCTAGGTAGTAGCATTTTGTAAACTTTCTTGGACAAAAACTAAATTACTACTTTTGTACCAAGGCGTTACAATTTGAAGTCAAAGATAACTAATAAATGATAAATATGTCATGTCAAATATGAATACTTTCTGCATGTATGGACATTAGGAAACCATGTCCAAAGTCAAGTCTGAGTGATAGTGGAGAGTTGTGTATATATTTATAGCTAATTACAAAGCAGGCTGTTTAGGTTTTGTTTGCTAATATAAAATTACAAATGATTGTAGACTTTGTATTGTACATTTACTGAATTCAGTGCTTGGTGTAGTGCTCCATTTATTACAAATTACTTATTAAAGAAAAGAATATGTTTTGCTCTTATATTGAGGATGAGTTAGGGCTCTGTTGACAAATGAATATCTAATCTTTACTGAAAAATACTGAAAATAAATATTTTATGCAATGTTATTTAAGACTTTCTCCAATTTTTTATGATGTTTATACAGGCAGGTTTAAACAATTTGGAATAACACATTCGATCTATGAAATAATCAATTTAAATCAATTTATATTTTTTATTTATCGCAAAATGCAAGATGCATAGTTATAATTTACACAAAGCATAAAACTGGTTCAAATTGACCGCAGTAGCATTCGCAGGCTTGTGACGTCATGGCTAAGTACTACTTCATAGAGTGACAACAAGTGAAGCAATTTTGCTTACTATTTTAAATTAATGTTTATAAAAGTAAATATTACAATTTGGTAATAATGTTTAAAATACATTAGAGCCTTTAGAGCCTTTACCCTGTTAAATTAAAATTAGGCCAGCCCTTTCGAAGATAGATATAAAAAGCAATATCAATTTATTTTAATTATAATAAGTGAAACAATACCAGATTTCTCTTTCAATAACAATAAACACAATAACTAATAAATAGTTAAAGAAAGCTTTGTTAGTCAGTTCCAGTGTTTACTGTGCGAATTTCTTTAAGTGGTGGATAATGAGCACAAGAATTGAATTTGTTAGTCACTGGGACTGCAGACGGCTATGATACCATTCAAGTTCAAATCAACCCTTTGATATAATTCTTTAACATGTATAAACACAAAGTGCAATACAAAAATCAAGGTATGACTTATACAAAAAACTGAACCATGTTGTTTCGTTTTTGTTTTAGGCTTATGGGTTCAGGTATCTGTAAGTTACATTGATTACTGAATTAATTACTTTTGTCTTTTCATTTATAAATATACTCTACTGATCAAAAATATGAAATATTCCTGATAAAAAATAGTAATTCTGTGAGAAGGTTGTGTATCAACAACATAATCATGTTTTCATAGAAAAAACTTTGCTTTAAATGAAAATGTTTACCTACATATTCTGGATTAACATTTAAGACCAAAAATGTTTTGTACAATTTTTTCATCGCCATTTTTCTTAAGGCTACTTTCACCCGGCTTATTTTTTAATTAATCATTATTATTATTCCGGCTACCATAACATTCATCCTTCCACATCACATGTCACCTAAGGGGATATTGTCATTGCATCTTTTTGACCACAGGCATTAATTCCAAACCTCTTAATAAAAATAATTTAAAGATCTTTTTGTGACAAAAATGGTTATCAAATTTTCTCAAATGTCATAGTAGTACTAGAATTATAAATTCATATTTGAGAAAAAAAAATGAAATAGTATAATTTTTATTATAAGCTATAATTGACAGACCTAAAGGGATTGCAAGCTGTATTATCCCATTTAGATTGACGATTATGAAGATTATGACGAACTTTGTCATTTTAAAAAACTGAAAATATTGTTTTACCATGGACAGCCACAATATGGCTACAATATACCCTAGCAATCTATTTGTCTCCATACTATGACGCAGTCAGCATCAAAGTTATATGAATAAAAATGCATCTAAGTTATTATAAGAATAAAATTTTCAACTATGATTAGTCGACATGGGAACTTAGGATATATTATATCCTACAATCACAACAAATTCATTACAACAAAATCATTTTTGTCACAAGGTCAAACATAGGAAATTATCACTGCATTTTCTATGTCTGGTTGACAATTGGTTCTTATTTATGAATACTTTTGGATATTTTATAAGAGTCCTAAACTGTGTTATTATATGTGTAGTTTGTCAGCTTGTTCACAAGTTTGATATGTTGCACTGCAGCCGTTAAGGACGTACGGTCGAAAGGTTTGCAATATAATTATATTACGTAGTGACATGCACTTAGACATAGTTTGTCCGCTTTGCCAATTTCGAATAGATGTTGTTTTTTGTGAACTTAAAGTTTTGAACGCGTTTTTATATTATAGTGCAGACTTTTGCATGTTTGTGGGCATGGTGACATATGATGTTGATACGCTTTTGTCACATAGTAATTGAATTTGTTAATCGCAAAGATAATACAAGCAAACTCTTTCCAAGATGACAGATTGTACAGGAGGTTGAAATTGGCGAAATCACTTCGTATTATTTAAATATAATTTGTTAAAACTTTTGTTCAATAAGTTTCTTATGAAACTGTTTTGGCTTCAGCTGACTCAATGTACTGAACGAAGTCAATTACAAATGTGACTTTCACTTAAATATACAATACTTTTTATATTACTACCTCCAAGCTTAATGTCAAACCCTAAGTTATAAAACACAATATGAATATCTTTTTTGTTAAAATAAAATCTTTTTTATGACATAGACAAGCAAGCATGAGACTGGGATTCTAAGACTTGGCCGTAAGTAATTTTACTTGCTATTTGTTCCTCTAATCTAAAACACGGCAGTGGGGACAGAAAAAGTAAAGGCTGTGTACTCTACCACTTATTTCGACTAATTGCTCTTGTGAAACTACTTAATATTCTAAATAACTAAATAACTTCTCTAGATGCCATTTTTCAATTCTACTTCTTGCCAACTTTAAAATATTGCTACATTTCCGGTTGATTGATCGTATGTTTTTTGCTGTACGGAAACAGGTCCTTCATTACTTTAATTAGTTTTACATACTATCTTGTCCTTGCGCTTTATTTTCTTTGATGGAAGTTATATTCAATTATTTAAAATATAATAATATGTATTTGTATTTCTTTAATTAACAGTCATAATATAACAAGAAGTAAATACAAATTAATAATACAGTGTAAGAGGCTAATTAATCTGTTTAGAGATATACTACAATAACAAATACAAATAAAAAAAATAAGTAACACGCAAACTAAAATTTATAGGGAATATTTTTTTAAATAATGAAATATATTTTAATCTACATAATATTTATTTTCTTTCTAAAGATTCTATATCTTCGCGTCTTTTCCAAATATCACGCATATCTTTTAGGTATGCGTGGTAGGTAGTAGGTAATATGGTAGGTAAGTTTGTTAACACATACCTACAATTGACTAAGAACACAATCTTTGGCATTGCCAAAACTGACCACGCTTGGCACACGACATTACGCTTGGCGGTCTTTGTCCTTTCACTTTATAAGTTAATTTATTTCCCTCTATAAGTTTCTTTCGACATCCCATTTCACCACACTCAATGCAAATGCAGACACATGGTAATAAGTATTTAAAGAGACGTTTATTCTCTCAGCATAAGGTTCTGCGACGGAATAGTGGGTTGAAAAGCGGAGGTTCAGAAGCTGAAGGTACCGAGACCAATGAACGCCCTGATCCTGGCGACAGCGTTAAGATACAAATGGAGGCAGCGAGGGAGCAACATCGAAAAAAGCTGGCTAAAAAAGGTATATAGATACATAAAATATTTGATTCCAGAACATAATTCTTCTATATCAAAATTGTTGTGTTGTTCGTTCCAGCTTTTCCCCGTATGGACGCGGAGGGCAAAACGACATTAAGTATCGCCACCCACACGGTGGAGGGCACCGGCGAGGATAAGCCCATGACTCTGGGACAATACATCGGGAAACTTTCCCACGGCACCGGCTCACTGCATAGTAAGTACAAACATTATTTTTATCTTGCGGTATGGTGCGGGTTGTTTGTTGCAAGTTGCTATTGGTTACGTTATAATTCTTAGGTCCGATTTCACAGACATCGTCTTAATCTGAGAATAGCTATACCTATAATAAAGTTGTCCCTTATATTTACTCTCGTATAACTCAACTTATGTTTCACAAGCACTATTCTCCGTGTATCAATTCTTGGATTAACTATTCTGTAGAATAACGTTTTACTTTATCTGTGGCATCTTCGTGCGTATAATACGGCCAAAGTATGTACGCTATTCCTTATAAACATTACGGCCCATTAGCGTATATTTTACTTTAGTATGTTTATCATACGTCATTTCTTGCTTGTCCGTTGTAAATTAACGTCAGTAATCGTTAATGATTAGAATTTAAACCGACTTGAGAGATGATGTACTGCTTCATGTTTTATTTTGTTTGGTGATTTAATTACTATTAATATTATTGGAGTTTACTCCTTAAGAAACGATTTGAGTTATAAGGCCCGGTG
>NJDD01000003.1:86806-100840 GCA_002245505.1 Calephelis nemesis
AGGGTCCCGCCCGCCGCCGTCGCGCCGCTGCCCGCCATCCGCCGCGCCATGGGCGTCACGCTCGACCATCTCGGTGCGTCACACCACCACCTCTACACTCTAATCCGTACATTTTTGAAGTGAAACTTAATTATTTATCGGGGTTGGAAAAAAATTTAGTTTAACATTTTTTCGTTACGCGTCACATTTTTCCGTTACGCGCCATCTTTGTTCTTATCCCTACCACGCGTGATTCGAAGTATACTTTCTCCAGCGGAGTAGGGATTGGCAATAAACTTTATTTAACCAATTTCTGTAATGTTGCATATAGTAAATTATTTTTTGAAAAATAACCTCACAAAGAAGTTTCACTTCTTCACTTCTTACGAGTGTACGCTAGTACACGCACACATTTTTTATCTAAAAACACAATAACATTTCAAATCTCTGGTTTCAAACATACACATTCAAAAACATAACACACAAACTTTTGAACGAACAATAATCCATCTAATTAATTATTTATCGTCTTGGCATGGCGATGTAAAAATCTCATCGCCAGGGAGACAATGTGGCTGTGCTGGACTGTTTTTGTGGTACAACCGACGAGTTTAGATAGTAAAATATTCCTATATCTAAATCAACCACCACCATATTTTTGTGTTGATATAACACTACTGCTTGCCGCTAACGAGATATAAACGATACGTCTAATGTGTGGCTAAATTGACCATGTTATTTTCGCCCCAAAACGTGGACTTTAGTTTTTTGCATCAATATCAAATTTAATGATCATCTGTAGATAGGTACATCCCGTAATACAATAGGTAATATAAACAGAGACCTATGTTCAAACAGTAGATTCGGTTTACATTTGTTAAAAAGTTAAACACTTTCATTGTTTTCTCATTCCATTAAAAATTTGGAACATTTTTGCATCCCGACCTTATATGTTGCGACACCAGGACAAGCAACTGAAATACAAGACCATTCCGTTCCAAACAGAACGTCTCATTACTTTTTAACTGGTCCACAGACACGCCCATGGCGATCGACGACTTCGAGCTGGAGGTGCATGAGCTGCGAGACCGGGACCGGGACCGAGACAGAGACCGGGACCGGGACCTCGTCTCCGACCCCGACTCGCGCTCAAGCCACGACAAGTGATGACTGGAACATAACTGAATTGTCAATAAATATAATTTATAAGTATCTCTTGTATTTATTTTTACTAGTGGTAGCCCATTTTATGACACAATATGAATTGTCACAAACATTGTCCGAGATTCTGAAAGTTGTGGGATTATAAGAAGAGGTTCTGTTTAAAAACTAGCTTAATTTAGGTTTAATTAATGTTATTGCCCATGACAGACTGTGATATTTTAGGCTGTAAAAGTCGAAGTGAGAGGAAATTTGAGAAAAGTATTAGTATCATATTTCACACCTAGATTAAGAACACACGGCGCGGTTAAGGGTTTTTACCCGCGCCTGCGGCGGTTGCGGGCCCGCAGTTTCCGTAGAATGTAGATTTATGTACAAAAAGTAAAATCTCATTTCAAGAAGCGATTTTCACCCGCAGCGCCTGTGGCAAAGAATATAATAATATACCTATACAGGACAAGAGAGCCCTCTCTCGTGGAAATGTGGAATTACGTTCACTAGCGCTCCTAACGTTTTTGTCGGAAATAATTTAGCGGTGTGTGCGTGACTACACATGCATGCCTTTTGTTGTTGTATAGTGATATACAGTAAGCAAACAAAATAACTGACCCCGTTTGTACAGTACTTTCAAAGTACAATTTTCAAGCAGAGTAAAGTTTTCCTTTAAGATCTATTTGGAAAATCCGTAATCTTTGTAAAGCTTCATTTACTGTGTGTTCATACGAAGAGGTGTGATAATATGCAATTTTTGGTACATTCTGTTACGTTAGGTTTATTACTGTTCGACACAAATTTCAAAAAAAGGTTAGGTACAGTAGGCAAACGAAATATCTGACCTCACTACAGTACTTTGAAAGTACTGTACATACGGGGGTCAGACATTTTATTTGCTTACTGTATATCACTATACAATAACAAAAGGCATGCATGTGTGGTCACGCACACAACACTAAATTATTTCCGACAAAAAACGTTAGGAGCGCTAGTGAACGTGATTCCACGTTTTCGCTAGAGAGGGCTCTCTTGTCGTGTATAGGTATATTATTCTTTGCAGTTAATCGTGCGGGTGGCGATCTCTCGCCGCCCCGGCGGGTTCGACCGCGCGGGCGGGCGACCATTTTATTCTATTTGTACTGATTATTTAATCGCAACCGTCAGCCGCACGATCATTAACCGCCAAGTTTGCGGGCGATAATTTCAACCGCGGCGGCTGCGAGGCCGCAAATGTTACCCGTCTCGTGAGTTTTGAAATAAAACTGCTACCGCCGCGGGCGCGGGTAAAAGTCGCTCCGTGAGTTCTGTCTCTAGTGAAATATTTCATAATTTGGTTTTACAATCGTGATGAGATAATTGATTACGATATTTTTCACGGACAATATATACCTAATGTCCATAACATGTAGTTAGATACATAATATATTTTTGCAAAATTACAAATTAAGTTCAACATGAAGCATTGTAATAATGTGTTTTGTTTGTGTAGTAATGTACTACGTAGTACCTATAACAAATGTATACATAGTTGTTTCAAGTGTTAAAGCGTTAAGTTAAATTATAGTTTTCTTTCAAATCCTGAAAGGAAAAATAAACTAAGACTGAACGTTAACACTGAGTACCAACAAAAAGTTCAGTTTTTTTATGATATTGGAAGGCAAACAATCAAACGAATTTCCAGATGGTAAAAAATTCACGCCTCCTGGAGACACCAAAGTAAGTTTAACGGCTACCTTACCCTCTGAACCGGAACACGTCAACGGCAAGCACTGATGTTATGTCGGCAGGAATAGGTAAGGCCGTTGCACCGTTCTGGGCGATATGCTGCGAAACTAGTAGGATGTCACGGTGTTAGTGACAGTAAGCCTATGCTCGCTTCTTACGAGCTACCTGGCAGGAAGGCAGATGGTCTATTCTACTTAGGAGCTCGGACCAACACGGGGATTGCTCTGTTTATTATGATGACGATGCATCTAGTATACTAATTTTATGAAGATTTGTATTAAAAGGCACTGAAATTACTGGACTGAGTTGAAAAATACTATCATTAAAAGCCGACATTATCCATAACGAACACAGGGTTTTGCGAAGTTAGAACCTCGGGAAAATGCTTCATTCCTAGGGGCTAATGGGTAATGGACGACGGGCAGTAAGTGTTGTCCTTCTGTATTTATATTTATCACATAACTTAACCGGCTAAACCGATAGGGTTGGTATGGGTACTGCGATGGTTTCCTATATGATTTAAAATCGCGATTGGACACGGTAGGTGGCGCTGCTGTCGGTATACCATCTACACTTTATATTAAAAAAAAGAAAGATTTGATGAATAATCAATAGTTATCTGTAGGTATATTTAACAGTTTAGAAGAGCCAAACTACGTGTACGTTACCCCAGTAAGAAAGTAGCACCTAGAGTGATATGAGTGGGACACATTTGTGCTCGATCTGCTGTAAATGTGCGCCGAATAAAAAAAATGTGCATATTGTCGTTTTGGAAGTAAACGGAAAAAACGATTCTTGCTGGGGTAACGTTGACTGCAGCAAAATTCAAAACTAATCCTAAGTATAAGTACATATTGGAACACAAAAAGTTCCTTTAAATTATTTGTACCATACATTCGCTTCGTCCACGTTCGTAACTAAAATTTCGTAACTGGTTACGTATAAAGAATTTTTTTCGCTCTTTCGTAACCAGTTACTAAAATTTTTTTTTTCCATTTTCATAACCAGAACTTCTTGTCACTTATGGTATGCTAGTACTTTTTCGGAATAATTATTTTTTGACCTAGAATTTATATTATGTGATCAGTTCGAACTTAAATTTATATATTACATTGATTAAAGATTTACAAAATGTTTTAATAACCCAGGAAGCCCTAGGTTGGCATTCCGTGATCAAATTAGCTTTTTTGTAGGAAAAGTGTAAGAAGTGTATGTAAAAAATGTAAAGGTACTGATAAACTTTTAAGCATTCACTTGTAATGGGCATTTGTGCGAATGTTACATCACAAGAAACTAACGAGAACATTTTAGCGAGCATTCTATTGAGTGTTCCGGCCAGGCCCGCCGCCAGCTGTTAGGTCGCCCGCGTGCAATACCGAATATGCCGCCCACAACTACTTGTAATGGTTTTTTTAATTATGTTGGGATAAAAGAAAAAAAATTGTGAACTAATTTGTACGCGCGGCTTCGCTTGTAGTTTGCCTCGTTGGTAGAGTGGCTAGCGTACACGCCTAATAACATCGACCAACCGGCCAACCGCGAGGCTTGGGTTCAATTCCCGACGGGGGCAGGCGTTTGTGTAATGAACATTTAGATGTCTGTATTCCCGAGTCTGGGTGTTTATTTTTATTCTGGTATCTATTTAAGTATTTCTATGTATTGGTATCGTTGACTAACACCCCTAACACAGGCACATAATTTGCTTACTTTGAAGTTAGATTCAATTTGTGTGACTTGACCAGAGATGTTTATAATTATTATTATCATCTAAATTTCACTTAAGTATAATTCAATTGAAAGATTTCAGTTGTGTGAGGAATCAGCGAAAGTGAATTTGAAATTATTTTAAATTTTAAAAACCTCGCTATCTATCGGAAGCAGCGGGTAACACTTCTTATCTTTTAATGTAGATTTGCAAAAAAATATTAGATTCAAAGTAAAGTTAAAGTATATTCTCGCCTTTTTCCCCGAAGAGGTAGGCAGAGGCACAACCGTCGACGACTAGCCGAAGACACTAAGTCCTACAAAGTGATAAATGGCAAGCCTATCGCCAACTAGGCATATATCCAATCCCTGGCAAAGTTATTTTTAAAAGAAAATTGAAAATCATAATTTTCTTTTTTTGTTGCCCGACTCAGAGATCGAACCCAAATTAGATTTAAAGCATTAACATAGTTTTATTTAAATAGTTTTTTTAAAAAAACCTGTTTACCAATACTTAGCTTTCCATCTTAAAAAATGCGTAAAATCTCCTACAAATTTCCCTTGCCGTTTTAGGGGGTCGTTTGAAAATTTTTAAAAATATTAATGTAAATGTTTTTCTTTCACAATAAAAAGTAAATACATACACCAATTTTCAACTATTTACCATGAAAACTGATGAAAATCTCAAATAAACTATTATAATAACTAAATAATATTCAGCCTAACCAAGAAAATAAGCACATACTAAATCAGTAATATTTTGATTTTTACTACATAATAACCATCAAGTTCGATGTATTTTCACCATCTTCCATTCAAACCGTTGAAAAAAATTATTATTCCTTAGAGTTTATCTAAGTGATGACATTTCATTATCTTTAGGAGGTGGCTATTTATTATAATAATGACATAAATGATTATAAGTAGCTCGATTTGCCGCCTCCTTGGACATGCCGCCTAAAACGTAGTGATTATATTCTCTTTGATGCCGCCCGTGTGCAGTGCACGCCTTGCACGCCCGCTTACGGCGGGCCTGGTTCTGACGAGCATTCTAGCGAGCATTGCTTCGAGCTTTTTGCCGATCCAAGCTTCGGTCATCTCGCACTACCGCTCTGAGACGTCCCTCCCCGCACACCTGTTGCTCTGTTTTTTTGTTTTCACAAAATGAGAATTACCAATGAATATAAATGCAGCACACGCGACCGTCAAGTCTGACATCATCCTGAAGAACATTTTTTAAAGAGCATCGATTAGAGCGTTCACTAGAATGTTTTTAAAAATGTTCATAATAATGTTTGGCTCTATGCTTGGCTTGGCTCGTTGTTCAGTTCGACAAATATAGAAACGGCGATGCTCGATATTCTGTTACAAGTGAATGCTTAAGTCTCTGCTGAACTCTTCGAGCTCAAAATTACATACAAATTGTATTTTAGAGCTCGAAGAGTTCAGAAACGTCGTAAGTGCAATTCCAAGCGTTAAGGTATGGAATTTGCGGGAAGTTGCAGGGATGGCCTTTAGGGTCAACCGTTTTCCATATTTTTTTTAATTGATTGATTGTTAAAGTTGATGTTTTCAGAAATGCAAAAAATAATTCCGAAATTTTTCAAAAATAAATTCTAATTAATTTTTTTTTAATTCCAGAAAATAGAAAAATCGAATATTATTTGAAATCTCCAAGGAAACAAATTGATTAAATCATTTTGATTATTAATTTTTACAAAAAAGTGCCAAAATTAAAATGTTTAAATAATGAATGAATTGAATCTCTTGAATTATCAATTAAAAACAAAAAAATATAAAAATAATGAAATTAATTAATACTTGGGAATCTCGATAAGACTAAAAAAAATTTATCACTTTCAAAACTTTGCCGCCCTAAAACATTTGACACACTTGCCCTGATTGCCTCTAGTGTAAATCTTCCGCTGGACAATATAAACATAAATATAAATTTTATAATATGTCTACCAGCCGACCCGGCGAATTTTGTTCACTTGGCACTCAACACTCTCTGCAGATGATCGATGCAGGGTAGCTGCAGAGGGGACTAGGCGTGAAGATGCGTATGTTATGTATAATAATCTACGATTCAATGTTTGTTTGCATTCTAGGTTTCAACACATTGGGACTTAGGTCACTTTAAAAAAGTGAAAGTACCTTCATGTCCATATCCCCGAAGAGGTAGGCAGAGGCACAACCAGGTCACCCACGACTAGTCGAAGACACTAAGTCCCACAATGTGATAGGTGGCAAGTCTATCGCCAACCGAGCACACATCCAGTGCAACATTTTTTGACCTGACAACGTCTTATAATTCGATGGAACCGGCTGCTCGTACCAAAAAACATGACTTATGCGGCGTTATCTCGCCCTGAGGCGTGCCATTTAGCGCGGAACGAGCGACAAAGAGGACCAAACGGCCTCCACTGTTATGACGTTGTCACGTTCAACTATCGTTAGTAAGCCGACTTTACAAACAACCGCTTTTTATTAGAAAATTTGAAATCCCAAATTTTCTTTTTGTTGCCCGACCCTGGTATAGAACCCGGGACCTCATGCAGTCAAGTCTAACACCTGGACAACTAGACCACAGAGGTAATACTGTAATGTGTAAACCACAACATTTTCGATTTGGAAAAAATATTCGGCAATTTATAAAGCACAAGGAGATGAAAAAAGAAAGGAAAAATTGAACTGCGTGCTAACGAATTATAGTAACTAGTGGTCGCCCGTTAGTCGAAATTCGACCATAATAAATGTTTGTATGTAATGTTTTATTTATTGATTTCATGTACTTTACAAGCATTATTATTGAAAAATGTTAGCGTTCTACACTTCTCATACACATAATTTTCGTAAAAAGTAGTCTAAAGTTTTTGCGTCTCGTATTAATACCTATATAGATTTACTTTTTGGCCTTTACCCCTATCGAGATAAAATAAAGTTTATTTATTTATTTATTTATTTATTTTAATCTTTATTGTACACCATATTTCTATATGTTATACAAAAGGCGAGCTTAATGCGCTAACATATTTTAAGTGAAAAACTCTTGTGCTGTTCGACTTAAACATCACTTATATTTTTTATTTTATAAATAGCCTGCCGGTTTAGCTTTAGCTTAACAGCATCATCAGGACTAAAACTTAAACTACTGAACAATATTTTTGATTTGTAAACATAAATAAATCTTACACAATAAATTTTATCTATTTATTAGTTATACAGTGGAGTTGCTAATTACTGATTTTCATATAAAAAAATATAAATAACGTGTCAATTGCATCCATTAATTAATAAATTAAATTTGCTGTTTTATACATTATGTTAAACTTAATTACTTCAATCAGTTTTTTTAAAAAAAGTGTCCATGGCTAAATTAAAAAAAAATATTATATTAAATATCTTTGTCACAATTAAAAATAAGTAACTAATGGTATTATTATAATAAAATTAAAATATTTTATACAAAAAGTTATTAAACACAAAAAAGAAAATTTCTTTAAATTTAAATAAACAGTAAGGAGAATCCTATTAATATTATAAATGCGAAAGTTTGTATGTATGGATGTATGGATATTTGTTACTCTTTCACGCAAAAACTACAAAGCCGATTACGATGAAATTTGGTATGTAGGTAGCTGAAGACCCAGAATAACATATAGGCTACTTTTTATCCCGGAGTTCCCGCGGGATTGGGACTTACGCGGGTGAAACCGCGGGGCGCAGCTAGTGTCAACATAAAATAAGCATTAAGTGCTCTATGTGACAATAATAATAATACAACTAAACCCTGGGTATTAATAATTGCAATTTATAACAAAGTTATATTACATACTAGATTAAATTAGGTACCTACTTAAAAATATTCAATAGGGGAGTCCTCAGTCCCATTTGATCATTTAACAATTGTGGGTTATTTTATTCTTATTAATTTCTAAGGCTTCTAATGCATTTAACCTTCTACCTTTATTACCACAATGTAGGGGCAAAAATTGTTTGTTGGATTAAACTTTGGTATAATAGATATATAATAGATAGGTACCTTAGATATTAACCAAGTGTAGACTCCCTTTTACCGGAACGCCAAGTTCTTACCTATGTGTTCTCTTATTCTTATTGAAAATGGCCTTCCACTCTATCCAACAGACTGAGCGTTACTCAGCATAAAAAGTAATTTATAGTATATTTATATAATAGTACCTATACTTATTCCAGTGACCTAAATTGCTAGATTACGACTAGCGGGCGATGGAGCCGTCATATTCTGACCCCAAAACATAAAAATTAGAACTCCACCCACTTACTAAGTATGTCCTGGTGTGCTCTACAATAGGTCACCTGTGTATAAATCAAATATGATAATGGTGACGTCACCGAGTGCGCGTGCGAACGCGCCGGCGCGTCGACTCACACGCGCGGCGCACGCGCCGAGGGGAGCGCTAATGGGGGACCCGCAAACACACCGTGGAATCATAACAGCAAAATATCACTATCATTTCTAATCACTTATTGGAGATATATCTAAGTACTTAGTTTTAAAAGTACATTGAATAACCTTAAAGAACTACCTAAAACCTACTGAATTTACAATAAGATATAAAAACAAATATTATTGAACTCAATTGTTCTTATTGTGTAATATCTTATACGTTAAGAGATTTTATATCTTAAAATACTTGAAAAAAAATAATAAATCTGTCTGCAGTTCTTTTGTTTCGTATCTCACGTACTAATACTCTACTTATCAAATATTTGAAAGGAGGAGGCATCGGGGATCAAATCAATCAATTTAAACTCACAAGGGTCGTTGCGTATTTTTCCTTGATCAAAACTCATTTTTCGATAAGAAGCAAAACTCATTTTCAAATGTTTTTAAGTTGTATATGTAACATACATTTAAAAATAACAGTGAAAACGTACAACTCCTGGGCAGTATTCAATAAACTTACAACTGGTTTTCTTTTTAACCTTTACTATAGTTGAAGAAATTGTTACCAATTCGGCTTACACTTACCCAATTTTCATCTAATGTGTATTTTGAAATGTATAAACTTTATAAATCGTAATTGATGTGTTCTTTAGACAACATTTTTTTCCTAAAATAATTTATAAATTTTCTGATTGTTTTGTACAATTACAATAAGATAAATACATATTTAATTTTTTATGTACATACCACTAAAGAACCATTTATTATGTGTATCTTATTTGCGGTGCCTTTAAGCCCCAACCCAGGTAGATTCTAACAGAATAATAGACTGCCCGATTGTTGTAGCCGATTGTACCTACTGCTACCGACTGTTTTACCACAGCATCGCGGTTTCCTGTAATGTCAGTGCTTATTACTTAAGTTTTGAGAGCGCTTAATACAGGCAGTAAGCTTACCCAAGAGTTTAGTGAAACTCAATGCTTGGGACCGCGATGTAGTGATGGGTCGTAGTTAAGCTTGCCAACTTTATAATACGAATTTGCTGAAAACATTAGTTTTAAATTCGGGATAAGAATTAAAAAAGCGGGATACAGTTAATTTGGTTTAAAATCCAAGAAATGTGAATTTTTCTGTATAAACTAATAATTATGAAAAGTGAAACAAAATCGCGCAAAAATATTGTTTTTTACACAACACCAATGTTTAGGAAGCTACGCGACACTCGATACTACAGCACTGCGAAAACCGCTTAGAAGTTAGGGGCCTTGACGATGCGCGTGTTTATGTGACTGTGCCTTTTCCGGACGTTTGAAGGTAGTTTTCCTACTGTGTATATCTATTTATATCATGTTGATACTGAAGTTGAGTATACCATATCACCTATAACAATCGTTCACGAAATTAATTCTGCTAATGAATTAAGGTTTGATAATATATCAATACTGGAAAATAATTTAATTAATAATGTTAAAGAAATCAGCAGTAATCCGAATTGCACTTAATTGTGTAAATATTACCTTTCTATTTCGATGCCAAGTATTTATATTGCTTTTGAAATCTCCGATGCAAAAAGCTTATTATGTACATATATATAACGATTATAAGTTTAATCTGTGTTTTTGTTGCAGAGGTCAAACTGACCCACTGCAAACATTTTGACTACTATATTTTTATAAATGTTAATCAATTTTTCTCTGTTTTTTTTTTTATTGGAAGCTCTTTCACATAAAAAGGTGGTTGGTCGAGGTGGTTACTAAGTCTGGATCGAAAGAAAAAATGTTTCTTTCTCTGCTGGATGATTCGCCGAAAAAGTCACTAGGTACTTGAGACTAAAACTACAGTCAATGTTTTGTATGGTTAAATAAAAAATGTTTATAAATCAATATAACTTTTATTAACAATTAATAAATTAACTATGATTAACAAAAACCTAAAATAAAAAAAAATTTATTAATTAAATGAGAAATATGCTCCCAGCCATTTATGTAGGTAAGTTTTACTTGTTTGACCAATCCCGTTTAATATAACATTATATTGTTGAAATTTAAATATATGTTTTTTTATTCTTATTTTCACAAAGACAAAAGTTACCTGTGATGAGATTTTATCTACTTTAAAACTTTCATTTTTGGTTTAGACAAACTAAAACTAAACAAGGAACTAAATTTAATTTCATTGTGTCGGTCGGAGACCTCTGTTCCCCGTGTTGATCGAGTTCCTCTGTGCAGAATAGTCCATGTGCCACCACGACAGGCAACTCGTAAGAGGTGAGTATTACATACGTACATACACCTTTACCAAAAAGACCACTGGTGACAGAGTGGTGTGCCGCAATGTGGTCATAGACATTTTTTTCTGTTTTTCGTCTTTATCCAACATTTCTATTGGTTTTTTACTTTATAAACAACAATACTCTAAACTTTAAAAAATACATACCTAAGTTGAGTTGAGTACAAAAAATCATCTGACTAAGTTGTTTTACCAGTGGTTAAGTTGAAAGGTAATACTATTATTAAAAGGTAATATTAATAAGATAATGTTCACTTTCAGAAAAATCTTGAGGGAACAGAAATTTATTCGGATTGATCGATCTAACCATTACCTAGCTTTACTTTAATAAAAAAAACCTAAAATTCGTAATCTGCGAACGCAAAGCTATAATGAAAATTATTATACAACAAGTACATAACGCACTTATTTTTTCATATCTTAAAGCTATAATCCAACAGTAAATACAAAAAACCAAATCCATACAAATCAATCGAACCTCTGTTTTTTGACAGGTCTTTTGAAGCCATGAGAACTGTATCGCAACCACCGATAATATTTAAACAATTTCACCCTTCACGGGCCGCCCCCGGACACCACGCGGTCACATGGGAACCTACCGCTACCAAACTTACACGTACAGTTATATTCAAAAAATCAACCTTATACTGTTAATGATAAGAGTTGTAATTATAAGTCGAAAAATGTTTGTAACTAAACATGATAATACGGGATAATGTTTTCGATACATTATATTTGCTCTATGTCACTGCGGTAAAATTGTACTTGCTTTTGTTTATGATTTATACCGCTACGTGTTTAAAGGTTTGGCAGAAGTGCTACAAGTATTCCCACGGCTGGTCAAAAATGAATCTGTAAGTCCACCGACACCGTCACCCAGGTATCGTTGATCAAAAGGCAGAAGTAAAACAAACACAAAACAAACATACACCTCCGTCTTGCCACGTTGTTCGAGTGGCTAGCGTACTCGCCTAACTGAATCGATGAACCGCGAGGCTTGGGTTCGATTCCCAACGGGGGCTTGCATTTGTGTGATGAACATTTAGATGTCTGCATTTCGGGGTCTGGGTGTTTATTAAATTTATTCTGGTATCTATTTAAGTATTTCTATGTATTAGTATCGTTGACTAACACCCATAACACAAGCATATAATTTGCTTACTTTGGGGTTAGATTCAATTTGTGTAACTTGTCCAGGGATATTTATTTATTTTTATTTATATATGCCGACGGCGGCGGTTCATCTGATCCAATCTTGTGATGGTGATTTTTGTGTTATTAGCGGCGGGGTCTGTAGCTATAGTAACTGTCACTACTCTGGGGCAGTACATATCGTTTTCGGCAGAAGCGTTAAATAAAAATCTGCCTTTAGCTCAAAACACAAATACTTCTTAAAATACGATTGCATATTCCGTTCCGTACAAACTATCTATGTGATTATATAACAAAAATATTACAGATCTTTAAAGATATGCTCTTGTGTTATAAGTCTACATTTTTATTTGAAAGAAATTTATTGAAATGTGTCTTTTATTGTTTAAAAAGTAACAGAAATAATATTGTTTAAACATTATATATTTTTATATAAGTACAGACTCAAAGGTACGACATAAACAGTAATCTGTAACTATGTAGGTCAATCTGCTTTTTATATTAATAATTAACGTATGCAAAATTTTGTTCTGACAAACATTAAAATATAAACGTACAATCAATGTAGACACTATATCTACCTACCCTATTTTTTTATTTACCTATCTCATACTTACCCCTTCCTGATGCTGGGCTTTTATAAGATATCTAAATCAATTTCTAGGATGTTGCCGAAAAAGTTAACAAAAAAAAATACTCGACCTCGATCAGAAAAATCTACGTACAAAAAAGGCGGACATAAATAGATATAAAATATTATGACCAATAAAACGGATAATCCAGAGTTCTATTTCTTAGTACATATTTTAACAATCAAGGCCGGCTACCAACTGCCGGTCGGGATTCATAAATAACGCTAATAGTAAATATCTGTAAATATAGAAAGACAAAAGGACCAATGACAAGGCCCCTTGCCCGTATAGGTATGTCCGTTTATCACAAAACTAAATCCTTGCATTTATTGTAAATGGATAATTTATTTTTATCGTGTGTGTGTGTGTGTATCTTCATTATCTACGAACCTATGTTACCAGCCAATCCATATATAGTTTTATGTATCTTAACTTGCTTGATCGATTATTCTAGTACTTTTACTACTAATGTGCTACTATTTAAACGGGAAATGAAATGATTGTCAAAAAATCGAGGGCATTCGGCTCCCGACTGAACCTACGTTTCATATTTTTCTCAATGTCCATGTCAGCGTGCCCCCCTTTAGGCCATTGGCTGGCGATGCTCCTGGCTGTTTTCTTCGAATTTCCTTACGATTTAAACGAATCACTCGGCATACCATAATAAAACTTTCTTCTCAGCTTCAACCAAACCTTAAAACAATACTTAATTTGCACATTCATGTTAGTCAGCGATCCTAATACATATTATTATGAGTATTGGTATATGTCAAAAAATTTAATGAAAACAGAGAACTGTAAATATAGACATGTTTATCACAAAAGTACCTCGCCCCATCGGAAGTCAAACTCGAGTCTCGTGAATGATGGAAAGAAACAGAATGGCTGCATGAAAAAAATTATCACGGGAATCTTTGATGTACCTTTAAACCTCCACCAAATATATTCGAAGGCTGTCATATCAAA
>NJDD01000003.1:101205-123980 GCA_002245505.1 Calephelis nemesis
TCAAACTCGAGTCTCGTGAATGATGGAAAGAAACAGAATGGCTGCATGAAAAAAAATATCACGGGAATCTTTGATGTACCTTTAAACCTCCACCAAATATTTTCGAAGGCTGCCATATCAAAAAACATGCATTACACAAACATCGTCAGACACTTGCGGTATTTGTAAATGTCCAAAACTAACATAAACAACCTTTAAAATATCAGCCAATCCAAAATAAATACTCCCGGGTATGTCAGAGCTAATCAAACCTGTGTCAGACTGGCCGGGCGGACTCCGTAACAATCGAATGTATCTCGCTCACTGACTGCCACCTGTTTGAAACTCCCACAGGGCACCCACAAAAACTACTTATCCGTACTAAAAACTAGAGCCCTGTTTTTGTGTACCTCATTGAAGATATCCCCGTTTTTATAGATTATATGTGAAGAGGTTTTTTGTAACTTCTATTAAATGTGACAAAAGATTAAAAAAAGGATATTATCAATGGAATGAGCTAGTTCTCTTGTAACCAGTTACAATGTAGGTGCTTGAATTATGACAAAGAATATACTGGTGCAGAGTAATGAACGAATAAAATGTGTATTTATCCTCATTACTCACTTATTTACTTTTACTTACTATTTTACTTATTTTTGTAATATAAAAACTTGCAAAAGAGCTGTATTTGTTTTAAAATTTAAAATTAAACATATTTCAGTTGTGTTGGTCCGGGTATTCTGTGTAGAATATTCCATCAGATTTTTTGCCAGGCAGCTTTTAGGAGACGAGCATTGAACGTAACCAACGACACAACTGATGGAAGAGTGCTGTGCAGCAACTTACCCGGGCAGGGATCCACGACATTACCTATTCCTTTCGTCATAATAACAGTGTCAGGCAGGTCACGCTCCGGCGTAGATGATAGAGTAGCAATCTACCCGTTGCACAATTGGCCTAACACCATGGCCACACGAGGGTGACATACAGTCATCAGGAGAGCCGTTTGCTTGTTCGCTATATAAAGTCATTAAATATTTTTTTAAGACCTAGACCTTTACTTTAGACCCAAAATTTCTTTTAGAATCACATCATGCGAGAGCTTCTAAACCAATCCTGAACGGACTGTTAAAAATTGAAAAGGAATGGTTTCCTAGAATGTACCAGGTTTTATCAAAATCGGTTAAGAACCAGATAATTTCTATTAAAAGGAAAAATTTACAGGTAGCACCGGACAGAATAAAAATAATGATATTGCCTGAAGATCACTTCAAGATCACCATTCAGCCCAACGAGATGCGATTGGCATACTTACTTCTACTTACTACGAATAAAATAATAATAGTTTTTTGCTCGGCTCTCGCAACACCGCCGCCTATTCTTTGATGTAGGTAACCCGTATTAGGTTGTAGGATTAAATACGCAAAGAAGATGATCCGCCTGTTACTTTCCCGTGTAACACAGCGCCTTCCCGGGCCCTGCGAACGGAGATTATTCCAATAAAAACCAGATTTCGTCTTCAAAGTAATACGATTACATTTTTTATTATACCTTTTCAGAAATTCTGTATGTACATAAAATAAAACCGTAAAAGAGTGAATTCTGCTCACAGTATAAGTATGTAGGATATAGTTAGAGCTGATGAAAGGTAGCAGAAAATTATTCGAGTCTTTGTTAAATTATGTCTTTTCATCCGTCTGTCAATATGATATTCGATCACAAAATGTCTATTAAATAGATTTTAACTAATTGACCGCCTCGCTGGTCGAGTGGCTACCGTACACGCCTAACTACACTGATCAACCGCGAGGCTCGGGGTCAATTCCCGACGGGGGCAGGCATTTGTGTGATGAACATTTAAATGTCTGCATTTCCGGGTCTGGGTGTTTATTAAATTTTTTTGTGGTATCTATTAAAGTATTTCTATGTATTAGTATCGTTGACTAACACCCATAACATAAGCATATAATTTGCTTACTTTGAGGTTAGATTCAATTCGTGTAACTTGTTGTCAAGAGGTCCTAGATGTCACGGTGACAACGGCAAGTCAAAAACAAGAAACAAGTTAGGTTATGTTAGTTCCGGGCTCCTTTTAAGAATATTTAAGCCGAACGCTTTTTCTACCAGGAAACTTGTTAGAGGTGATGTTAATGTCACTAAAGGTGAGCATGGTTGTGTGATTTGAAGGTTTGTGACAAGTTGCCGGGTCTGGTTGTACCGCCTTGCATATTCCTTCCACTGCGGTTTTTCATGTACCTAACAGTTGTCCTAATTTTGTTATTAAATTAAATATAAAAAAAGTATCTTCACGCCCATGTCCCAAAAGAGGTAGGCAGAGCCAAAACCAGGGCAGCCACGACCAGCCGAAGATACCAAGTCCCACAATGTGATAGGTGGCACGCCTATCGCCAACTGGGTACACATCCAAACTCAAGCAACATTTTTTTTATTAGAAAATTAGAAAAAACCCAATTTTCTTTTTGTCGCCCGACCCGGGATTCGAACCCGGGACACCATGCAGTCAAAAGTGAAGTAATCGATAATTATCGCTTAAAGTACCCTGGAATAAACATGGAATAAGACGTAGACTCATTACTTAGAATCATGGCCTGCATTGGAACCTTATCATATCACGTCTGAACGGATGAACCGATTGTGGGAATTCTTTTTTATTGTGTTAATTATTATCAAGAGAAAAACTGGGAAAATTGCAGTGAAAATGTTCAATCCAATCTAAAACAATTGTTCAATCCAAACAAACTGATAGCAACTGTTAATGCCAAGCGGTACGAAGTTCGCCCGTTCGGCTAGTTTTAAATAAAATTAATTCTTTTTTTCAGTACCTAGTTCTAATTCATTTGTAGTAATCAAAGTACCAAGTCGGCACGCGCTCGCCGCATTATCCTCAGATTAGACAATACACGCAAATTGTTCCCGGACGAAGCTGCCGAACTTAATTGGTGCAGTTTCCCACCGTGCGCCGGACACGCGACACTACGTACCACCCAGCTCACTCCGACGCCGTTGCAATTTCGCCTTTATCTCGTCACTGTAACGTATCAAATCCATTTTGTAATCGAGTAACTAATATATAAACACTATCTTAACTCGCTTTGATCTTGAAATGCGATCGAGGTAGCTCTATATCTCGATGTATAAAGTCTAAATTTCCGTGGGTGAATTGCAACATTCTTTGCCGATTGTTGAAAAAGTTAACACATTTATTTACGTTCACAATAAATTTTAATGCATTGTAATAGGGTCGATTATGTTCTGCCCTGCTATACACAGACTCGGTAGCGATGAAGCATGGTTGCCCCAGGGTTTCCCATGGCACGCGGCAGCACACTCCGCGAACATAGGTCCACGCGTGCGCACGTGTTCACGTGCGCTCCCGCATGCGTCCTACTCAACAAGTGAAGTCTCTCCCGAAAGTGCTCAGTTTTTTGACTAATTAATAAAGTGTTAATGTGAACTTGAGTGACTGGATTTTGATTAGATATTTGATTATGGAATATCATAGACACATGGAGCCTGGTTCTATCCAGCAGTCACAGTCTCAACCGCAGCCTTCCCAGTGGGGGTACACTTGGGGTCACAACGGTCCCCAAGCTCCGCAAGCCCAGCCAGCTCCTGCGCAGAGGAATAAGCGAACGCATTCTGAAAGCGAGGATGATGCCTTTTCAGAGGAAAGCAGTAAGGATGCGCAGTAAGTCTCATTTCAGTCCACACAATGTTCCTAGTACATGGGCCTATAACAAATATAACATATTTCTGAAATGTCTTAAATATAAAATGCCAATTTGTTTTTAAACCTGGGGTATTTCCATCACTATTGAAAACTTGGGGCCTAGCAGGTCAGCGAAGGTAATTTTCCTCTAAATGTAATACAACTTTCGCCAGTGATCGATATTTCGATATTATCGACAAAAATTTAGATACTAAAAAAAAGTACTTAATCTAGGTACATATAACAAAAAAATTCAAGTATGTGTCAGTTACTTTTTAACATTTAAGGCGCTGAACACATTTGACCGAATTTTTATACTAATAGAATAGGATCTTGTGTATTAATTAAATAAATCTTTAATTTGAATAAATTTTGTGGGATAACTTAAATTTATACAAAAATAACTAGGATTTTGTTTTAATTACAATAATATTTTAGAAGTATGTGAAATTTAATAACATTATAATATAGGTGGCGATTTTAAAATAAAAAAAGTTGTAATTAACTAATTGGTGTAACACAGGCTACGGACGTAGCTTACTACGGGTCTACGCCGCGTACTTAAGCAGTCGAATTTATAGCTACGACAGTCTTTTGTTATACAAAATATGAAAAAAATTGATATGAAAGCGACATAGGTTATATGGGTAGATAAAAATCTTATAAACGTGGAAGTTTACATTTTATTCCTGAAATTTACGAGTAGCTTTGGTTACGATGTGGCTCTTAAACCCAAGCCATTTGTATGACTTTGCATTTGGTCCGTTGTTTCTCAATTTTATATGAAATGTTTATTGCCCAAATTCAGCATTTTAATTTTATTGAAAACCGATGGAATAAAATGTAAACTATTTTAATGCCTATTTTACGGCATTGTTTTATTGGGATGCCGACAAAATTGATTGTTTTTGCACTTAACTAAAATAAACAAACGATTAATCTTACAGCAATGCCTAAAACATAAAGTACAGACAGAAGGAAAAAATACCATTACGCAATAATTAATTCGACAATTCAATAATAAAACACATTAAATAATAATTCCATTGTAATATTCTGCTTTGATCAAGAAGCTACTTTGTGAAAGTATATTTTTTTACATGTTATCTTTATTTCGATCAGCAAGTTAATTAACCATAATTTACATAGCGTCGATTTTAAAACTTAAGAGGTTATAATAAGAAAGTTCCATTTTCAACAAACTTACAGGAAGAAGGAAGTTGTAAGTTTGACTTTCATAATTCCTGAAAACATTTTAAATAATGTTTTTAATTGAAAAGTACCTCCTTTTACTGTGGTCCCCGTTTGCAAGTCGGGATCTGATTATAGAATCCCAAGGAAATCGAGAAAAATATATTAAATTTTTGTGTAGATATTGCAGCTATTGAAATCGAAGTTAGTTTTTTACATTTTTTTGCGTTAGAATTACATACAACCCTATTTTTTGAAAGATAACAAAATTATAAAAGAATTAAAGATTTTTTAGCGCAAGCTGCCAACTGCCACCTGAAAAAACCTAGGAATCGCAATACCCACGTAACGCCCAGTAAAGTAGTACAGAAACAAATTTATGTAGAAAAATTATGAAATAAATTATTTATACTCTTTTTTTATAAATATTTACAATAGTATTAATACTTGCATTAGTAGTTATTAATAAATAACAACCCTTTATCGATGAGTCAGTTGAAAGTTTGTGTATAGGTATACAAAATTCATTTATATTTAGTGGTGGGTTTTATACTCTAACTTTTATTCCAAACCTAACATTATTTAAATTAATTAATACGTTACTGCGTTCCAATAAAAGATTCATTCAAGCATGTGGGAATTCTAATTTTGATGGACAGAAACTTGTATTAATTGATAGACACGCAGACGTCGTTTCGTCAAAATACAATTATTTGCTTTCAATTTTGTCGAAACATTATTTATTTGATGTCTTAATAGGAGCAATAATTATGTTTTTGATTGAGTTTTTTGTGTGCAGTAAGTCTATATTATGTAATACATTTCTGTTTTGGTCTTTTGTATAATTTGACATGTTGACTGTTATTCAATAAAAATATTAAATATTTCGTCAATTGCCTAACTTACATTTACATTAATTAAACCAATTTGAGAATCATCATTAAAAACAGTCAAAATTTAAAGAATTAATTTATTTTTTAATGTTCCCTAGTTTTAAAATAATTAATAACTACTTTTGCTTTATTAATGATTTAATTGACAAAGACAATTTTCTTTTTCAGAATGACTAAACGCTAAGCATTTTAGAACAAGTTATTTCTACACAAAACAATCCCAGTCTTAATGAAGTTATTTAAATGTATTCGTAAACAATTCTAGACAAGCTAGCTGACGGTTGGTAAATATTTTTCCCAATTAACAAGAAAACCCCAAGAGAGCTTGGAATTTAAACAAATATAATAGATTCTCGGAGTTTCCCTGGGTTTTCTGTAATTTTCCATTTGAAAACAACCAAATACATTGATAGAAGGATTATGTTTATTTAGCTAATAAATTATTTATACTCTTTTTTTATAAATATTTACAATAGTATTAATACTTGCATTAGTAGTTATTAATAAATAACAACCCTTTATCGATGAGTCAGTTGAAAGTTTGTGTATAGGTATACAAAATTCATTTATATTTAGTGGTGGGTTTTATACTCTAACTTTTATTCCAAACCTAACATTATTTAAATATTGATAGAATCATTTGATGTTGAGAACTAAATAGAACGTTTCTCTCCGTGTAATTACCGGGAGAGGGGAGGGAGGGGAGTATAAAGAAAGGCAAAGACAGGTACCTCCTTAGAAAACAAGCGCATGTTAGGATATTTGTCACCAATCTTGTGAACACGGGTTGGCAGTAGTATTTTGCTGGTCTTTGGACTGATCTCACCACTTTTTCTGTTGCGCTATAATATCAGTGTTGTGTTACTATTTTGAGAGTAAAATTTGCAATAGATCGTTACTGTTTATTATTAATATAGGCAGCGTCTGTCTCTTACCATCAGGATTCCATTTGTCTATCTAGATTATAGACTACTGATAGTACCAACATAGTAAGATATTATATTTGTTTTTCATAAACTATTAGCATCATGATGTTAACTTAAATATAACTTTCTAGATCTCCGGGAGGTGGCTCTTGTCAGCTTATGACCCGTAAACGAAGAAGAGGGGTGATAGAGAAAAAGCGTAGAGATAGGATAAACACCTCTCTCACCGAGCTGAAGAGGTTGGTGCCGGCTGCTTGCGAGAAGCAGGGCAGCGCCAAACTAGAGAAGGCGGAAATTTTGCAACTTACCGTCGACCATCTCAAAATGTTACACGCTAAAGGTGAGAATATTTAAGGAATACACCAAACAAGCAAACTAATTTCATTGTAATAATAAATTGACATTATGTTAAAAATATAAATGTTTAAGATGTGGCGTCAGCTGTTTTAAAATTAAGTTCAACTTTGTATACGGGTAAACAATATCTTCAGTTTTATAAAAAATATAATAACGGAACTTTTGTACTAAAACAAAGAAAATGACAGTAACGCATTTTAGACCTAAATATATCATATTTCCCTGCATTTATCCAAGTAGATATTTAAATATCAGGTCATTAGTTTTTATAAAAAAAATAATACCTAACCGTCTTTAATATTTCAATCGCTTAGGCTTTTTTATGCTTCAGACTTGGGCCGTTATATCCTCCGGAAATCAGTCGTTTGTGATCTTGAACTCTGATCCGTTTCCGCTTTCTCGAAATTACGGCCCGTTCACTTCGCGGACTGAATGGAACAGTCGAAAGTATTTTTTCGGATTCTTCTTCCACAAAAACATAAAATTCATTGCTTGTTAAAACATGTATACTTATAAAAAAATATAATCATTTCATTCTATTCTATGTATCTAAATTCAGAGTTTATTAGCTCTACTTTAGAAGAATAGTTCTATATATTCTCACTTGATACTAGGCTTTATAATTCCATATTTGCTAACTTAATGAAAAGTAGCCTTTTTTCAAAAAGGTTTAGTTTTCGAAAATGAGACGAAATATTTACTTAATACTTACATTTTAAATTTTATTACAACCAAAATTATTTTTGAATCTTCATTTCATAAACAATATAATAAATTCATTCAGAAATCGCAATTTATACATATTTATTAAAAATGTTATGTTTGGTGAATAGAGGTAACACCCGTATTGTTGTACAAAACTACGATGTCACACATAAATTAGCAATATGCCATCTGCAAGTAGTGTGGTGGTAGTCCGCCACCTGCTGACGCGGAAATGATGCGTGGGAACTGTACCGAGCCCGGCTGATAGCGTCGGTACTGTAATGTACTGATAATTTATAAAACGGAATCATTTACGCACAAAAACCTATTCAGCGCTTGTTTTTCAAATGTAGTCTATGCGCTCAATTTAAAAATAACATTTTTTAGGTAAACTTTTGACACTATACAATTTCAAAGTATCAAAGTTGACGAGCCAGTTATTACTTTATAGTATTACTAGAGGCTTGCCCCGGCTTCGAACGGTTATGGAATATACATATAAACCTTCCTCTTCAATCACATTATCTATGAAAAAAAACGCATCAAAATCTGTAGCGCAGTTTTAAAGCGACTTTGTTTTATACTATGTAGTGATTACGCCTGTAACGAGCAGTTTTTGAGTACTTGTCAGTAACAATTATTTAAACTACCTACCTACTTAATTATTACAAAGTCATTGCTCTGTATGAAGAAGGTACCTTCAAAACCGCAATTTAACATAGAATCGTAATTTTAATGTACGGAAGTAGCTACCTATATTCATTGACATTTCAGTTGCTCGGTGCAGCAGAAACTATACACGAATTTGTGGTTTGTCCATCCGCCGCCCCGACGGAAATAATTTCATTATTTTAATAATGCCAATATTACTGTCATTAGATCACAAGTATCAACAAAATCTAACATTTTACAAATATCTAATTAGTTTTAATTAGCATTTCAAATATATCATTATTATATATTTATATACGCGACTAATAGCTAATTTATAAAATTGGTCCGTTTCTTAAGTGAAACGGACCAATATACTTGTGTTAAGAGAAAGCCATTTTTATGTAAATTTAATCAAATGTATATATAAGTTTATTTTTAAATAGACCTTACCTTGCTAATTACAATGACTACACATTCAATACAAAAGCAACCCGTACTTATCCGTTTGTCCCAAAAAAATGTTACCAATATTTACTTATCCATGTGCTAGTTGAAAGATTTGCTTCCTGTAACATATCATTTAATGGAATTCAGAAAAACACAGACCACCACCTACCAAAATAATTAAATATCACCTCAGAAGTGTATCATGTCACATACAAAAAACTATCCCATGTAGAGGAGAAAAATGTATCATGTATCTTTAAGCTGTCCGATGGCCCCTTCCTGTTTGAGTTTTTTTTTACAAGCGCCAGGTGTGTGGCGATCCTCAAGGCGAGTGTAGAAATAGCTTTATAATAGGCGGACCTATTGTGTGGTTTTGGGTTCCTATTATTTGGTTTTATAGAGTCATCCGGATGGACACTTCTCGTACTTTTGATGTATCAAATAGTCCTTTATACTTAGATTGTTTGAGTCTCTCATTTAATACCCCATATTGAAAATAGACCAATCAAATAAGACAAACATAAATACGGCTTTTATAAGTATTTTTTAGTGTGTATTTATTTCTCTGAATCATTTACCCATGGAGTAAGATCAATGTAAGTGATTGATAGGTTTAGAGTAAAGTAAAGTATACCGGCCAGGTTTGCTGTAGTCGGTAGCAAAGTGCAGAAATTCTAGCAACATTTTTGGGCAACCTTTGATAATTATAAGTGTTTTGTAGGAAGATAAGTGATAAATTTAACTCCAATATTTTTCAAATAGTAGCTGCTAGAGAGGGGAAGGGCGAGAGTTAAGTTGGCAACACTGCCACAGAATAATAAGTACTAACTTAATTTTACGTTCCGGTGCCATTGCCATTATAAGACAAAAATCAATGTTTAGCAATTTTATGTTCTGGTTAGTTTGCTTAAAATCAGAACAAAATTAAAATAATAATCGACCTAATTAGCGAGAGTATTTAAACAGGTTACATTTGATGTGTTACGTGTCTGTTTTTGAATCATACAAAATGAATTACCTAACATTTGCATAAAATTGTTGCTATCAGTATCAAACGCCAGCTAATCAGTTATTGAGTGGTGTTTGATCAGGGCCGGCGTGGGAAACGCACTCCCGCCGAGGTCCCACTCCGGTCACCCCTGTCGGCAGAGGGATGTACCCTCCCTTACTCTGATATTGCTTTGTGAACGTATGCCAAGAGCTTGAGGGAATTAGCTTTTCATTTCAATTGACTTCGCTGAACACTCATAAAGATAAGTGCTTTAGGTTGTGAATGTAATTTTATTTTGAGCTTGTGTAAATAAAAATAAGTTTACATGTTTTAAAAATATTAATGCATAGAATTAGGTGGCAGTGTTTTGCAAAAACTCACCCGGTTTATCAATTATTCCTGTTAGAGGGTCAGTGCTCACCTCTGTCGTTGTCTGGTTAGGAGTGTTGATTATGCCACTTACGTCAGAACATCAAATATCACAAAGTTGGTGACACACAATGCTGGTTGGTGGGAACGTGTATTTCATTTATATCAAGAAAATTCGTTTTCTGGTTGACCTTCTTTCCATATAAAATTATCAAAATCGAAATAAAACATTTGGCCATGTAGTCGGTCAAACGATTAGCATACCTACACGTTTAAATACACCAACTGACGAGGCCCGGGATTTATATCGGCTGGGGCCAGCAGTGAATGCATCTTAATTTTTGAGTAGGAGTGCTTAAGCAATTTACGTTTTACAAATTTTAAGGACAGAAAAAATTTCGCCTCAGACAGGATTTGCACTTGTGTCTGTTCGTCTCAAGCCGATGAATGCTCTAACCATTTGAGCTACTGAGTACAATTCAATCTTGTTTATTTTTTTTCTTGTTGTCTTGTCTTTATCTTGTTATTTTAATTATTCAAATCTTGTGGCGAAAATTCCATTTTATTTGTTTTACCGTTCACGCTTTTATTTATGTTCTACATATACACAGTTCCGATTACGTACTAAATTAGTTCATCGTTACATATGAAACTCCCATTCCGGCCATAACTTTCGTTTCTCTCGAGGTATTTTCATTTATTTGTTTGTTTTGATTTGTTTTCATTCATTTATTTTGATTGAGTGATATTTATTTGTTTAGATAGAGATTTTTGCTAATTTCACAATTATGACGTTCTTGGTAAATATTTACAGGTCACAAATGAAGAAGACAAAAATACTTGAATAACATTCATCCCTAATCTTAAAAACGATAAATGCTATAACGTTAAAAAAATATGCGTGTTCTTATGACAGTTCCATTTGTTTAATCTATATTTAGAAAGGTCAAACAAAATTAAGGTAATCTCGCCTGGTAACCGACATAGGTGATCTCTGTTGCCAAGTATCAAAAGCACGAGCACAAATGAAACTTTGATCTCCGATTACTTTAAAAAATGCAAAGGCATAAATATTGAGGTAAACAAATTAAAATAATATGTAAGTTTCTGAGCCGCTATAAATAAATCGAACAAACTGTAGTCATGAAAGTCACACAAAATAGTACAATAAAAGAGCAGTTCCGAAACTACTTGAAAGTTCCCGTAGCCCGTAATCCGCATTCGCATCCCCCTGACACGCTTTTGTTACCCTCAGCCCACTACGGGACGGAAGTATATGACAGACTATTTTTATCTAAAAAGGGTTGCCCCACCTGCGTGAAGAAAAAACAGAAAAAGACGATGGCTCGGAACCGGAAGGTTACACAATGAATAAGACATTTCAATCTATGAAACGTATATAATTAACTTGTCCCTAGTTATATTTTAATATTTCACACGATACTTCAACATGTAGGTTGTTAGATAACATGGCTCATTATTGTCATTATTTCTAGAATTAGAATATTAATAATCGAATACAGATATACAACCGTACCGTACGTTTTACATGAATCATAACTTGCATCAGGTAACTACGATGTATTTTTTTCTTAAAGACATGTACCCTATGTCCTTTTCTCGGTTTTAAGCCTCCCCCCCATTAATTTTCTGCTTAATCGATTTAGCCATTTTTAAATTATAAATAGTGTAACTTAAACGACTTTATACATATATAATATATATATAAAATATGTAATTTAAATTTTACATAGACGCGTCACAAGAACCTTTGTATCGTCAATGTGAAATTATTATATTCTCATTCTTACTATTTCCCTGACATGTCATAAGATCATACAAACACTGCTCGAGTAGGTACTAACTATTATTTATCTCGGTAGGTATCGAGTTTAGTTTTATGCTGACGTTATTTTGTTATACAGATAATATCAAGCAAACATAGGTAAAGGTAAATCATGTCATTGTTACGTAAGAAATAAAAATGAAGAAACTATAAAGCGATATCATCTGCCTGTGACCCGGTGGCCGAGTGAACCCCAAGTTTAAATCTTTTCAAACCAGTGGATAGCGGGTCTTACTTATCTAGTTTTTTCCCTCCGGAAGGACGCCGGAAACTTGGGGTCCCGTTATTTCTTTTTCATTTTTTGCATCATAAATTGCAATAAGACTATCTCGCTCTAAAACTTGCTGCGTAAGAAACCAGGGGCCGTAAAGAGGGGCTTGCTATGAATGACTTTTGTATTAATTTAAAGTGTACAAGCATTTGAATATACATATCTGGTAAATTATCTTGATGGTCTCGTATACAGTTTAGTGCTAGAGTATATTTCAACTTTTTTTGAGTTTTATCAACGTTGCGTCTAATTGGTTTAACTAATTACTATCGTTTAGGATATTCTAGTTTTAGCACGGATATTTTTTTACAAATTTCAATAAAAAAATTCTGTCTCTGACAGAATTTGAACCCGTACTGCTCGTTCGTCTTTCGCTCATTGACTAACCGTTTGAATTAGCTCAAACGGCTAGTCAGTGAGCGAAACTCTCAAATATTCTAATAAAGGAATTAAAGTTTTACTATGAATGTAATAAATTTCCCATTCATATATGATTACTTTTTTTTTCTTTCTTTCAGGTTTGGACACATACGCCTACGACCCGCAACGATACGCGATGGACTACCACAGTATTGGATTCCGGGAGTGTGCGGCGGAGGTGGCCAGGTACCTTGTCAGCTGTGAAGGTCTCGACATACAGGACCCGCTGCGACTGCGGCTTATGAGCCATCTGCAATGCTTCGCCGCTCAACGGGAGCTAGCCGCGAAGTCCACCAACTGGGGGTACCCGCAATACCCTTCAGTGCCTCAACCTCAACACGGATACACGGAACTTAGACAAGAAACCACCACAGCCACTACCGCGACGACAATAGCTGCAATTCCGCCTTCGGCAATAGCACCATTAACGGCACCCCCCACTTACCCCCATTACCCCCCGGCTCCTCCGGCTCCTCCCGGCCCTTCAGCGCCACCGGGCCCTCATCCGGCCCCACCAGCACCTCACTACCCGGCTCCATATCCTCATCACCCAACACACCATCAATACTCACAAAACAGTTCGAAGCCCTACAGACCGTGGGGTGCAGAGCTAGCCTATTAATAAATTAAAAAAAGTTTAAAGAAATGTAAATATTTATTACAAATAATAATTAGATACCTACATTTAAATTGAATCATTCCAAATTTTATTCATTCTTACATTTATCGTGCCAGCTGACTGTGACTCTGAAGAAACCAACAAGTTTTATTTCAACACCGAGTAAAGGGAGAAGTGCCGAAGTATCTCACGCGGACTGTCTGACGCCGGCCGTTACGTACCACAAGACGGACGGTACCCGTTGGTAACCACGTGATCCTCCTACGCCTCAACACGTTGCTGATATTTACGCTGCCTACTTCGGCACACTATTTTAATAATAAAAAACAATGTTTTTAGTCAGGCTACTTGAAGTCAGACTCGTATCGCCACTAGTATTTGTAGTTACACATTGTGAATATAAATAATGTATTTATTTTAAAACTTAAATATATCAAATCTCATTCCATCTACTAAAGCCTAGCCATCACCTCGTTGCTCAAAATAAGCGTTAAGGTTTATTCGACATCTAATTTTTTTTTCTATAACTAGGTATTTAATATTTTCTTGTTAGTTCTACATGCCCTCATTTATTTTTACATTTCTTTAAACATTAATAAAAAGTCAGAATTGTTTTCGATCTCGAGAGTTTAACTTTATCAAGTAAGTAATAGGTTTATACATTTATTTTAATCAAATTACCGCAATTAAAAATGTACAGTATTTTTTGTTATTGTGGTAACACTAGGTGCATTACCAAGATGAAAAAATATAAATATTTGCCGGTTTATAAACAGCTTTTACAAGTTTTGTATCTGTTAACTGAAAGTAAATCTTGCATTACACCAAAACATGATATTCTTTTATTATCTCATTTATAGCGTCAAAACCTAGAGAATAAAATAAAATTCAAAGTTATTTATTTTCTCTAAATGTATTGTGCTAATTTATATTGGAATTTATTGAACAGCTTTACCGAAAAAAAAATTATTCGAGACTGATTTAAATCAATAATTGTCGCGGAAACACTATCTGATCAAATTAATTTTTTGTAAGTTTGTAATATAAATTTGAAACTAGCAAAAGGTTGAATAAAAGTTGGGTTCCAAATGGTATTTAGGTACTTAGGTACCCAGTACCACATTAATCCTGATCATGCTTTCCAATGTGTATGACTCTCTTCTGTGACTTAGAAATTAGAATTAAGTCATTGGTGACTTATTCGGTAGACGTACTGCGTTGCGTACGCATTCGATGCAACATTGAAATGTATAACCTAAATAATTCTCCAACATAAGAACATACTACAAGAAGCTTTAAGTAAATTGGGTGGTTTTCATGACCAAGCTTTTGATATTTTAACTTAAGGCTGAAGTTAAAATCTGTTTATTGGAAGAGTAACTTAGTGATATTGTACTCCGTGCATGTGCAAATTTTTAAATGCAAATACATTGTATAAAAGTGATTATAATGTGCGGGTAAATGGTACTATACGATAGGACGCAAACTCCACGACCAACGAGATATGCAAAATGTGCTTGTGTGTTAAAAATTAAAATTAACGACAAATTTTACCTTTATCATAACAGAAAATGTAAATCCGTTATTGGCTTTAGGATTAGTAAAACTGTAATATCTTCAAGAATCAAGAATATTTAGCTGTGGATTTTGAAATTGTGAAATTTTAATGTTTGTAGTTCAAATTTCTGTGTATGACTAAATGGCGCTTTAAATGTGTATGAAAGATATTTTGGTTACGATAAATGTATAAATTTTATAATTGTTATAAAAGAAAGTATATAAGTTGTGTGATAATGATAAATTTTATTTATAAGTTTATATTTATAAGATTTAATTAGAAACGGGACCAAAAACCGAGCTTTAATGTGTATTTAGCATAATATATAGGTAAACTTTGGAACTAACAAGTACTACAAAATGTTCCTCAAAAACTTATTGCGATTGCAGAAAAAAAAAGTAGGTACTTGAATTTACGTAACTAGTTCCATATTATGTCAACATTAAAAGTGTCATATAACGCGACAAAATGTTTGTCACAATGTACCGACACAGCTCCTTCACACGTGCTATTTCGTACTGCAATCATTATCTTTTATCGCTTTCGTATTTACTGTTACAAAAATAGAACTCTCTTTAAACAAATAAAAAACATTAGAAATATTACAAAATTTATCTGACAATGAAGTAAGCAAATTATATATATACATAAATAATACTTAAAACACGTAAATACCAGCGTGAATTCAATAAATACCCATACCTGGAAATGTCTACATCGGCCAACGCGTTGTAACTTTTGCTAGAAACTGTCTTCCTAAAATGATTTCGGATTAGATAATAAAATGTAGGTGTCTTTACTTCTTGTTTCAAAGTATTTTAGCAGTAGGAAGGTAATACGTGCACCAGCAGCTTGTTACGTAATGCCAACATCACTTTCATCAGCTGAGATGTGCTGAATATGAAGGATGGAGTGCTGAGCTGTTTCATACAAAAAAACCTCAAAAAATGTACTTAGACAAAAAACCGCAGTGCAAGTATCGCACGTGTGATCGTTCAACAATAATTCAAGATTAAGGGGAGATTAGTTTAGTTAAACGCTTTTTAGTATTAAACTATCTCTCTCCCATTTTTTACTGTTACTATTTTTTTTAATTTAACAATATCCATATTTCAAAAACGAATATGAAAAATGTTAATAAACTCTGAGTAGATAATTCAAACGTCACCAATACGAATTTGTGATTGGCACTTGGTTGTGAAGTTAATATTTTTTTGTAATTTTATTAAAAATATGCTACTTAATAAAATAAGAGTATCAGAACGATACACAATAATGTATATTTTATGTAAATATTTAATGTAAATGCAATTTTATAATAAGAAATAAATTATTTTTTCTATTTCTATTTATTTTTATTTTGCTTTGCCATCAAATTTTCTTTAAGCTTCGTATTAAACAAACAACAGTTAGCATTTTTATCCGACATATAGACCTGTACCTATAACAAAGGTGAAAATTCAGAAAAAATATTACCGCCCCCTCAATATCTTATATCAGTATTAAACTTGTCTTTCTCTCAAAAAAAGTTTTTGTAGGGACAGACATACTCGTATTAAAACCAGACACAACCATTAAAATTAGCAACAACCAGCACAGGTGCTGAGGTGATCCACAATGTAACGGTGACCCCAACAGATGTCCGTAAAGGCGGACTCTAATATATTCAACACCGACCCGTTTCAATTATTGTATGGGATATAGCCACCCTAGTGTTTCCCACGACCCATCTCCCTCACTCCCGTGCTAGCCATCGCGGCGTCTCTTTCTCGCAAACTACTTCCGTAGGAAGAGTGGCAGGGTGCAAAAACGCCACATTTTTTCTAGTAACGTGTGCAAGCGTGCGTCGGTATGTGTGCGCGATACCTTGGAAGGAAAGACCTTGTATATCATTTTTTTGTACGTCTAAACGAGCAAACACACGCAAAGGACACCAAATGTTATGATCCTGGCGGAGAATTTCACGTTTATTATTTTGTAATGTAATCTAAATTACATAATTATTTCACCAGCAGATAATTTACGACGAAATAAAGTGCTGTGCAGCTTTCAGTAGCTCTCCCGGATTGAGACCATCTGTTCTTGTTGCCATAGCGTTAGTGCTTGCCATTGTCGTTCTCTGTACTGGAGCTAATTGTTTATACTTTGTCTAAGATCCTGGTTAGGTCACCAAGGTTATTTTACTTGACGCGACTATCGAGGTCCGCATTACAGAGGATTTCCAGAAAACGAAGTTCTTTCTCCACTTATGTGGTCAGTCGTAGTGGATAAACTGATAAAAGAACTCAATGACGCTCGCTTCAAACCGCGAGGCAAGGCATTGAAGCTCTCAGTGATAGAATGTTGTCAAGACTATTTCAGACTTACTGCCATCAGCCAACAGTAGAACGGTGGTGCAGAGTAGTGGGACTCTCTGTCAACGCTGACAATACCAATATTATTAATAGTTCCATTTACTAACGGCCGTACTCAGAGACGCCCATTAATATTCAATTGCTTATCAAGACACAATTTTGTAAGCAACATATCAACTTAATGACTGATTAAAACAGATATGACGTCTCTGAGTGATGTCGTAAGAGGCGTTCATAGATTGACTGAAAAAGCCTACTTTATTTTGAATTACTGTATATTTTTCTAAAAAAGTTAAATATCTGTGACCTGACCTTAATCTAACTCTAGACCTGAAATTAATCAAGATTAGAATTCTCTCATAGATCAGGTAGGAAGGAAACCTAAAACTGGGCACGGGTGCGTTCAGATCATCCTCCCGCACCAGCGCCGGAGGCGATTCTCAACTTTCTCCTCCTGTACATTCAGGTACATCGGGAAGTTAAGCTAGCTTTACTCCGCAATGGAGAGAAGCAAATGTGGCTGGCTATTTTTAACTCTGAGGTCACTTTACAATGGACTAACACGGCGACGTGTTTTCTGCCAGCAGCCGTTGTTTAGCAAACATGTGTGCTTGACTCACTTTTTTTCTTTTTTTAAGAGACATCTAATGGCTGTGAGCCATTGAGCGGACTGTCAGATAGCCAGGCAGCTTTGAAGGCTCACTTTTGAGTATGCCTAAGTCTTAAACACACCAAAAGTTGGTAGAATATGTAGAAACACCTAAATAATTTTGTAACATCTTTGAAACACTCATATTCCGCAAATAAATATTTTTTCTTTTCTTTCTTCTTAAATAAGCTTTTAGAAAAGAACAAAGTAACACTTGGATGGGTTCCCGGACACACAGGCATAAAGGGAAGTAAAGCTGCAGACAAACTGACTAGAAGTAGCTCAGGTAGATGCACTTTCCACAGAACCTGAACCGGTACGTGGGATTTTCTGAAGCGCTTCTAGAAGCTTGATCGAGAATCATACCCGGAGAAACCTGCCTGCCTGTCAAACTGGCTGAAACCTGTTGGCCAACAGCATGCAAAAACACTTGTCGCATAGTTTTTGCACCAAATTCACGTCGATTGAATAATTATAAATACAATAACCGTTAAATTATAAATCGAATAGAAATTGTTTAATAATGTAACTTTTAATGAATTACGTATTTGCAATACATAATAAATTATTAAGTTTTAATAAAATGTATAAATTAATAAGCATTGCAATATAATTAATTTCCTTTTGCTCTAAATGAAAGGAACATTTAGACTTCAAATTATTATAAGACTTTATAAAACATGCGTCCGAGTAAATGACTTATGATTTATCGATTGAAGTGAACACGCAGCTTGATTAGAACCTGACTGCATATCTTTCCTGGATACAGAAGGAACGGTACTGAATCACATATACTATGTAATTGCCCACTATTAAACCAAGCTAGAAGTAGACTTTTGGGTGGGTACATCCATCCCGTCCACCATTCTCGCCCAGATTAGTACCACCACCTTACCTTTTCCTGCCGCCATAACGTCATGACGTGTTCCGATTCGAAGGGTAAGGTAGCCGGTAAACTTATTTTTGCTCGAGCCCTAACATCTCGGCCTAAGGTTGGCAACGCACCATTACCACCGTCGGTGTCTCTAGGCGTCGTGAATTTCTTACCATCAGGAAATCTATTTGCTTGTTTGACTTCCTATATCATAAAAAAACATAATAAATCTGATGATGATGATGATGATCTTAGAGACTGTCAGCTTTGTGGAACTAATGTAGACTTACCTAACAAGAGGCGTGATCACAATAGATCTACCTAGGATGCAGGAATCCCGATTGTTTGACCCATACTCTTAAATACTAATACTAAAAAGATTCTGGTGTTTGGTGTCTACAGACAACGATCTTACCATTGGGAGAGCCATCTGCTTGTGTGTAATATTGTAAGATGAAATTTAAAAATACCAAAATCTGATAATGTGACTAAAGATTACAACTGCATTAATAAAGATACAATATCAATATCTTAAGCAGGATAAGTCATTGATAAAGGAAACGAAATAAATATTTTAGATCTAAAAGTGGAATAGGTTTCCTCTGGTCTTAACTAGAGAGGACGGTACATACAATAATGGACGACGGCGACTTCTGTGATACTTACAACGTCGGATATAATTTGGACTGTACAAATTACTTGCATATGTATCCACAAGTGCAAGTATTTGGATCACCCCGTTGGTCGAGTGGTCAGCGTACTGACTTTATGGTGGCGCCACACCTCCGAAAGCAATATATAAATTTGTATATAGACATTGTTAGATCTAACCCTAAACATGCGAAAAAGTTACTTTTGTAAAATATTACGCAATTGGACCTGTAACATGAGTTTTTAACTTACGCTTTTCGGGTAATTTGAAGTCATTGTTAACAACAAAAAAGGAATTTTAAAAGTTTGACTTATCTTTATCTTCACTCCCACATCCCCGAAGAGGTAGGCAGAGCCACAATCCACGACTAGCCGAAGACACTAAGTCCCACAATGTGATGGGTGGTAAGCCTATCGCCAACCGGGCTCATATCCAATCCCAGGTAATGTTATTTTTATTAAAAAATATGCATATTCTAATTTTTTTTGTTGCCCGACCCGGGGATCAAACCCGGGGCCTCAAGAAGTCAATTCCGACGCCGGACCGCTAGACCACAAGGGCTTGTCTGTCTGTGGCATCATAGCTCCTAATCCAATCGATCGTTTTCGAAGTGGATTTTTTTATTTCAGAGCTGACAAGATGGAGATGTGACTTAGCTACATAACAGACAGGTTTTGTGGAGAGTTATTAAACATTTTTAATTTTATAACTACCCTAATACAATTATCTTGTAGTACAATGTATGTTAAACACGAAACCTAAAATAACGAGATGATTGTAGGGTCGACGTACTGATGTGGACGGTCAAGGTTGTTTGGCATCTGATGAATATTAAACTTTGAATTAAACTGAGGGTAATTTTCAGATAATAATTATTAGCCAGGCCCGTGGCTTGTGTGTGACAAAGTTTGGACTACCCATTTCGTAGTTGTGTAACTTTAACGACTTTATAATGTTTGGAGGCTATTATTATATAAGGAGTTAGGAGGTCTTCAGAATATGAATCTTTATGACGTAATGTAAGATGATGTTATGTTTAACCGGATCATATTTGTTTATGGCTGCCTAGTTTTATAAGAGTCTTTATTATTATTATTATATATATATCCCTGGACGATTCACACAAATTGAATCTAACCCCAACGATTTTAATACATATAAATACTTAAATAGATACAAGAATAAGTTTAATAAACACCTAGACCCGGAAATACAGACATCTAAATGTTCATCACATAAATACCTGCCCCCGTCGGGAATCGAACCCGAGCCTTGCGGTTGGTCGGCATAGTTAGGCATGTACGTTAGCTACTCGACCAACGAGGCGATATATATTTGATTATAGCCTATTAATAAAGATATTCGTGCAAACTTTCAACGCCTATTTCACCCCTTTATGTTCAGTTTTTCCAGAAACGCTTGAATATGTATCTACTCATTTTTAATAAGTAGCCCAAAAATAAAGTTTCATATTTATAGCTTAAAATTAAAGGTCTTTCATACAAATTTTCAATCCTTATTTCACCCCTTAGAGGTACAATTAGTGTGTGTCTGCTTAATAAAACGACACTACTCACCATATTTCATGGCTGTAACTCTAACAGTTTTTGTGATGAATCAGTCATTCAGGACATGTTATTTTATATAGATTTTCTCTTCATCTATACAGATAATAAATTTGTAGAAAGGTCAATTCTGTACATTGAAAAAATAAATAACCCCTGCTGTGTTACTGGATCGATACCAAACCCAAATATGTGATTATAAAAATTTTGTCTGTCTGTCTGTCTGTCTTTCTGTATGTTCAGGCATCACGTGAAAACTAACGGTTCGATTTCGATAAAACTTGGTACAATTATACCTTATTATCCTGGGCATAAAATGGGATACTTTTTGTCCTGGAAAATACGTAGAAAAAAAAACATAAATCTTAATTTTTCAGTTTTATCACACGAAGACCGACTTCACGCAGACGGAGTCGCAGGCGGAAGCTAGTGTGCACTAAAATTACAATTCATTAGTATTATACAGAGATATGATTTACATAGGCGTACTTATACACGTTCCATCTTCCAGTGGAACCTGCGAGGAAACAGGTGTTGCAGAAAGGTTAATATGATGCGGGTTTGGTACAACAGCAGTTTAACTACAAGTAATAACATTATTTTTTATTAAATGATATAGTTTAGTATAGCTAGTGGTCTGTAATACTAATAGGTACCTCTTATACGTAGAAATACCTAAGTAGATGTTGATACATACTAAATAAAGACGTCGATGTTCCTTTTACAAATGCCTGCCCCTGTTAGGAATCGAACCTGAACTTTGTATTTCAGTTGTGACGTTAGGCATATGCACTAACTCATAGTGTCCTAAGCATGACATCAACACAAGGTTTACTGCTAAGGATGTAGCAGTAGTGATACGAAAAACGATGAGAGGTAAATCTCCAGGTCATGATGGTCGCAGCGTCGAACATCTAAAGTATGCTGGTGTTCATTTGCCTAGAGTTCTTGCTATGTTTAATAATCTATGTATAAGCCACTGTTACTTACTAGAAGATTTTATGTATACTATAGTCATTCCTATCATAAGAAACGGACTGGAGATGTTTCGGATTTGACAAACTATAGACCAATTTCTTTGGCTACTATTATATCAAAGGTACTGGATAGTTTGCTTAATAATATTTTGAATAAAAATGTTGAACTCCAAGACTCCCAATTAGGTTTCCCAATTTATCAACTGAAAAAGCTATTTTCTGTCTTAAACAAACTACTCAGTACTACTCTGCTAGAAAAACAACGGTATATGCGTCTTTCACGGGCCTTTCTAAGGCTTTTGACACATTTTCCTATTCTAACTTGTGGCAAAAGTTGAAAGAAAAGTTGTATTACTAACAAAATATGGATTTTTAGCCTAAACTAAAATTATTATTATTAACCAAAGAGATCAAAAAAAGGACAGCTTACGTGATCGTATACACGAGGAAAACAAAGATAGGCCAGTCAACTGTCGTGCGTACTGTTATCACTGTCGCACAACAATTAGATAACAGTATTTGGAAGACGCCGCCGCTTAAACATATCTATCAATTGTTATATCCTAATGGTGGCGCCCAGTGGCTCTTCTGACAACGAGATATTGTTTCTCGGGAGTGTTCTCATGCATTTTCGTATTAGATTGGAAGCTACGTAGATAAACGGACTTTCTTGTAAAAAGTACACGCAGTCAATACACCGCAGATGTTAAGGCCCCATACTCAGTCAGCCAGAAGAGCCAATCACCGC
>NJDD01000004.1:5491-19191 GCA_002245505.1 Calephelis nemesis
AGGTGTTTTTTTCTTTTATAACTAAGGCTTTATTTTCTTTCATATCAATATCATCATGTCCACCTTGGAACAAGGAGTAGAGATCCAAGAGCAAATTCTGGGGGCAATGGAACAACTGTTCTCCAACTTTAAGAAAGATGGCACTGACCGGAAGACTCCGGAGTATATCAAGCGTAGGCTAGATACTCTCGACAGTTACTGGCAGGAGTATCAATCGAATCATATTAAGCTGTGTGGATTAGGTATTAAAGACCATCCCTACTTTTCTAACAATCAGTTTGAGAACACCAAATCCCGGTTTAATTTAATTAGGGACAAGATATGCACATATCTACCATCATCTTCTATTTTAAAACCAGCATCACCCTTCCCTACTCCCAAGTCTCACGAATCGAACCCGTCCCATTCAACAGTAGGGTTATATAGTAAAACGGATGAGATGCTCCGTAAACAACGGAGTAACTTCAAAGCGTTCGATTTCAGCGTTTCAAATATGAAATTAGATATCATGGAAGACAAATGGGAGTTTGATCTTCTACTTCGCAACATTGAAACCAGGTGGTCAGCGATCGACTCGTTACACTGGGAGTTGGATAGTGAATTAGGGGGTAGGGACCTGGAATATGAGGCAGCGTTTGTAAAATATGATCAGCGTTATAGAGAGACAGTAAAATCAATTAATCAGCAGTTGGGTTCAGTCGCACACAGGCAGCAGGCCACCCCGCGGATGGAAATACCTACGTTCGCGGGGGATTATCAACAATTGACTAGCTTCAAGAACTTGTTCATTGAAGTTATACATTCGAATCGAAGTATGTCTAACGCGCAAAAAATGCAATTTTTAAAATCAAAAGTTAGGGGAGAAGCTGAAAGACTAATACAGCATTTAATGATATCAGCAGAAAATTATCATATTTGTTGGGAATTATTAAACAATCGTTATGATAACAGGCGCCTCATACTGAATTCCCACATAGAGTTATTACTCAACATTCCCGCATCGCAACAGCCGTCTATCAATTTTATAAAACGGATTCATGATACCTCGAGAGAGACCTTAAACGCAATAAAAAACCTAGGAATTAGCATCGAGTCGTGGGATCCCATAATCATATATTTACTGTGCCAAAAACTCGACACTGAGACTAACGACGAATATATAGCCAATATCAAAAACCCACGGGAAGTACCAAAGTTGGAAGATTTTTATCATTTTTAGAATATAAATTTACTGCGATGGAAGCATCGAGAAGAAAATTCGACAACAAAAAATGTATCATGTGATATCATCAGCAGCATCAGTCATCTGTATTATCAAATAATTTTGGTAAATCAAGTCAAAATAATATTAAACAATCGATTGCATCAGCTAGTCTAAATATTGCGCAATATCATAACAATAAAAATGTTAATTTTGTTAAACATATTAAATGCCCGATTTGCGAAGTGGCCGGTCACGCGATATTCCACTGTCATCATTTTCTACGTATGTCTCCACATAATAAACTGCATATAGTAAGAAAGGCAAAATTATGCGAAAACTGCCTCTATTACCATAAGGGGAAGGCATGCACTTCTAATTACCGTTGTCGCAAATGCAATAAATTTCATAACAGTCTTTTGCACGAGACTTTTATTAAGTCAACTAGGACAATGATATCAACGGCTGACACAATAACCCAATTACCAGAGATACCAGTTAACAAGGTGCCACAAGGTACATCTTATAGTCACTTACAGCCTACGGTCCTGAGCATCTGTAGGGGTAGCAAAAATATGCCTACAGAGCAAAATCCACATTTAGATTGGACGATCAGGGGACAGAACATACCTACCGTAGAAACTGAAATAGAAACTGATACTAAAATGTCGAATACCAGTTTACCAGCTCTGTATCAGGATTATAATTTATAATCAACCCAATATGAATTTAATTTCTCAATTTCCTTTAAAATCTAACAAAAGAAAAACTAATATTCCCTTTTCGCAATCAGTAGTCAAGCATCAGAATAATCATAAATTGCCTAGTTGCTATTTTTCAAATTATCGTAATCAACGACAAGAGCCAATCAGAAATAATCAAAAACCAAAATCATGGCGAAACGCCTAATCAGAATTTAATACAATGGGACAGAAATGGCTCAACAATACCAAAACTCACTATCATTCGACGGAAAACAATTGGCGGTGGCAGAGTCCACCAAAGCACTGGTTATTAGAAAACGATCACGTGAATAAGAAAAAATGCGACAGCAAGTAACTACGAGTATAATCATTTGCTACTTTGATGTATTTATCACACTTATTTAGGATCAAAAATAATTATTAAAGTAGAACTGGAAATCAACAAAATCATAATTTGTATATTTATTATCAGTAAAACCTTAAGCGAAATGTCAAAGTAGCATCAATATCATTCAAGCACATGGAAAATATCATAACATCATTTCATTAATCAAATTGTACCAACGTCAATCAAAATCAACATCATTTTATTAAAATCCGACTTCAAGGGTATGTTTTAAAATAAGGTTAAAAAAAAAAAAAAGAAAGTTGAATTCTCTTTGTGGCAGAAGGCCTAACTAACATTTATAATAACTCTTCTATGCTATGTCATCATCAGATTGATCATTAGCAACATATGCTATGAAGAATCAAGAATCACATGAGCACTCCTATCATCATACCTATAAGAAATTATTTTATTTACGTTCTATGCGAAACATCGTATATGAAACATCATTATCATTGAGGTATTCACCATTCGTCATTCAATCAATAAAATATTATCATTAAAGGTTTAATTGCCTGAAGTCATATAGAATGTTTCTATGCTGAAAAGTACATCATATCATCAAAGTTACGCCTTCTACATGCTTGCGTTATAAAGAATCAAAAGAGGTTCCAGGGGACTATACCAGTCGTGGATTAAGCTGTTCGCAACTATTGGTGGCAGCTATCATTGTGGGTATCAGATTTTCAGGATACTGCCTAAAATCATCAATGGTTTAGAGATAAAGAGGAAAAACGTGGTGAAGGGTTGATGTCGTCACAAATTAAAATCAGGAAGACAGTGTCCCTACGCTGCTATTAAAGCATAACACGATCAGTAAAATCATCAAAATAATATCATTATATATTTACAGAGAAAACAAGAGCTATTTTCATCATTACAAGAATCAAAATACAGCCATCAAAGAGTCAAATTACGTAATAAACATTATCATTCTTAAATCAATCAGTACGGAGTGTAATACCGAACATAACAAAAAAAAAAATAATTTAAAAATAAAAAATTAATTTACCTGAAGATTTATTTATCAAAGTTCAATCAGTTTTAAGAAAAGGGTGGACGTACACTTAACGAGTATAACTATCACACCTTTAAAATAATTTACTTAATAGAATTATCATCAAAACATGAAGATCACCCAGAAAACAAGACCAATCCTGCGACATGGTTACCGTCACATGTTTCTAAGAAAAATCATATTTAAACAGGAAGTAACGTAATAACGAAAAGACATAAATCTTAATTTTGCAACACGAAAAAAAAATAAAAACATTTTTTATATTCTTTATATGAATGTTTATCTGATCAACAAAAAAAAAAATGCAATCAGTATCATGTATCAATTTTGAATACTACGTAAGGATTTTATTTTGGGAAAACCATCGATATATATTTACGTAAAAAGTATACGGATACTGGCCGGTAAAACTTCGAATTACTCGACCATTACATCGATCATTTAAATCACAGCTGTTTTAAAAAGAAACAATAATATTACCGACATTTGATATAGCTCGGCTCAGGTTTCATCACGAGTTCGACGAGCTCGAAAACTATAAATGTCTTGCGCAGCCAGCATTTCCCACGCGGCATGTGCCAGAGTTTCTAATTACAAAGTTTCCTTATCAATCGTGCAGGTTTACAGCCATATATAATTTTGTATGTTTAAAATGGAAAGATTACCATGAAGGTAGATCCCTAAAAACAAATATTCAGTTCACAATTTTAATGTGAGACCAAAAGCGAATACGCATCATCAATTTACTTCCCTTCTAAGCAATGGTATGTTTTAGCAAAAAATATACCAACTGCCAACTACCCTGGAAAGCATGAGTCCAACTTTATCTTGGTTTTCAATCTTTCTATAAGCAGTTATCATTGTTGCTAAACTCTAGTTTTTTTATTATTTCACAGTTATGTTTCAATTATTGATCACTATTATCCAATCTTTAGGTTAAACCAGTTACATATCGTCTTTGATTTATGAAATGTGGGGTGAAGTCAATCCCACAGCTTAATAATATGATTACAGTAAATAACATTCAAAAGACTACTATAGAATTTTGCCAGATAATAATGAAGTACTAATTTTTAGATCAGAATTATCACTTGTGCCTTTTGAAGCAGCCTACCCATCACTCAAGAGCAGATGAATCACAAACTCAAAAATCATGAATCCGATCAAAGGAAACGTTAAATGTTAGTTGCAAACAATCATGGATATAAGTTGCGCAACTAAACACATACATTAATTTCTTTATTATTATCAAATCGTTCGACAAATGTGCGACTATCAAATTACAACCTAAGTGTTACATAAACCTGGCATAATAACACTAGGTGAAGGTCGTAAAATCAAGAACAATATCTAAACAAATGTATCATATATAAATTGAAAAAGCAAACGGCTGGAGGAGTACTGACAAGCAACCTCAAGTATCATGATGTCCATCGGTATACAGAGCTGCACTTAATTTTTCTTCTGGGGGTAATCATGGATGCAAAGTTTTGCACCATCACAAAGAGGTATTAAAGGACACCGCTGTCGCCGGACACAGTTGGATGTGGAGGCGAAGCGGCAGCTAGGGAGCTGCGGCCGATAGGGCCGGAGTGCCCTACGGCCCTGACAAGTGGAGAAAACATGCAGTATAGTGAGTGTAAGTGTAAAAATGACCAAAAGCAGAGCAATAGTGATAGTGTAAGTGCAATTGTAAGTGATTGTGTGAACACATAACTAGTGTAATGGACAATAAGGGTACATACACAGTTCTATGTAATTTCACTGTACATATATCATTAGGTTTAAGGAATGATTATTGTTCCATCTCCTTGTTAATCATTTAGATGTAAGAAAATATTGTTGATCACCTTGTACCACCTCACAACGACTCTGCTTTCTCTACCATTTACTCCTCCGCAGCATGCCAACATCATATCATAGATCACATACCTTCTTTGTGGCCCGCAGTATGTACGAGCTCAGCACGTACATTTATCATATGCTCAAGCATAGTGCAGCTTCAGCAGGTTTTCACTGTGCGGCTGCAAGCCACGGCTCACATCATTACCAAAAATATCATTAGTTCGTATCAGACTCGCGCGTCAGGCGGACTCAGTATCATATCATTATCAATCAATCAATTAATCAAATAATTTAATCAATCGCGTGCTATCATCAATCATTAATAATAATAATAATAATAATCAATAGTTTTAATATCATTTAATCATAGTTGTAAATATAATCAATATCAGTGCCTAAATATATCATTATTTTCAAGTATTAAGTCATTTTGTATTTTTACTTAATTTCGTCTCATAAATCAAGTATCATTATCAAAGGTCTGTAGGAAGCTTGTGAAAGCCCCTACAATCGTGAAGCAAATCGTGTCCATTTTCATAAAAATTCTCATTACCTTCTGTATCCGAGTCCTCAAGATCATCTTCCGAAATCTCTCCATCATTTATTAGAGCTAAATACTCTTCTATTTGCTTTTGATTCAAGTATGGCATCTGAAAACCAATAAAAGTGATACTTAGTAACTAAACAGGGACATTTTCTAGTAAATGCATATTGTTGCAGATTTACAACAACAAAATGAACAAAATTTCCGAACACACCAAAAGTTTTTTTTATAACTTATAAATGTACTGAAAAGAAGATGAATTATTACGTAAAATAACTAATTTTGTTTGAACGTACCTTCGAAAACCAAATAATTACACTGCAAAGCAAATACACAATTTTCATCCGCTCCAAAATTACGATCGGCTTTGATTTGTCAAAATCAATTTAAATTTGACAGTCGTGAAGAAAAAAAGTGTGTTGCCACTCGATTAAATATATCACCATGATAGTAATAATCCTGCAATAGCATGCATTGAACTCATACTAATAAACTTATGGTCGTTTGAATGGTATGTTGCAGTTTTACTACTTTATGTATTTAAGGGTAATCAACATAATCTATTAATCAAATAAATCAAATCAACTTGTTTAGGAACAAATTTTTTAAAGAAAAAATAACATTTTGTTACTCGCAGAATAACTCTAACTCTGATTCATTGCTGACATTAGTTGGTGCTGGCGATGGAGTAGGTGTTACTGGCGATGGAGACCCCATTGCTGTAGTATAACCATAATGTGCAAAATTATTTGACACACTAGACTGCTGTGATCTATAATCATGATAACGACAGCCTTCAACAGAAGCTGATGACGGATGACGCTGCTCTTGTGATGAATAATTTCTTCGTTGTGATACCGGGTAATTTTGATTTTCATATGTCTGTTGTTGTGGTCATTGAAATTCATTTTGGTTTTGCAAAATTAAATTATAAATGGCAATTTTAGTTTGAAGTCGTCTATATTCCGGTTTTTTTTAATCTCTTTAACGAGTGACAAGAGATTAAAAAAAAAATTAATCTCTTTAACGAGTGACAAGGAGTTCCGTTTCCGGCAACAGAACTGTCAATACCGTAGTGATAAACTCCGAGTGAAATTAAGTGAAATAAATTAGTAAACGTATCTGTGGTGGATAGAATTCGTCGATACAATATCGGGAGTGTGAAGAAGTGATTAAAACATACTTTACTGTACACAATTACTGGAACCCGTCGAGAATCTTCAGCCGCAATATCAGCTTTTGGAGGTTAGAAATCACGATATCGACAAGTCATTCTCTTTAGTGATAGTTGACACATGTCATAAACGTCAATAAATTTGACATATCAAAAAGTGTTGCAAATCGAGATAAAATATTTCTACCACATTCGGATATCGCGTTTCATTCCACGCAGAATAATATATAAAATGGAAGGTCAATTTCAAATATTATTTGAAAAAATGAAATTAGAAATGCAAAGTCAAAATGCTGAATTGAAGGACTCTATAACGAAAAGTATTATGGAAAAGATGGACGATAAACTAATCCCTATCATAGAAGAGAATAAGAAACTGAAAGTTCAAGTAGAAAAGCTAGAAAAAGAAATAGACTACCTTAAGAGGGCCGAGAGAAACAATAATATTATAGTATTCGGCTTAGAAGAAAACGAAAAATCCGTTTATGAACTCATACAAAAGCTCAAGGAAACCTTCAATCAGGATTTAAATATTAAGATGGAAGAATACGATATCAACAAAATATATCGCTTAGGGAATAGAAACAGAGAGAGCAACAAACCGAGACCGGTATTGTGTTCGTTTGTAAGTAACTGGAAAAAAACCGAAATTATTAAAAGCAAAAAGAAATTAAAAACTATCTACATTGCGGAAGATTACTCGAATGATGTGTTAGAAAAAAGAAAAGAGTTGCAAGCCAAGTTAAATGAAGAAAGACAAAAGGGCAATATAGCATATATGAAATACGATAAATTAATTGTCAAAGAGAACCACAGTCAAGAAAAAAGAAAAAGGAAAACATCAGCTTCACCTTCTGTAATTAATAACCAGTCAAAGAAGCAACAAACCATAAACATAACGAAGACAAACAAACAAATATAGATCCAGCTCCCTTTCGAATATACCTAATACTAGTAAAGACCAATAGCAACTAAAGAACGGCAAACGGAAACCAAAACCAATCAAAGAACCTGCCAATAAAAAAAACAGAAAAACAACGAACTCCCCCAAGCCGACTGGTCCTCGAGGGGGAAAGAGACCAAAACCCACCATCATCTAAAGACAACAATCACCGAAAATCAGTAATATACATAGCATCCCTTAATGTACTCACCTTGAGGAAAGAAGAAAATCTTACGGAACTGACATATGCGCTAAAACAAATCAAATGGGATATAGTTGGTCTGAGCGAAGTGAGAAGAATGGGCGAAAGTATTACTTGTCATCCAGAATACATACTATATCAGATAGGGAAGACGCAAGGCCAATATGGGGTAGGATTTGTTATCAAACAACACTTAAAACAGTATGTTGAAGAATTCATAGGAATCTCTGAACGCATAGCGATTATGAATATGAAACTACCGGGATACAAAAATCCATGGTCTATTGTACAAATATATTCACCAACAGAGCAATCAAATTTGGATACGATAAATAACTTCTACCATAATCTAAATGAAGCAATTCAAGAGCACACTCATAACAACCTTATAGTCGTGGGAGACTTAAATGGCCAAATCGGAGCAAGACGCCCAGGAGAAACCACAATACTAGGACAATTCTCATATAGTAACAAGACCAGAAGCAAAAATGGGGAAATAATTACAAACTTCGCGCTAGAAAACAATTTAACAATCCTAAATACTATGTTCAAGAAAAACCGAAAGAGCATGTGGACATGGATTTCGCCGGATGGTAAAACAAAAAACGAAATTGATTTTATTATGACCAACAGAAGTAGCTACTTTACAAACTTTACCATCATTAAAAGATTTAATTTTAACACCAACCATAGGCTACTCAGAAGTGAGCTTAAAATAAATCAACCAAAGAATTCTAGACCGAGACAATACTCAAGAATCACAAAACTCAACAAAGAGCATTTAGAGCAAATAGCAACAACCCTAAGAGTTGAACTTAGAAACTTCGTAGAAAACACTAAGGAGCTAGAAACCCAAGATAATACAATTATATAGAAAGTATTATCAAAACCCAAATTAAACGCATAGCAGATACTAAAATCGATGTAAAAGGAACATTATCAACAGCCACTACAAAACTCCTAGAAGAAAAATACCACCTAATCAACGAAAGAAGCACTCAAAATAGGAGGCAAAAATTAGCCAAAATTAGCAAAGACATCAACGAAAGCATGAGAAAGGATAGAAAACAACGGAGGATGCAAACGATAGAAAATTACATACTGAAAACTGGCGGAACTAAAAAAGCACTCGAAGAATTGACCAGCACGAAGAACTAGATCGTAAAAATGAAAAACGACCGAGGAAAACTGGACCATCACAGAACTAACATATTAAAAACAGCTACGTCATACTATGAAAATCTTTATCGAAACAATACTACGCAAACAGAAATCAATCTATCAGAAACTTCTAACACCCCCAGTATTCTCTAAAATGAAGTCCGTAAGGCTATTGAAACCTAAAAGAATGAGAAAGCACCCGGGCCTGACGACATCAGCAATGAAATTTTAAGACATAGCAAAGAGATTCTGCTTCCTGTCCTCACGCATATGTTCAACGATATCATGAATACTGAAACCATCCCCCAGCAATGGACCGAGTCTCACATTATCCTACTGTATAAGAAAGGGGAAAAATACGACATCGGAAATTACCGGCCTATTAGCCTTATGTCCAATGTATATAAGATCTTTGCTAAGATCATTTTAAAACGGGTCGAAAGAACCCTAGATGAACACGAACCTATAGAGCAAGCAGGATTCCGCAAAGACTATTCAGTGATCGACCACTTTCACGTAGTTCGTCAAATTTTGGAGAAATACAACGAATATCAACTAACATACTACATTGCATTTATTGATTATAGTAAAGCCTTCGATTCTTTACATCATGATAAAATATGGGAGGCGTTGCTAGAACAAGGAATCGAGCCCAAATACATTCGATTAATAAGAAACATATATAGTTGTAGCAGCTTGCTCTGCTTCAACTAGAAAAGTGCTCCTTTCAGAGTAGAAAAAGGCGTCAGGCAAGGAGACCCTCTATCTCCAAAACTATTCTCCGCAGTACTAGAGTCAATCTTCCGAAGACTTAACTGGGAACATCTCGGAATTAACATAGACGGAACACTGCTGTCGCATTTAAGATTTTCCGACGATATAGTGTTACTGGCAAAAACAGCAGAAGACCTAACCAGAATGATGAACGAACTTACGAAACAAAGTGAGAGAGTAGGGCTGGCATTAAATCCGGAAAAAAACTAGAGTGATGACAAACGGGTACAAACATACTATTGATCTAGGAAACACTGAAATCAACTACACGGATGAATACATATACCTGGGTCAGCTCATAACTCATAAAGATCCTATGCAGAAGGAAGTGGAGAGAAGAATAACAAATGGCTGGAAGAAATACTGGAGTCTAAGAGAGGCGATGAAAGATAAAGAGCTCCATATAAAACTAAAATGCAAACTGTTTAACACCTGCATACTACCTATCCTCACGTACGGGTGTCAATCATGGTCCCTAAATCAGTGGACCTTAAACAAACTAGCAACCTGTCAGTATGCAATGGAAAGAAGCATGATAAATATCAAAAAGTCTGACAGACTAAAAAAAAATCGTCATTAGGAACAAAACAAAAACTACTGATGTAATAAACAAAATCAAAATACTTAAATGGCGATGGGCTGGTCACTTGGTAAGAGGACAGGACAAATGGAGCAAAAGGGTGACATGGTGGTACCCAAGGGAAGGCAAAAGGAAGAGAGGCCGACCACAGAAAAGATGGGATGATGATATCAGACAAGTAGCAGGAGTCACATGGAACAGAGGTGGCTCAAGAAAGAAAGGAATGGAAAAGGTTGGAGGAGGCCTTTGCCGACTGGCAAACAGATCTAGGAAAGATAACTAAGCAACAAATATTAGTTTAAACTCTATATTAAGTCTATGACTTCAATGTTAATTTGTTTTTAAAAGTTTAATAAAATCTATTGTAATAAGTTAAGCGATCTGAATAAAAGGCTATATTATTATTATAACGAGTGACAAACAAAACAGCTTGTCTTCATCGTCATCTTCTTTTGGATGAGACACATTTTTCTGTGCTAAACTCTGCTCTAATATGTTTGCAAATCTTTCATCAGCAGGATTTAATTTTTGTTTTTTTCTTGAAGTAGATTTAGGACTCTTAAAGCCAGAACTTATTTCTACTTCAGCAACCTCTGACGAAGTTGATGCATTATCTGCATCGAAACTACTTTCTGTATCTTTGTTGGCAATTGATGCCTGTAGAAATCGTAGTCTATTATAATGAATATAAATGTCGAAGTTTTGGAAGCTCCTGATCCAGATTTGACAGTCTTTATTTTCTTCACCTCTCTCATATAATTATCCCGTAAACTCTTCCACTTTTTTTGCAGGGATGACGCTGAAAAAAAAACAGTATTTAGTAATAGTTTATGTTTGTTTCCAGATATTTGGCCATTGGATGTTCATTTGGGACATTAAGCTACGACTATAGAATTGGCAAATCTACTGTGGCTACTATAATACCACATGTATGTGAAACTATTTGGAAAAAATTAAGGCCCGTTGTTATGAGTGAACCAACGAAAGAAAAGTGGTGTGAAATATCCACGATATTTGAAAAGAACTCAAAGTTTCCCAATTGTTTGGGAGCCTTGGACGGGAAACATATGCGGTTAATCCAGCCTGAACACACGGGTTCTATGTATTATAACTATAAAAATTATTTTTCGCTAGTTTTATTGGCGCTAGCGGATGCAAACTATTGTTTTGTGTGGGTTGACATAGGTGCCTACGGTAAAAACAGTGACTCAGGTATATTCAAGAATTCTTCATTGTACAAAAACTTTTTATAAGTTTTTTATAATGCAACTATGACCAGCGGGCAGTGTCAAATATATCGACGTCCTAATTTTACGAACGCCAGGCCTCGGCGGGTAATGTCGAAAATATCGACGTCATAATTTTTGCATGAATTTATATGTAAATAAATAATATTATCAAAAATACTGATTTAACCACTCAAGCGTCCATGCCGCGCGAGCGACACTTGCCTCACCTGTCCGTGCTTAAAATTCGTTTTACTTTTTAAGACCGCGCGAGACTTTCTCAGCAAAAATGATTATTACTCAAAAACTACAATAGCTACATTCAAATATAAAATACTCACGTAAAGCTCATAAATTACAGAATTTTATTAACTTACCAATAATTGCGAAACAGTAATAAATGAGGATGTAAATATAGCTTAATGTTGGGGATATCTCAAAAATATAGTATTTACTTTTTCATTGCGAGTTTTGTAAGAAAAGTATAATAGTTAGTGCATGACAAAAATCATATTATAATAGCACAAGACATAAACTTTAAAATGACACCAAAATCTCCAGATAAATAATTAACTTTCAGTGAAAAAAAATTAAACAACTTCAAGTACTTCTTAAGAGGTCTCCGGGCCTCTGGCGTCGTAAATGTGTGACAAGATGGCCGCCCTAGCGATGCGCGACTACGAATAATACTAATACTAATCATTCGACTACGCAAATCATTCGAACAAGTCGACTGCGTTTTACATTATTCGACTAATGTCAAACGTATCTCGACCGTGTCTCGACTCTCGACTGTTGCGGCGCCGAATAATTAAGACCCGCTCGGGGCGACTCGACTTTTCTTCGGGCGATATCGTTAGTCATGAAGGAGAAAGAAAGACTGAAGCAGTAGGTCTTGCAATAAATATTCTACCACTGATGAACAAAAAGAAATGTTGTTACTTTTTTAAATCAACTTTTTAAAAAGGAGGAGGTTATATTATGTTCGGGTTTTATTACAAGTACTATAATCGATTTCTTCGTCATTTGTGAACTTTAACATTAATTAATATTTTAAAAAATATATGTTGTATTTGAATTAATACTTACCTAATTTACGCGCCAAAAACATTGTTTGTTTGTTTCCCTTAGCAACAGTTTTAAGAATCATATAATATGTGGATTTATTACGATTTACTATTACTACCTACTGGTAGAGTTGAAAAAAAAACAACTTCTATTCTAACATTGATATGCAAAATCATATAAGTGTATTATCTATTTGCAAAATACTTACTTCATAAGCAAAACTAAGTATTTTCCTGCTCTTCGATCATCAGATGTAGACTTCTTGGCAAGAATTAGGACCACCTCGGAAGTGGATATTTTCGTTTTTTAATTTAAAAAAAAATGTTTAAAAAAATTGAAACCGGCTTACAAATGAGAGAATACATACATAAAAATAAAAAGTCAATCATAATATAACCCCCTCTGATTTCAGAATCGGTTAAAATTGAGTTTGTGTTTTAATTGAAAATTGAAAAAAAAGTAGGTTAACTAGGTATTTAGTCGTAGAACAGAACGTATTACCAAAATGATGAATGGATGATTGTCGGCTTACTCTATTCGAATAGGTGTTACATTGATAGTTGACAATTGACATTAGGTACTAATTAGTCGTCGTTATTCGAATACGGAAATTAGTATACTACTAATTTACTATTCGAACAGGAAAATTAGTAGTTACTAACTAGTCGAAAAGTGAAATCATTCGGAGTCGCGCATCGCTAGGCCGCCCGGCTAAGGGCGTGTACACACGACGTCAAGGTTATTTTAATGAAACTCAAAATAATGTTCAATCAATAAGTTTATTCATATTATGTTTTGTATATATATATATATATATATATAACCGGGAGTGTGGTTTTATGGTAGAAATAAAGACGAACAGTTCAATATAA
>NJDD01000005.1:15078-55279 GCA_002245505.1 Calephelis nemesis
CGCGAGGTTGGCAACGCAATAGTCATTCAAAAAAAAAAGAAAAAAAAAACAATTAGTCTAACCTCAAAGCAAACAATCATTGACTTCGTTACTTAACAACGGACTTCGTTACTTAACAACGCCATCTGCTGGAACTTTAATTATTCGCCAAAAAATAGTATTATTATTCGCCAATAGATGTCAGGAAGAGTCATAATAAATTGGGACTACTCAAACGCCTCCTATTTGTTAAAAAAATAAGTTTAAGTCGATAAAACACGAATAAAACACGAACATGACATTTTCTAAAAATGATTCCTAGCTAGATCGATTTATCGCCCCCGAAACCCCCTATATACTAAATTTCATGAAAATCGTTGGAGCCGCTTCCGAGATTCCAATTATATATATATACAAGAATTGCTCGTTTAAAGGTATAAGATTTAGCTTAAATTTAGATTACATCAGCCAATTTAAAAATAAAAGTATAAAATGCAAAGCTGAAGCGCATAAGTTAAATAGAAGTACTATACAATTCTATAAGCGGGCGACCACTGCCGCGAAACCGCAAAGCAACCGCGGGCGTTACGGGTATAAAACGCGTCGTGAAATGTCCTCTTACATCTACACCACAATGTCACATTTTAAATTTACTCAACTACTAGCTTTCCGCCCGCGGCTTTGCCCGCGTGGAATTCTTAAAGGAACATTGAATCGAGATAAACAGTATTCTATTCTTAAAGGAACATTTAATCGAGATAAACAGTATTCTATCACCCAAGTCAGCTCATACCCTGTCTGTATAAAAAATTTCATCAAAATCCCTTCAACAGTTTTTGCGTGATTGCCAGACAAACATCCAAACAAAGAAACTTTCACATTTATAATATAAGTGTGGTGTGTGATATTTGAAAACAGAGAAGGCGGTCAATTTATAATACAAGAATTTAGTGTACTTATACTTAGAATTACAAGATAATATGATATACTTTTCAGAATGATCAGTATGTTCTTCATTTTCCTCTTGTGCATCAGAACTCAGTTCGATTGGCTGGTTTAATGTGTTAACAACATTACTTAATGCTCTGTTACTGACACCATGTGCTGGCATCTTCTCTAGTTTTATTTTCTTAATTTCTTTATGATGATTCTGATCTCTGAAACATTTTAAACTTTGATTTACAATAGCAGAGTCATTAATTTTTCATAGCTCAAGTTATTAATTATTGGGTGAGAAAACTCTGTCGTAACCCTTATAATTATAAACTTCAGCTCACCTATTCCTATCACCATAATCATTTCTGTATACAAAATAGCTTATAGCTGGCGTTCACTATGTATCACTGGCTACTTTTTTTTTATTTACAAAGAACATTAATTTACTTATTGCATCTTGTGATAAGCAAAACAAAAAGCAAATAAAACATAATGTTTTGTAAGTCAGTATGCATAGCAACAGTATTTCTATAATCTTATAGGCTTAAACATTAGAAAAAATTTTTTGAAAAATGTTAAAAATTTGCTACAATTAATTATACATGCAAGTAAACACGGGGTTAATGCTCTAATAGCTTAAATATCATGTTAAGCAATTAATATTACATGAAAAATGTTCAATACTTGATTCAAAAAGTACATTGAATTAAAAAGCCAAATACATTTTATAATACCAACAATTTATATTATGTCAGGCAGAAGTGGAATGAACTGCCAATAATAATAAATCTAGTTGCAATAATCTATATTAATAATTTCGTCAAAGGGTACGGTAGACTCGTTTGAAACCTTACCTGAATAATAAAACATAAAAAATAATGATTTTGAGTCGACAACATATATCCACAAAATTCGGATTATCAAGTATTTTGTTAAATTCTATGTTAAATTCTAATGTGTTGACAGACAAATCACAGTCGGCATCTTGGGTAGTTTAATAAGCGTTCCGTTTTGTGATGTATAATAGAGAATATTCCTTTTTTATGTACCATTGCCAAATTCTCGGATAAGTAGGTACTTATTGCAATTTGTTTTGTTACTTTATGTTACTTTACTTTAAATGTTGATTTAAAATAAAAAATATTTGTGTAAAAAATTTGGCAGTTTTTATTTACTATATTTATTAAACACAATGAATGAAGCTATATGAATCTATGTCTTCCTTATACCTTTAATATTCATTGAAAACCGGTGACTACAGAAATATCTACCTACATTTTGCACCTAGATGTATATTATGGGTCACATTTTATCCGAGCTAAGCCGGGTTCTTATCTAGTTAAGTAAAAAATTCTAAAAATGTTATTTTGAGAACAGGTAAAATAAAAATATACATTATTAATTTAAGTAAAAATATCAACATATATTTTTATTTACCACTAGCCGGCAAATTTTGTTTCACTTGACATTAATAGCTACTAAAAGTTTATATGAACAAAATTGAAGTGTGGTTTTTACCACTTTCCCAGCAATTTTCCTGGTTTTTCTAGTTGTAAGAACCTTCTTCTGACAATAACCAATACAACAAAACAAGGATTAGCAAAACTGGTCCATCCATTCCAATGTGATGAGATGACAAATAAAAATGGGGATTCATTTTTATATATATAGATTAGTGAAATATAACATCATATATGGCCACTATTTTTAAGGTTCCTAAAAGATAAGGATAATAGATTTGTGTTTTCTATACCTAATAACAGCTACAAGATGTCTATGGCATAGTACAATCAATCGTCGTATTTGTGTTATAAATGGGCAAGTAACAGCGGTATTAATGGCACGAATTCTTTGCTCCCAAATAAGGGACTCCATCAAACTTTGTAGACATTCTGGACCTAAAAAGAAAACACAATTAGCATTTGATAGTACAGTTAAATCTAAGAACACTTAATTTCAAATTACAATGATATTTTATTTATAGCATATACTTATATCTTATATCTATTACATATATTAAACATATAGTATTTTACATTTAAAAATATAAACCTTTTTTTATTGTTGCGCATTTGTACACTAAAACCCAGCTCATTGCTTTCTAGGAACATTTTCACATTTTCTTCACTGGTTATTGGTTAAGTATGCTAATTCAATATGTTTACTTATTAATAATGTTTATTTGCTATTTACCATAAATTGAGAATGCTTTTTAAGAGTAACTGTGTGCAGTGTCATGTAAAGTTTTTTCAGAACAATTTTAAAGTAAATTATTATGAAGAGTCACATAAAATCCTGAAGCAACATTGGACATAAAAAACATATTAAATTAACTTAACTATTAATAGTCCTTCATCCTTAGAATTTAGATTTGTTTTTATATAAGCAAGCCACAATTTTTCAAAAAAGTTTTAATTCTTTAAAGTGATCAGTCAAATTCTAATGTAAGTAAGAAAATTCTAAGGAATTGGTTCCTTGTAAGTTAATGGTCATAGAAATAACTCCAGGCAAAACCAATATGTAATACAGATCATCTTGTGAACAAAATCTATATTTAAATTGGTTCACACTTTAGAGAGTTATGATTCCACATATGGACAAGAGACATATACACACATAAGATCCATCATACTCCTTTTTTAATAGTGAGATAAAATATATATACAAAAGAAATAAGTATACCACATTGTAACATTATTTCCTAACTTTACTAACACAGTTCTTAATTTTGTAATAATGATTAGGAAAACTAATAACATGCTTTATTTATTCATGCAATAGTCTATTAATTTAAGGAACCATCTGTCACCTGGATCTAATTTCCATTTGATATCATCTATGACTTGAAGAGATGGCAAGGGTGCAACCAATTTAGACTGAATCGAGGCACGAAGTTCTTCTTCAGCTGAAAGAGCAGTGCAAGGTGCGCATGCGCAACCAGAATGAGGACCACATAGACCATCACAGCAGGTACAAGTTAATATCTACAAAGAGTAACACAAACAAGGGTAGATTTTAACTATGAAAGTTACAGCTGTTAAGATAAATAACAGGAGATAGTAAATTTTACATACTCTCAATCCACAGTAATATTTGCCGCTGTCTCCAAGTTTAGCAGTTATTCCAGCACCGTTGACTAGTCCATTTGTAGCGTCGAAATATATTTCTCTGTCCAGTAACAAGCTATTGAATACTGTACATAGCGCCTCAGGGTCATGAAGGACCTCTTGTAAGTCAGGATTTAGCCATTTAGAGTCTAAATGTTGTTGGGGTCGAAATATAAACTCGTCTTGCTCGTCGGAAATCGACATTATTTCGGCCGGTAATTGATTGTTAACTTTCAGATACTGATTCCATCTGGATTAACAAACATTACTTTAAAAACTATTTTGCATGAATTAAAAACATCTTGCAATACAGAATTGGTTTGGAAATAATTGCAAAATACTGGGTTTGCACCTCCTCAAGGAAACCAATCAATTCTGAATTCTGTAATCTGTCATCTGTGCCTATTGTGCAAGGAATTTTGGTATTACACCTATTTTTGCGGAATCGTGAATTGCAGCAAACCAATCAAAAATGCAGAAAAAATGACATTAAACTTAAATCGGACACTCTATTGGTTAGTATCGTGATTCATTCATTATTTTTCAATATTTATTCAAGTCTTTATGTCAATGTCAAATAAAATAAAAAGTTTCATTTCATGCAGTAAAACAGGTAACGATTCTGTATCAACAATGAATGCATAGATCATGTAAACACATTAAATAATTTAAAATGTACTGTTTAAAATTTTGTTTCGATTCAATTTATTTACATGTCAGAAAACTGTTATATACTGTTTTGAATTTATTGTTACATTTTAAGTTTCATGTCGACATCTTTACCCAGAGATGACATTGACATTTCAGATGTCATTTGTGTTGAGTGAATCTGTGACATGTGCAGCGTTGCCATCTTAGTGATTGTTCACTAGATTTAGTAAATTTTTGGTGTTCTGTCAGTTATATTTTGAAAAAAAAAACAACAAAAAAATCACTTTGAGAATTCTTAAGTTTATGTCCAAATAACACTAGATTGTTTTTGTAACTTGATTTCTGATGCATAAATATTTTTATTTTATTTATTCTTAAGAGTTTGATACAGATTAATGCATTTCAGTCATATCTTACATATTATACCTTAAACAGTAGATATAGGTTAAATATTTAATAGAAAACAAAAATAATGTTTTACGAATTATCGCTACATCAAAAAACTACAATGCTATGGCATGTCTTTTGTCACTACAAATATGTTAGTTAACCATAAGACTAACAGTAGTGCAAACTATTTGGCGTTGTAATTATTTTTTGGCTAAATGAGATAAAATTCTGAAATTCTGTCCACTCAGTGTAAGGGGAATAAACTACTATATATATATATAACTAATATAGTATATAATTATATACTAAACTAAAATATAGGGGAAAAAAACGAATATTCTGTTTCCGTTAAATTAAGGTCAATTTAAATTTTGGAAACGGGATTTCTAAGCGAAACATGTATGCGGTCGCAGCGACAAAAAGTCTCCCGTGAGCGTTCTATAAGTAATGCATAATGCGACTCTGAATTAAAATGATGAAGAAATATAAATTTTAAATAAGCAATTTTAAATTAATGTATTATGTTTGTTGAGGACGGTATATCACATTGAATTAGATTGTGTCTACTGTGCTGTTTGTACTACTCTTCGAAATCCTAGTGTTTTTTTTAGTTAAACCCTCGAAATCTAGAAAGTCTTGATACCAAAATCCAAAGCTAGTGAAATATTTTTTTGCGAGGTTGCATCACTGGACATGACATCTGTCTTATTGGGAAATGTGAAATAAATATTTGTCAAAATACACATCAACACATGATAAATCAGCGATGATTAACAAAGATGATTAAAACAAATTAGTGTATTTTTCTTTATGTGTGGATTTTTTTTGTAATCAATCACTATATCAGAGTGGAGTGTTCGTTTCGATGGATGAAGATATTTTCATTGAAAATAAAAACTCTCTATACGGTAAACATTGCATTTATTATTCGAATAACCTCCGGCTTATAACGACAACAAAGTGCATGCCTTTAAATTGAACGCTGAACAATACATTTCAAAACCTTCCGGTTTACGTATAGTTTGAATAATTATTACCTTGTAATTGCTTTCTTATTCGTTGTCTATAAATGTTCTCTACAAACTAAATGTTTTGTTACTAAACGTTTTAGAAACAAAAAGGTTCATTCTGATTTTACACTAGGTTTAAAGAAAAACATTGTGAAAGAAACATAGTTGTATAACTATTGATGATGTTTTTTTCATAAGTACAATGTTGCAAAAGTGTGTGAACAATAATTATTAGTAAAATTTTATACAATTCATGCATTTTGATACTTCTACAACTGAATAGTTAGTATAGTTATCCATGTTGGTCCGGGATTCCTTGCAGAATAGACCATCTGCCTTTTTGCTAGGCAGCCCATAGAAAGAAAGAAAGAAAAAAAACTATTTATTTGCGGAAATATGTGTGTAAATAATATGTTACAAAAACATTTAAGTATATCAAGATATTCTACCATATTTTGGTGTGCAAATTTTTTAACATTTATAAAAAATATTATTTAATAAGGTACATATGCTTTAACTTCTAAGCCAATTATTTATATTTATAACTAGATTAATTATTTATTACCAAAACATTTAATAACTATAATTGAATTTAAACCTGTCTACCGTAAACTACCACCGTTTCCAAACCTAGCCAGACAGGAGAAGAAAAGGCGAAACATAAAAGGCGAGCATATGCTTATTGTCACTAACACCGTGACATCTGATTAGGTGGTAGAGTTTCGGAGCAACTCGCCGGATTGGTACTACTGCCTTACCTATGCCTGCCGCCACAATGTCATTGATTGCCGTTGATGTGTTCCTATGACGAGGATAAGGTAGCCGGTAAGCTTACTGTTGCTCGAAGCCTAACATAAAGGCCTCAGGATGGCAAAGCACCATTACTAGCTTTGGTATCCCTAGGTGGCGTTTCTTACCATCAGGAAATCTATCTGCATGTTTGCCTTTCAATATTATAAAATTTAAAAAATAATAAAAAGCTGTTGTATTTCAAAGAAGTAAAAATTGTTTAAAACTATACAGACAGATACTAAAATTAGATGAATTGTTTCCTAAACATCAACTTATTTGAAATCTAGCCTTAAAATTTTTAAGCCTTGAGAAGTCTTAAAATTTTTAACAGGAAAAATATTTGTATAAAAGAAAAAAATGTGATTCTCTTACCTGACTTTGTTTTTTTGCCATATTATGAAATAAAATATGATAATTTGTTGATTTGTTTGATTTTTGTATGTTTGTGTTATTTGTAAAATTTTGATTTTTATATGAATAAGCTGTTTTCTTATTCTGTTTTTTTTTTTGTAATTGTGTATTTACTAAAAAACTCAATTTGATATTATTAATTGGCTGGATTTTACTGTATACATGCATTTTTAGCACAATTTGTTAACATTGTGGAAAAGTGTCAATCCTTGAAACTCATATTATGTGTAAGAGATTTGCTTACAATAAAAGAGTATAGTGGTCCAAATAAAATCAATTTAAAAATCAAAAACTTTATTTTAATTATTGGTCTTTATTTTAGATGAAGATTTTCTATTTAATCAGCTGACAAAAGATTATCATTGGTCACTACTGGACTTAGCAAATGCATCCCCAAGTGAAATCCTTGCTGATGCAGCACCAATACTGGTGCCACCTATATCACCTGACTTCAGTGTGAAATCCTCTCCAAATGAAAGTGGCAACTCAGATTCTGGCAGTGAAGATGACTCAAAAAAGTAAGTTTAATTTGCATTGTTTTATTTTTACAAAATTAAGAAAAGAAAAGGTTATAAGTAGGAAAAAAGTTAAAAGTAATCTCATGCCATCTCAGCAAAAGGTGAATACACTTGTGGCATGTCTAAAATATTTCAGAAAAAAATAGCAGTGAGAACATAAGACTTGATGAGACACTTGCTATTACAACAGTGCAAGAACCCCTTCGGGGTATCATCATTGCACAAGTTTATGTGAGTGTCTCAGTTGTAAATTATTTTGGATGTTTGTTGGCAGTTTCTCATATTTGTACTGTGACTCTAATGTCAGTGGTCTGGTTAAAATGAACCATTTTGTCATTGTTTGCCTTTTAGAGGCTGTCTAGCAATAAAAATTATAGTATATCCTACACAGGGGATTGGGCAAAGCAGATATGCAATACGAATGTAGGTACTCGGAGAGACCAAGGTTGACATTCCACAATCAGATCATTTGGATATTATCCGAGGGTGGTGTCAAGAGTCTCTAAAATCTGTGTGTTTGTATGAAAAGGGTAATGAATTTGAAGGAAGCCAGTTAGGTTTGTCAGAATCGTGAGTTCTGGCACTCAATACTCTCTACCTACCCTGTAAGGGACTTGGTGTGAAGATATATGTATGTAGGGGACCGGACTAGCATAAGAAAAAATTAAATTTATTATCAGCTTTGGACTAGTGCTATAATTAAAATACATGATTACTAGTTTTTGTATGTGACATTAGCTGGTTATTAAAGTTTAAGGGCCTCTTCGCAGCATCATAAAAAACATTTCGGCTGTTTTGCATGAAAACAGTTTTTACTTTTTTATTAAATATATTTTTTTTTAAATTTATTTTTATAATTATTTTTTAAAATATTAGTAGATAACATTATTTTATCAAATAAATGCTAAAACATAAAAGTTTTTAAAGGAATATGATTTTTTAACAACCTTTAAAAGAGGAGGTTTAAATGGATGAATGGATCATTAGGATTAAATGATGTATGTACAATATTTATTTGTACCTATAGTGTGTATGGCGATTTTTTCAAAAGTACTGATCCAATTTTGATGGGGTTTTCTTCACTTGATTAAAAAGGCTGTTAAAGTATAACTCATAAGGATCTGAGGAAGGTCTTCAGACATAAACCAAGGAGCTCTTCAACAAGTAAGGGCCTATGATTGCAATGATTGGGCATTACTTTGATATTTCTGAGTAGTGTAAGCAACATGTCTCTCCAAAATGATTGAAAACTAGCAGTGGTTTTATTCATATAACTTTTGCTATTAATATTTGTTACAATGGCTTTCAAGATAAGATACTTTATAAGTAGTTTTTCTATAGAATTGGGAGAGATTCAATCAGACCATGGTTGGGAAACATGTATGCTTATAAACATTAGAGGAGGAACTCAGCATATTGTCATCTAGTGTTCTGTAATACTCCCATTCTAAAAAAATTAAAAACTTTACAATTTACTAGTCATAGTAAAAGATATTACATTACTTTTTAAATTGTTTTATAACAAATTTATTGGTTTTTAGCAGTGGATACAATAACCATGCAAGACAATCTTCCCAGTCTCCATTCCATTGGTCTTCATTCGACAGTGAACCTACAAATGAGCTGAAGCTGGAAGATGTTGAATTGTTCCTACAAAAAACAAGTAAATATACACAACAATTATATGTACAGTCAAAATCTGTTATAACGACATGGAAGGGACAACTCATATTGAGTCGTAAAAACCGATTGTTGTAACAACCGGTTATGGGTATTAATAGGAAAGATAATATGTATATTCATGTAGGAAATTAAACCGCATTTTGTGTACTTCAATACAAATGTATAATATAAAAGAACAATATTATTTTTCCATCATTTTTGTATGCATAAAAATCTGTAATTTTAGTTTGTTTGAAACACTTCTGTTGTGCACACACATTTTGTAATTCACGTTGGATTTTAATCAGCATATCGTTACAATTTCCCTGCATGTGAAACTCTTCATTAAAGAGAACAATCTTTCGTAATACACACACAGCATTGAGACCGTCAATCGAAGTTGGCACTGTAAATTGCTCTTCCGAGTCTTCCTATTCCTTGTGTAAAGATAAGTAACAAACTGACTTAAGAGATATGACGAAGCAGGCCTTGGGGCTACGGCATGCATGTGCTTTGTTTCTAAGAATTGCAAAAGACCCTAAACTTTGTTTACTTTTACGATAATAGCCACTGACTATTATACTGTGCCAATTGTGGATACAGTTACCTATTCAAATTGTTTACAAAACAGCTGAGCCGGTCGTTCTACAGATATAATTGTCCAAAAACGTTACCCAAATGTGGTCGCTTAATGCGGTATGTCGTAGTAAACAATGTCGTAAAAACCAATTTTTTCGATAAGGCGGTCATATAACATACACCCAGGACCTTTGATTTTGGTCAGTTTAACCGGTATGTTGTTCTAAACGATGTCGTCATAAACGGTTTTGACTGTATTTATATAATATTATGTACTAGCTGACCGGGCAGATGTTATTCTGCTATATTTTTAATGACATTATAGTAAAAAAAGATTTGGGGTGAGTTACCCTTATCACTTAGGAGTATGAAAAATAAATGTTGGGCGATTCTCAGACCTACTCAATGTGCTCACAAAATTTCATGAGAATCGGTCAAAGCCATTTGAGAGAAGTATGGGAATGAACGTTGTGACACGAGTTGTGTATACAAGATTAGTATGTGTTGATTCTGACTAATATTAATTGTTTTAGCTTCAGATGTCACAAAAACAAATATTTCACAAGAGCAAAGAGGACCTGTGATGGCTATAGAAAATGGTATAATACAGGTAAAACGCATTTTCTATTTATTTGTTTTTGTTCTAATATCTTGCTTTAAATCTACATTTAAATACAAGTAGAACACATTTACTTTTAATTGGATTACTTCTTGTTTCTTAAATATAGTCTAAAAGCATTTTTTTATAATATCAGTCTAATACCATTTTTTTTTTCAATTTACTATGAATTTTTTAATTTTTTTTAAGGTTGTTAAAAAGGAAATTGATATAAAACAAGTAAGCTCAAATTCAGCAACTCCAACAGCGCCTAAAGGTATTTATTCATTTACATATTTTAGTAATACAAATCTCTGTTCTTAAAAATATTGCCTTAAGTTGGTGGATGACTATCACAGTAAAACATCTTATACTTTTTATAAAATACTAGCCGCCCGTCTTGGCTTTGCACGGTAATCAAATATACATATAAACCTTCCTCGTCAATCACTTTATCTATTTAAAAATCCGTAGCGTAGTTTTAAAGATGTAAGCATACACGGGGATATAGGGACTGAAGAAGCGACAATTCTGCACACAAGTGTACGTATATTACTTAAAACAGAACAAACTTCCAACAGGAAAACTTTCTTCCTTTTGTTGAAGTATGTTAAAATATCTTTGATTAAAGATTAAAATATTGTATAATGGTCATATGTCTGTGTTGCTCACTGTGCAAGCTTTTCTCTATTCAGTGTCTCCATATCATACTACATATTGTAAAAACGCACAAAGTCGCTTATTGCTGTCTGTCCATATGTATGCTTAGATCTTTAAAACTGCTTAGTAGAGAAAATTCCATACTTTGTGTCGACGCCGCCACAAAACTGAAACCGTTGCCCAGACTGAAACCGTTTGAAATACATCAAATGAATATACTACGGAAATATATATCTTAAAAAAAAGGTCTACAAAAAAGTCCGCGACAGCATACATCTGTCTCTTAAAGTTGACTCCCAATTGAACTCCCTTAAAGTTGACTTTGTTATCTCTAAAAAATATGTTTAAACACTACCTTATTTTTTAAAATATTTTCCTAATCAGTATTAATCCTTATTCATATACAGTAGTACTATTTAAATTATGTGCTTCGGCTATATTCGTATAATATATATTTTAAAGATATCTTTATAGAGTTGTTTTTACACATTAATAATAATTTCGCTTAAATTTAGATTGGGTCAGCCAATTTAAAAATAAAAGTATAAAGTGTAAAGCCGAAGCGCATAATTTAAATGGTAGTACTGTAAGTATCTTTGTTACCTTGTCCATTTAATGTCGATAAAAACGGCTCTTTATTTTATTTTTTAATTTTAATAAGTAGTTATAAGCTTACACAGATTTAAAATTACATGTAACCAAAATGCACTTGGAGTGAAACGGCTTGCAAAACCCCGCGTACCCCTTGCGCCGCTTTTTTGGTTATAAATCGCCGTTTCTAGGTTATGGCCGCGAATTGTTTGTATCCGATTCTCGGACCTAAGAACGATTTGGAGGATCGGTTGCCTTTGGTTGTGGGTGGGTTCGAATCAAGAAAGGGAATCTGCTTCCTATCTGCACTTTACATAAAAGGAAAAATTGTAAAAATAATTAAATAGGTAACTGTAGTGAATTTAGATATTCCAAAGCTAGCAGGAAATCTTTACGTCATAAGGAAAGAGCAGTGGCGTGCGCTCTATAGTTGCGCATAAATGAGCAGTGCTTCCTCCATAAATTGCATGTGTATTTACACGTATCTATATATTAATACGTGATACCAAAACTTTGGACCCCTTTTTACGAAAACTGCGCGGACGCAGGAGTATAAAATTTGGCACACTTATAGTTTATGTGTAGGAGAAGTGCAATACGCTAATATTTTTCAATAATAATGCTTATAAAAGTACATTAAATCAATAAATAAAACATTACCCACACTATCATGCATTTGACACACACAAACAAATATGTTGATGACAACGATAAAAGATCATAAATGGCGCAATAAAAAGTTTGGAAACAAATTAGTTGGTCTTGAGAAATGAAGATGGCGTTCTTATCAATAAGATGTTAAAATTTATTATTGTCGAATTTCGACCAATGGGCGACCAGTAGTAATTTTTAATAAACTTACTTTAATATTACGAACTAAAACGATTAATGCCTACCTCATTTAAGAATTTGCTATTATCCCTTCCGTAGCAGGCAGAGAATACAGTGTGGCAAGTGTCAAGCATTATTATTCTTACAGATCTACCTAGTTAACTCCACGTTAGTCACTCATACAAACACGCTGGTTTCGGAGATTCTTGACACAACTATATATTCCCTGTTTTATCAGTTTTAAGACACTGCAAATATTTGTTATAGACCTCGTTTATTGCTGTCTTAATTTACATTTGTATTAAAAATGGTGATGATTTAAAAATAGTATTTGAAAAGTCAGTATGACTGTTAACACAACTTTTTAACTACAAACTAAATACTTCCGATTTATTATCTGGTGAAAATTTCTGTATGGTAATCTATGTATTTATATTAAAGGAAGTTGGGTTTGTTACAACACTTATAACTCGAGATCTGCTGGACCAATTTTCGTGATTTTTGATTCGTTGGATATGTCTTCGCCCCGAATAGCAGAATACACCTTAAAAACAATAAAAACAAAAAAAATATGAAAGATGAATCGAAAGTCGTGATAGTTAAACCGATTAGGCTGAAAATTGATGGAGAGGTAGTTTAGAACCGGGAGAAGGACATGGGGTACATTTTATCTCTTACAACAGCGAGGAAACTGGGAAAAACGACATTTAATTTTTCACGTACAAACTGAACGGGCGGAACGAAGTTCGCCGGAACAGCTGGTAATATTATAATGAAGGATGCTAAATAATTATGTTTGATCAAATAATTTAAACATAACTAATTTCAATGTTTAAGTATATTACCTTGACCAAATACCTTTTTTATGTTTTAAGCATGTAATAGTGTACAATAATATTATGCCCTTGGAAAAGTGAGGTAAAGTGGGTGGATATTACGCCTGCCAATAGGTATTTTTCTTATTATTATTTTTTTATGACGGATCATACGGAAGCAGACGGATTTCCTGATGGTAAGAAATTCCCGCCGCCTAGAGACACCAAAGGTGGTAATGGTGCGTTGCCAACCAGAGGCCGGGATGTTAGGCCTCGAGCAAAAGTAAGTTTACCGGCTACCTTACCCTCCGAACCGGAACACGTCATGTCGTTCTTGCGGCAGGAAAAGGTAAGGCGGGGGTACCAATCCGGGTGAGTCGCTGCGAAACTCTACCACCTAGTCAGATATCGCGGTGTTAGTGACGGCAAGCGTATGCTCGCCTTTTACGAGCTGCCTAGCACAGGAAGGCAGATGGTCTGTTCTACAAAGGAGCCCGGACCAACACGGGAAAAGCTTATGGTATTAATAATTAAACATTAAGTTTTTTACGGCAAAAAAAGTGTAGTGTGTTTGTTTGTGATATTAATAAACAAACAAGTTTTATAACAAATTTGGTTTTTCCGGATCGGGTCACGACAGAGTCACGAAGGCGGCAGGAATAGGTAAAGCGGTGGATTTTTGCCTTGAAAAGTTGCTGCATAGCACTCTTATCTTGTTGGTAATGTTTTATTTTACCTATGTTTTAACCTATGCTCGCCACTTACGAGGTGCCTGGTATAGAGGCAGATGGTCTAATCTGCGGATTCAGACTAAGACGGAGAATAATTGATATTTGTATTTATATGGTAATTCGAAATTAATAAAATCATTATGAAATATTAATTAAAAAAAGGAACTTCACGCCCACATCCCCGGAGTGGTAGGGAGAGGCAAGACCAGAGCACCCACGGCTAGTCGAAGACCCTAAGTCCTACAAGGCGATAGGTTGGAAGCCTGTCGCCAACCGGGCACATCCTGGACAACGTTATTTTTATTAGAAAATTGGAAATATACATTTTCTAATTTTTGTGTTACCCGACCCAGGGATCGAACCCGGGACCTCAAGAAGTGAAGGCCGACGCTAACCGCTAGACCACAGAGGCGATATAACTATTAATCATAATTAAAGCTGTAAAATTGATTGTCAATCCTGTAATACTATTTTTCATATTTATGTACTGTTAATTTTTTTAGGTACAACTCTATTAACAAGCTCCTGTTACAATGTTATAAATGAAAGGGAAGATAGTCAGCCCCACTTGGTCGTTGAAGAAAATAAAGTTCCGTGCATACTGAAGCGTGCCAGTTCCTTTGTTACCAAACCGGCGGTTGTGATACCAGATAGTACAAATAATGGCGAAGTCGGTACAACCACATTACCACAAAAGTTTTACAAAGTTCAAAACTGTGTTAGTTACCAATTAGAGGTAAGTGATACTTTAATTTAATACATGAAAATACTCCATAAAGTCCATTCTATATATATGTATATTAAAAGGTGATGCCAAACCTTTGGACCTCTTTTTACGAAAATTGCGCGGACGCAGGAGCATAAAATTTGGCACACTTATAGTTTGTGTGTAGGAGAAGTGCAGAACGCTAATATTTTTCAATGATAATGCTTATAAAGTACATTAAATCATTAAATAAAACATTACCCACACTACCATGCATTTGACACACACAAACAAATATATTGATGATAACGATAAAAGATCACAGATGGCGTACTAAAAAGTTTGGAAACAAAGTAGTTAATCTTGAGAAATGAAGATGGGGTTCTTATAAACAAGATATTAAGATTTGTTATGGTCGAATTCGACCAACGGGCGACAACTAAAAACCCGCATCAAAATCCGTCGCGTAGTTTTAAAGATTTAAGCATACATACCTATGTCCCTTCATAGGGACAGAGGAAGCGACTTTGTTTTATTCTATATAGTGACAAACAATTTACGATATTTCAAAACGTTTTAGTTTGAATTTTGTAGATTAAAAATACACGTATATCCTTGAGTTACCATTCAACCAAGTTTATTAAACTCAAGACCGGAAAATGATTATGGGTTAAGACAAGTACCTGTTATCACCTATCGTAGAATGTTACGATTGCAATAGGCTACGTGTTAAAGAAATTGTACGACTATTTCGTTTTTATATGTACTTATTTTTAACAGTAATGTATGGCAAACATTTTAAATGATTAAGTAACACTTTATCCACTAACCCTTGTACTTTCCACAATACATTTTAACAATAACAAGAGTTATAATATAGCCCTGATCATAGATTTAGGATGCCCTGATGATGCTTGTGTAGCAAAACCGGTTGGCTAAACTATAAAAATAAAAAGTATTGTGGAAAGTACAAGTGTTTGTGAATAAATTGTTTCAAAAATGGAATTCCACCAAGCGCCGACGATAAGAAGTATAGAAACTATAATTTAAGCACTTTTTACTTTTACGCTATTATCAAATTATTTTCTTAAACAGTTTTATTTTATTGACATTTGTATAGAGGCTTGATTTTTAAACTTCGATTAAGTACCAGTTTTTTTGGTCAAATCGTCAATTTCAAAAAACATATTAGTAACTTTGTATGCAGTGTAGTATTGAAGATAAGACAAAAATATTTTTAGAAAAAAATACTAAAGAAAGTTCTGTCTATAGAAGGCACAGTTCTGGATCAAATAACATTTTTGCCCAGGTAATAAATCTGCTCCGTATCACATTGTTATATATATTTCATTTTCAATTGGTTATTAATACATAATCAACGAATAACAAATACAGTGTTGATTCTGTTTCTACATTTGTACAGCTTGTCTTTCAAATGAGTTGACTGTTTAATTTTTACCTCAAATATACAAATATAGAAGTCACCTTATTGACCTATTGGTAAAAATGAGCGTATACAAGGCCACGGCTCTGCATTGGGAGTTTGAATTTTTGTATTTAATGGGTTTGAAAGTTGATACACCTTCCTGTCGCCCTTCTGATGTAATTAATCATTGAAACATCATTACACGTCACAAGCTTCCACTCAAGATTTCGCCCTCGTGCCAATCTATACAGCAAAATTTTTTTATCACCATCCAAATTTTTTCTGGGCATAAAGTATCTATAAATAAGTCCATTTATGAAGAAAAAATAGGTATCTAGCAGATAACTCTATCTATCTAGCATGTCAGAGCACTCAGCGCGAAGGTACGGAGCGCGCTGCCCATAAACATCAATATTTTGTAGACGACTTTGCGATGTCATATCTTAATATTTTAGTATTGAGGGATACTAAGAGAAAAAACACGTATTTAATTATTTTCACTTAAGATCAACATATTAAAATTTGGATGGTGATTAAAAAGTCAGGGTGTATTTTGTTTTTTTATAAATTGTAGCCTGTGTATTATTTTGACGTACAAACTTTGTTCCTGTTAAGTTTCATCTAAATCCGTAATCTATGCGTAAAAGGGTAACAAACATTTGTTCATCTTTACAAATTTTCGCATTTGAAATATTAGGATGAATTCTATTATGACATTGTAAAGAAAATCTTAATTTTAATTGTGTGAATATGTTCTTATATAATTAATTTAAATAATTGCGTATTGGATTAAATATCACTGATTTTCATCATTGATTATATTGATTGGATTAAAAAAAAATTGATTTGTTTCAGGCGGCACCAAAAAATAACTATGCAAAACCCGAAATACACAAGAAGAATATTGAATATACGGTCAGGAAAACCGTGACACCAGAGGACGAGCAAAGAATACCCACAGTTGATGTGTCCCATTTAAGTGAAGCTGAAATTAAAGCCTTGAAAAAACAACAAAGAATGATCAAAAATCGGTAATAATAGTAATATATTTAAAATACTAGCTGCCCCAGCGAACTTTGTCCCGCCAACATCCGGATAAAAACTATCCTATTTTTAAGATGGACCAAACCATCTATCTGAAATTTTATCGAAATCGGTTCAGTAGTTTTGGCACAAGATTTTTATATACATATAAGTCAAAAAGTATCTGCATGCCCGTATCTTAAATAGGTAGGTAGAGGTATACCTCTACCTCCCTATTTGAGATACGGTAAGGGTATACCCAGTACACCCACGAACAGCCGAAGACACTAAGTTCCACGATGAGATAGCTGGCAAACCTATAGCCAACCAAATACGTGTGCAATTCCGTACAACGTTGTTTTTATTACCAAATTGCTAAAACACATTTCAGTTTTAGTACCGAACCACCGGACCTAATGAAGTACCTAATATCCAATAGTTGGACCACTAGACCTTAAAGGCGATTAAAAGATAGATATATTTTTTTAAATTTAGTCATCGACCATTTTAAACAAAATTACATTTCAACAATAAAATTGTCTGCAAACTTTTTAGAATTTGTCTTAAAAATTGAAACAAATTATGAAATGAGAAACTAAATGTCCATAGGCTAGGAGTCTCCGAAACTGGCGTATTTATATAAAAGAGTATTGGAGGAAGCTAAGCAGGTCTGCAAGGATCGTGACATTAATTCATCTTCAATACGCTCTCTCCCTCTCTAATCTGCAAGGGACTTGGTAAAATTAAAAACTCGAGTTTAATATTATCTTTGTGTCCATCACGGACAGTACTGACGAGACAGAACGGTAAACGCGCATGAGTTTTCCGTTTCCGTATCCTGGCCGTATCCAGAACGTTATTTGTCGAGTATACGATTATGTCAGATTAAAAAAAAAGATCGAACGCTCGAACTGTTTCATGGTGTTAAACAATATATTTTATACGCGATAATTCCTATTAACTATATCTTTGCCCTTGCAAACCTACTACGACCCCTCTGATGTAAGTTTGTCCTCATGAGACATATGCGGTTGAAAGATGTCAGGATGATCACACCACAAGGATCATGCTTCAACACTTCCATGCTTTGATAGGCCGTTTACCAGTCTTGTAAACCGATTTGATATTTTTTTTATTTGAATAAGCTAACCATTGCTATCAAATCTGGATCTGATGACGGAGTCTCAGAGAAATCGAGGAAAATATTAAATATCTATACATTAATACGTGATGCCAAAACTTTGGACCTCTTTTTACAAAAATTGCAGGACGCAGGAGCATAAAATTTTGCACACTTATAGTTTATGTGTAGGAGAAGTGCAGAATGCCAATATTTTTCAATAATCGTGCTTATAAAGTACATTAGATCAATAAATAAAACATTACCCACACTACCATGCATTTGACACACAAAAAAATATATTGATGATAACGATAAAATATCACAGATGGCGCACTAAAAAGTTTGGAAACAAAATAGTTGGTCTTGAGAAATGAAGATGGCGTTCTTATCAACAAGATATTTAAATTAATATGGTCGAATTTCAACCAATGGGCGACCACTCGCACTAGTTTGTATAATTAGACAAAATAATATTAAAATCTAATTCGTTTTTTGCAGTTTTACTCGCTTCAATTATTAGTAGTATGTTATATTTTTTGTCTATTTGCAGTGAATCGGCATGTCAGTCGAGACAAAAGAAAAAAGAGTATGTAACTGCATTAGAACAACAGTTACTGGAAGCGCACCAGGAAATCGCTAGGTTAAGGCTTGAGAACAAACTGTTGAGGGATCAGTTGGACACAAACGGCAGGAGTAGAAAGGTAATTTTTTTTAATTGTTTGAATATTAAAATACATTATTGGTTTTAGTTTTATAACAACGCATTTATATTTTGTGGGTAGGCAAAAAAAGCATATGGATTCCTTGATAAAAGAAATACACATCTTAATTAGCAGAAATGTTCATAGAAATAGAAATATTTTATTTTATAACACTTTACATTATCTCTTAAAAATAGGCGTTATCCATTTAAGTAAGTAAAACTTGTGCTAGGATAAAGCTGCTCTACGAAAAATTCTTATCTAAAGTGCTAGGTACTTACGTTTAACAATTCCGCGAAACTCAGTAGTAAAATAGTCTAAACTCTAGTCTAGTCTTTGCCAGCCACACTAGAATGAGCATCCAAGCCTAGTCAAAAGCTAGAACCGCTTCTAGCACATCGACTAAAATGGCCAACGCATCTTTTGCTTATATTTTAGCGTGTTTAATAAATATAAACTAAAATACTCCAAGCTGTTGTACACTACTCTCTTCGGCTACTCTACCCTCCGGACCAGAAAATGACACTGTCATTATGGCATCAGGAATAAGGCGGTGGATACCTGTACCACCTCTACCTGTACGAGTTGCAGAACTGCACTCTACCACCTGTTACCAAGGTTGATTGGCCTATCGTTAATTGAATCATTGACTCAGTCAAACTTTGCTGCCTCTTTCGATCGACCTAGCAGGAAGAGAGGTGTTCTATTCCATATAGAAAAGCCGGACCAACACGGGGAAAATAATAATATAGATGTAACAATATATACTGCAATGTCAATTTGAACCTTGAAATAAATCTATAGGTATATATATGTAAGATAGCTAAAGCACTCGTATATAAAAATTCCAATAAATAATATGGTGTAATATTTTTGTACATACGTTTTGTTATTTTGACCCTTATTATTTTTCACGTAACACCTAATGTTATAAAAGAGAAATATATATTTAGTAATCTTACGAGTACTTAGTTGAAAATAACATCTGAGACAATAAATAAATACCCTTCTAACAATTTCCATATTGTATACTTTTTGCTATCTTATTTGCTTATGTTTTATTAATATGTCAAGAGCTGTAATGCTTTTTTAGATTAGGTATATTCATTTTAATATTATTATGTACATTTTTTTGTAAATTTATATGTCGCTTGATTGCAACAATACGTTAAAGCAAAAACCGTGTATTTTATAATTCGCATTTGAACATGTTTAACTGTCTGTCTTAACTACAATAGATCATCAATATGTTTGAAATTTAAAGGAATTGGTTGATTATTTATTACTATTTATCCAAATTCGTGGTAACACTTTTTTGATAAAACTTAAAATCGACGGAATTGAGACGACACTACAGCACTATCTCATCTATTATTTTTTTTACTCGCTACATTTATTAAAGAATAAGGTAAGTTATGGAAAAATTAAATGAAAATTATCTACCTAATTGCGAAATATACGAAATGCGAAAATAACTTTACTCAATAAAGAGTAACATTATGAAACCTTACATCATTAGCCCACAGCCTTGTATTAGGAAGGTTTCCTGTGTTTCTGGGTACTCAGTTTAACCACCAACACAATAATAATATGTGAGTTAAGAAATTTTTACATAGATATTACGCATATCAAAATTGTGTGATGTTAATGTGAAAATATTTTATTAATATTTCTACAAATGATTTGTTTTTTACAAAAACTGCTGTTATCCGGAAAACGATGAGATCTGTCTTAACACGTGTTTGTCGCAATCAGGCGATATTATAATAAATTGTACATATATATAAGAAAATCAAAACATTAACTGTCTCCATGCATGTGAATGAGTGTAAGCATGTCGTTCCAGATACCGCGAATAGACTCGTCGATCTTGATACCAAAAAAGAATATTGCAGTTATTTTCGCTATGGTTTTCATGGTGTCCTTAAATTGGAATGTTTTAGGGTAAGTTTACATATTTCGAAAGAATTTCGTTTTGATCAGATTTAAAATAATAATAATTTCCTACAGGTGGAACTCAAAACCTTTGGTTGCTCCTATTTCTCCTTCTACGAATTCAAGGCATCTGTTATGGTCGGAAGATAGTAAGGAGGTTTCTTCAGGTAAATATAAAAAAAATCAAATTTTACGTCCCTCATTTAGTTTATTTTTTAAATTGTGTTTTTTTATAGACCTTATACTAAAAATAAAATTAAAAGTCTCACTATGTGAAAAATAAAACTAAAACATTACAGACTACATGGAAGCTTTTATTTGTGATGTGTTATATTAAGAAAAAAAAAACAAAAAATAAAAAAATAGATGTACAACTCGTGCTAGTCAACTGTGCACGTCCGCTGGAATGCGACCTCTTTCCCGCTGAATTCGCCGCAAGCGATCAGCTACTGAGGTACTGAGCTGATAACATTTTTGTTACCGTCATCATACCGATCTTTTATCAACATAAAAAAGATTAATTAATGAAAAATGACAAAATCGTCACAGCGCGAGGTGTACAGTAACATGTAATAAACATGATATAGATTTCCTTTTAAAAATAGTACAAATAAAATGATACTAAGTAAGGCAGGGCTGTTAGGATTTTGATATTTAGCACTCGATACTCTCCGCCTATCTTGTAAGGGATTTTGCGTGAAGATATGTATTATGTGTCTATAAAATTATATACCTAAATTCTATTAAGAACGTACTTATACCAAAGGCTTGTTCCTCGTATTAAATCGATTTAGCTCTAATCCTTACCCAATTTATAATTTATTTCTATTCTGAAATTCATTGGGTCAACGCTTCTGATGTGAAAAAGAAATTACATGCTGTATGTATGCTCTTGCTTTTTCACGGACATGATTTTGCGTTTATAATATTAGTAACTAGCTGTTACCCGCGGCTTCGCCCGCGTAGTCTACTAATTTGATATTTAGCTCTCCAACACTGCTCGTTAAAATTTTAAGATAAAATGTAGCCTATATCGCTATCCAAAGTTTCATCTATTTTTTTTGTAAGTATTAAAATCAATTCAGCAATTTTGCCGTCAAAACTGAACATACACTTTCTCTTTTCTAATTTCATCTCAGACAATTAGTAGAAATACGTTATTGTGTTTACAGTTTTATCTGCACTTCGGCAAATCCTGTAAAATTAAACTGTATAGCAAGTTATGGAAACCTCTAACAGTTTTTTTTTTAAATTTTATAAATATACATATCGTCTCTGAGGTCTAACCGTCTGTCTTCGGAATTACTTCTTGAGATCTTGGGTTTTGTTTCCGGTCCGGGGAACAAAAAAAAAGACAAATAAAAATTTACTGTTTACTTTTAAAGGTTTTTTTTTAATTCACGCAAAAAGTTTTACTTGTTTAAGCGTGAAAGCGTAACAGACAAACAGACAGAGTTACTTTCGCATTTATATTATTAGTAGGGAAGTAGGGATTTTTAACCAATTTTGCTACTATGTATATCATAATTTCTTTGTGTGTTTTTCGTTAATGATAAACTGATGAACGTGGTTCATTGTTATGGACTTATGGGAAAAATTACTGTTAAATATTTTTTTATAAACAAATTGTGCTAACCCCGTTCACCCTCATAGGGGTTGATTTTCAAAAAACGCTTAGATATGTATCTCATAATTTGTATTGCAGAGCATTATTTCAGTGTCACGCAAAATATTTCAATAGAATTAAATTTCCCATAAAAACTTAGAAACGCCTATTAACCCCCGATGGGGGTGAATTTCGAAAAATCCTGAAATACGTGTTTCATCATTTGTGATAAAAAGCATTAATTCAAAGTTTCATGAGTTTCATTCAAAGCAATAAAAATATTTTTCTCATACATACTCTGCCACCCCTTTTAACCCATTTAGGGGTTGAATTTCCAAAAAATAATATACCTATGTCCTTCTCATGAATGCTAACTACTACAAAACTACATACCAACTTCATACCATCCAAACCAAACATACCAAATTTTAGCAAAATCGGTTGGGTGGTTTAGGCGTGAAAAGGTAACAGACAGACTGACAGAGTTACTTTCGCATACAAACTTTATAATATTAGTGTGGATTATTAAATTACGAACGTAAATACAATTTAGATAAAAAATTTAGAAAAGCACGTTTTTATTAAGTTTGTTATTTTCCTCGCTAGGGAGCTCCGATAAATGCGTGCGATCGCTGTAAATTACAGTCCTATGCTTCACGCACCGCGGCCAGCCGGTACCGCCGCAACCGCGATGTCCCTATATTTTAAACCTGTAATATCTCCGAAACTATTCTTTTAATTTACATACTGTAAAGGGCTATATTGTTCTATATTAAATGTAAAACTTATTTAAGATACTTAATTAGATAAGGATTCATGTTGTATTGCTTTAAATCGCTTCGTAAATGAGTGATTATTTTTCGTAAAAAGTAAAGGATAAAAATTGGTTATTGTAAGTTATCCCTAAGATATAAACATATACCATCGCGGACTTTTTTGTAGACCTTTTTAGGGTAAACAATACTTAGTGCATTATTTTGACCTATCTCGTAGAGTTCAGCCAGCGTTTGCAATGCAAGCGCAAAAAAATATATTTATTTACGACTTCGCATTAGAAATCTTGAAATTGTCAGTGGTTCTCTAATATATGAAGCATGTTATTATACATATAAACCTTCCTCTTGAATCACTCTACCAATGGAAAAAAACCGCATTAAAATCCGTTGCGTAGTTTTCAAAATATAAGCATACATACATACAGACAGACGCGGAAAGCGACTTTGCTTTATACTATGTATAGATGATATAAATTATATTGTACTTATAATTGGTTTCTTTTTATCATCATAATATTGTTTGTAAAGATACTTGATATTAAATTGTATTTAATTCCAGACTATAACCAAAGTAATGAATATGCAAATCAAAACAGTGATGGTATGGATTGTCAAAATAAAACAATAAATGATGGTATTATAAACCAAACGGAAAGTATTAGGATAGCCGGTGAACTGAAACGTTGGATTGGCGACGGGAAAACCCTGAACTGGACCTATTTTCCCAGAAAACATAAAAGGTTTTTTATGCAAGAGGAACGATTGGACGGTAACTAAAAATATTATGTGGATAAGGCTAAATAAATTTAGGCATCTTAAATCTTTAATAAACGCTATGGTCTCCAACGCATGGATGTATCTAATGCAAAGAAAGTCTTCATCTCAAAATGATATCACAATTAAAAATCTTGCAAGTTTTAAATTTTGATAGAACACACGAAATTAGGTAACAAAACACAAAAATTTAAAAATGTTTAATAACCCTCGCCAAATACTACGTGTGACATACGCACGCGCAAATGCACACATACACACAAACACACTCACACACGCTCACTTACTCAAAAACGGAAAAATAGTTGTATAAAAAAATATAAAAAAAAAACAAAAAAAATTGTGGCTTTCAGTCGTTTTATACAACATAATTAACACTCTTTATCCGGTGGGGTTAAAAAATTATATATTTAATACATAATACATTAATTGACGTCACAGAAATGACTTTATGCCTTATACTAACTGACTAACTACTTTTCCTTTAAAACCAAAACTCGACCTTGACAAGGCAAACGTAAAGGCAGCCACAATAAACATTTTTTTATTTGTTATTGTTGTTTTTTGTTGATTCAGAGTCACTTATTATATAACAGAGTCATTTATTATATTTGGTATATTTGACCGCCTCGACCGCAATGCTCGGTTCGATTCCCGACGGGGGCAGGCATTTGTGTGATGAACATTTAGATGTCTGGGTGTTTATAAAATTTATTCTGGTATCTATTTAAGTATTTATATGTATTAGTATCGTTGACCAACATCCATACACAAGCATATAATTTGCTTACTTGGGGTTAGATTCAATTTGTGTGACTTGTCCAGGGATATTTATTATTATTATTTATAAAACTGGTGACAATACGAATAAAAATTACGTTTTTCATAGGAGGTTTATTGGAAACGTATAACTTATTTAATAAATTATACCCGAACAACATGTTCGATTTCCAAAATACAAATAAAAATGGAAAAAGCCTGCGAGATAAAGCTCGGATCCGTCGGTTGAGGAAGAATGGCCCTGCAGCAAAAGATGTAGACTTTGCTGAGAACGAGATTTATTATGAACGCTTATATAACAAACCCATTAGGAAGTCGGTTAAGGATTTAGACGACTTGGGAGAATGGAATGCCTTCTTGCAAGCGCTGCATAGAAGGGATGATACGTTTTATGTTGTCGGAGTCGGAAAGGGTGAACATTTGTTGTTACCAGCGGTAACACATAATACAACGCGTCCACCGAAAATGGCACTAATTCTACCTGCGCGCTCTGGGAATGGTAAGTTGTAGTTATCTTTTAAATAAAAAATTATTATTTAAGGAGTGATTGTTACGCAACGACGTAACGCAAGCTTTTTTATATTTATAGTTTGTTTACTTTTGTGTTACATTCCATTTGTGTAATTTATCCAGGGATATATTATTACTTAAACTTTAAATGATATTCAGAAAAGTAGCATGAAGCAAAAATCCTCACGGGGTTAAAAAGCCCGATAATGCCATTTTTGTAGTAGCGCCATTGATTCCACCTGATTTGGTAGCATTTGCTCAGAAATTTCGGTTATAAAACGCCTATGGCGTGTAGGGCTACTATTGAATCTTAATTTCATGTAAACTGTAATAGCATGCTATTTCAGATACTTTTAAACAAAACACTAACGAAATATTATAAAAGATAAAAATAAACCATAAATAATTTTATGTATTCTTTTTTTAACCAAATGTTAATAATCCGCTAGTACTGTGTTCAAGAGTACCTCAAATGATATATCCGATTCCAATTTGCAGTTTACATGAAATCTAGAATCAAAAGTAACCCTACACAGCTGTTAAATGGAAACGCGGGCTCCTAGGCTTTTACGCTACCCTAGCTTTAGGGCAGGACCATGACACAGATATAGCGCCAGGAGTAAAACCAACTCCAATGTGGATAAGAGGATTAAGTATGCTAAAAATATTTAAAGAAAAGAAAAAATATATTACACGAGTATAATAATATGCGTCTTGAAGTTGTTACAAAATTATTTAAGCTTTCCAACATATTCTACCACATTGTGGTGTGTAAATATTTTAATACTTATAAAAGTAATTATTTAATTATGTACACAATGTTTCAATATTCATACAAAAAATAGTTATATACTTAATATAACTTTAAAATGTAAATAAATTTTAACCCTGTCTACCGAAAACTATTTCGATGTTTTATTTAATAATTTATTGTTTTAGATTCAGTTATGAGTGACCACGTTACCCTCATGCAAATTGATTGCTCTGTAGTCAATACAACCCTTGTAAAGTTAAGGTCTGAAGCATTGCCCGAGAGCATACGGAAACCAAAGGAAGCCTCAAATTCAGACACATATTTAAACCAGCAACGAGATTCCACTAACATTAATTCTAGTCTTACAGAAACTGTCAGCAAAGATAGCAATATATCAAATGTATTAGATAATAAGAAGACATTCGGCCCTAATATAGATTTCAATAATGATAAGTTTCCACAATATGTTATTTCAAAATCAGAAAAATCCAAGATCAACTTAAATGATAACAAAAACATGACCAATCACAAAACTAATGACACAATCAAACAAACTATTAAACATTCCAATAGCACATTGTAAATAATATTTGGTATAAAAATACATTCTATTCACTCTGTATTATTTCAAGAAAAAATATCACAGTAATCTACATACAGAAATTTATATCAACTATTTTTGAAATAGTTCAGATTAGTGTTTTTATAATCTTTTACAAAAGTAACTACTAATTTGATTCCATATGAGTGATTCAGTTTTATAATATTTGGGTATTAGTAATAATATTGGATTCACAATCATCATTTTGAAATAGCTCTTATAATAGTTCACAAATCACCAAATTATTTACTAATTTATTTAATAATATTTATGTATATATTGTAAGATTTCGTATGATATCAATCCATCAGATTATTTGCTTAAAATTTCATTTATTACAAATATATTTCAATTTAATAGGTAACTTTAGAAAATGTATTCTAGCACTACTTTGTATTTGCTAATATTTTAGGAAACTATAATTCATTCAAATCAATATATTATTGTTTGAGGTTCTAAGTTCGCCAGTACAAAATCAAATTGCTTAAACTTAGTGAAATTTCTGGAAATACTAACTTAACTTTTCATCAATGTCATGTTTTTACATGTGTTTTTTTGTCTTTTACTGTAAATTATCTTCATATTAAAGAACTAAATAATGTTGTCACAATAAAAATTTATGTTCGCTTGTCTCTTTCTGTACCATCTAATATGAAAGAGAGAAATAATAAATTGCTAGTGTTGATGTTGAGGATACATTAAGTATCGAAAAGAACTGTTAGTCAACTCTCTTTTTTAATTGGTAGAAAGCGAATTATCTTAGAGCCTGGATTTTTGTATTCTGTACAATAGATCTCGTAATATGTTAGATATGTGGTGTGCAATAAAATATAAACATACATAGGTTTATATAAAACATACATATGTATTCTATTAAATGGTGTTTTATTTTATATGTATTAGTAATATATTTGATTGGCTGCAAATTGTATCACAAATTATTGTTTTTTTTTGTTGTTTGTTATTGCTTTTATGACATTTTACTTAAGTTATAATTCTATAAATAAACTATTGTAATTAAGTACAGTCGGCGTTTTTTTACCAGCAATATGTTCTTGTATATGATACCACTTTGAGTGTAGTAATCATCACCTATAGGTACAGGTGATTTAACTTTTCCTTAATAACCCAATTTTTTTAGGCTGTACGCCTTTTAGGAATGGAAAATGGTCAGTAAAGTCAGTTTTTTGGCTTACGTCAGTAAAAGTCAGTTGTTTCGAAAAATGGTTAGTAAAGTCAGTATTTTTGGCAATCGAAACAGTTTCCACTCCTGGGCCCTTAAACTTATGGTTATGACTTTACAAGTTTACTACACTCGCTACCGTCTCTGTAAATTATATGTATAAAAACTTTGAACAGCGCTGCTCCAGAAAACTAAGAGAAACACATTTTAGGACCAGAAGTGTCATAGATTTCGACACATCACTTACCGAACGTAATCTGTACCAACTCATGGTAAAGGCTCTGGTTTCTTTATTTATCCCCTAGATCCGAAACTGAGCACAGTTTTTTGACGGCGTAAAGCATACCCCAGCGTTTTTGCTATGGGATATTTGTCAACGTTCCATTATTATACTACTCATGTGCAAATGTGCAGCATTCTTTTTATTAATTTTCTCACAAATGCTGTATATTTTTTACTATTGATGCTGTAGGTTGACGAGCTACTTGTAAATTCCAGATTACTGGTAACTGTTACAAATATAGTTATCCCCATGGAGTCTCCGCAGTGTAAGTAAACTTGGCCGTCTATACTGCTAGGAAGTACAGCGACTCTAGTTGTTATTTGTCCTTAGTTGCTTTAAGCCTTGACCATGAATGCTAAAGATTATATGCGATAATTTCCAAATCGAATATTAGTGTTGACTAACACCCATAACACAAGCTCATAATTTGCTTACCAAGTTTCGATGCAATTTGTGTAACTTTCGGACATATTTTATAATATTATTACCTACTATCCAAAGCACTTTCGTTCTGAGAATTTAGTTCCCTTAGCTACCAGTGGAGACGCTGTTTAAAGTTTCAGACACATTTACGGAGATGAGTTACCTGAAGTGCCGTAATCTCATGGTGAAGGCAGTTTTTCAGTTCCCTAACCTGTTATTGTACCGGTTCACTAACCCTTCGCGTGTATTTATCTTCAGAAAAATTGTCCCCTTGATTGCCATACAAAACCGTTATAGTTCGGTCTTTGAAAGCTTAATACACCATATTCTACCTCGCAAGCGACAGCAGTAGGTATCAGACAGCCATCCAGACGGCTTATACAAGACGAACATGGGCTTATAAACAACGTCGTGACCGTAGAACTTTGCAAAGATTAGCCGGATTGGTAGTAACGGCATTTTTATTCTTATTGTTGCTGTCTCTCTATTAGAGCAGTAACTTCTAAAGTGGTCCAGGTGGAACCCTGGAGTGGAGGGCCTATAGGAGACGACGGAGTTAACGTTGGGCGATTTTAAGGTAGGGCATTGTCCCATAATGCACCACCCCCTAGCTACGGCCATTCAGGGTGTCTTTCAAATCCAGCAAAGTTTTGATAAAGGTCTATGAAACAAAATAATTTGGGAATCTCTGGGTTTAAAGTGTACCTAGTGTGATTAGGAAACTCAAGTAAGAGGCTTAAAATTCTAGCTTCAGATTAGTAACGCACCTTTAGCATTACCACCAGCGATCTGTCTGCTTTGATTGTTTGTCGTCCAATGATATAAAATACATACATATCTTCACGCGTAAGCCTTAAGGTTCGTACCCATACTCAGTACTATACTACGTAACCCGTTTAGGGGGCGGGAGATCTTTGAAATAGAAGTGGGCGATACAAATCGTATATAGATATTGAAACGTATAAGAACGTTAAATTTAAAGTTAAACGAAAATTAAAACGTATTATTAGACCAATATCGTAATATCCGATATCGATGCGTATCAAAACTATATATTTCTCGAAACCCTATATTGGTGAATCGTAGCGATACGCTCGGTTCGGTATCTGGATAGGATATCAAATCAAACCGTATCGCCTCGCAATACGGTCTACAAACGAACAGATGATACGATACACGACGAGTATAACCGAACCAATGCAGGAGGACGATTGCGCGGGCGACTGAAAGGATTGTTTGTGGGCGAGTGAAATAGCAATAGCCGGTCATTAGTAGGATTTCATGCTTTAAACATTTTGCATTTAAGGTTGTTTCTTTACTTTCTCGTGTATTTTGCCATATTTTTAAAATACAATTTATACCTAGTCAGTAGGTAATAGAAATCACTTTCGATTGACAATTTTTCGGAACTGACCATTGTCCTTGAACTCTTAGTTCCGATTCCTGTGTCCGGTGTCCTCTTCTATAATCCATTTCTAATTCTTTCTTATAATTCTATTGATAGATTTAGATATCAAAGTCTCGAAGCGCGAGCAAGTGCAAACAATTTCGCGAGATAAAATTGTTTGTTAATTTAGGTAGGTACCTAGGTAGGTATGTTCTTTCATTATTGACCGCCTCGTCGGTCGAGTGGCTAGCGTACACGCCTCACTATGCCGACCAACCGCGAGGCTCGGGTTCGATTCCCGACGGGGGCAGGCATTTGTGTGATGAACATTTAGATGTCTGCATTTCCGGGTCTGGGTGTTTATTAAATTTATTCTTGTATCTATTCAAGTATTTCTATATATTAGAATCGTTGACTAATACCCATAACACAAGCATATAGGTAATTTGCTTACTTTGGGGTTAGATTTAATTTGTGTAACTTGTCTAGAGATAGGTATTCATGTATTATTTATTTATTTATTATAGGTTACAGATATTAGTTATGTTATTAGTTACGTACCTACCTATATTAAGTTGTAGATAAATAGTTAAGTGTTGTGTTTTTGTATCATAATATGCAAAAAGTTAGTTAGCTTATAAGGTTTATTAGATTTATCTCAGTTACTAATTGATAAAACATTTCGAAATGTCTCCTGTAAATTCAAGTAGGTACCTACCTACCCTTTGGGATTATTTTATAAAACTAATACTGAAGACAAAAAGGTCAAATGTCGAGTTTGCGGTGATTCTACCTACCTACCTAGTCACAAAGGCACTACCGGAAATTTAAAAGCCCACTTGAAAAAGAGACACTTGGATGCGTATTCGATGTTCATGTTTGGGGGACAGGAAATAAGTGCGACTTTAGCTGTAGGCTCAACAACATCAACGACATCAGCAGCGACTACTTCGATGGCGACTATAAGTACGACAATGAACCTGACGCCGACACCAACTCCATCCATATCCACGGGTACGCGGCAGCAAACAATACAAGTACATAATTGGACCTGCCGTACTCCCGTCCCGACCTGAGTCTGACACACTCCCGCTATATTATGTGTGAATTGCGCTTAAAACAGTCAAGTTGACTAATCACTCAGTCACGAACTGATCTATCTCATTCCAAACACATGCAGCCAGTCCTAAGTCTGCTAGAAGTTTGAAGGAAAGTTCATTGACATCGATATTGTTAAGTTTATTTACGCATTTTGCTTGTAAATAGGTAGGTAGTAGGTACCAAATAGGTATATATTTTTATGCAAAACTTACTAAAAGTAATACCTATTTCAGTAAATACCTATCACTTTATTTGTAAAAGTAACCATTAAATATCTTTAATACACTCAATGTGCCTACGTACCTCTAAATCTAGACAGATTTGAATATAATAAATTACAATGATATCATGTTATGATACGATATACAGTTTTAGCTAACATCGTCTTATAGGTTTGATGTTACCAAATATAGACCGATTCACCAATATACAGTTTCAGAAAATATATAGTTTCGGAATCCGATACCGGATATCAATATATAGTTTCGATTCGATATCTTAAAAACCCTATATTACACACTCCTACTTTGAAATACTACGATCAATCACGAGAGGGAGTGGGGGTGACAGATTTTTGTTACGTAGTCATGCATGCATGTTTTGCATGCTTCTCAAACTCACAGCTATTGGCGCTGATGTTACTTACATCAGCGCCACTAGCTGTGAGTTTTGATACGTTAGTAATTAGTTGATTGAAAACAGACACAATATATACTACAAGTGGTACCCGACGGGAGGGAAGGGTCGAAAAATCTTAAAAAATAGGTCACGTAGTATGGGTATGTTCCCTTACAGTTGAGTTACTTTTAAAACTCGATCCATGCCATATTGGAAATTGAAATCGAATATGACGTTTTGGGTACCTACCTACTTTTGAACACATTACTAGCGAATAACTGACATTAAGTTACTTATAAATTAGATATCTTATCGGATTTGTTGAATCTTTTTGAAACTAAATGTAAAAATCTTTGGAATTGTTCAAGAGTACCTACCTAAAATTACATTTACGAGTCCAATTTGCATGAAATCGCTCTCTTTTCATGTATATACCCCAAAGAAAAGAGAAAATAACAAGGTTTGAAAAAGAAGAAAGAAAGGCATAAGACTAACCTACCTGATAGGTACTTAGTCAATTGACCTGGAACTTTCGTAATCATAATAGGGAAATATGTAAGAAAGCTTTTCGATACTTATGAATTTTCAATGAGAAAATCATATCGATGCTTTAATAAGAAGCCATTTTGAACACAAGTCAAAGGTGTGAGAGAGCTATTTACATCATAAGAAATTAAGGTACTTAATTTAAATAAAATACTGAAATTGCGTGATATTTTTGTGTTGTTTTATTAAAATAATAATTTTTCTAATCTTAATTTTTCAGTTTTATCACGCGAAGACCGACATCCGCACGGACGGAGTCGCGGGCGGAAGCTAGTATAAAAGCCGGTCTTAGCCGGCCCCAGAAAGGGGCAAATTAACCTAAAAAAGGAGTTTTGGCGCCATCGTGAATGAAGATGGTCGTATTTTTTCATAATTATTGAACTTCGTGTTTATATTCAGTGAAATTAGTTAATTTAAGTGGGAATTGGTTTAGTTTTGTTCACTGAACGTGCACAAATGAAATAATCATGAAGAAATAAGTGTATCGTGAATTTCCTCATTGCCAAAGTAAGCTTGTGCAAAATGACCACCGTTTTACTCAAGACCCTGACGTGACTTTGTAAATAGTAACTAATGACTGTATAGAATAATTAATATGGAAGACATGTGACTAATGACGAAATAATTAATGCGGAAGACGTGGCAGCATGGCCTAAAGGTCTTAGCCGGCCCCAGAAAGGGGCAAATTAAATTGAAAAAATAAATAAAAAAGGGGAAGGCGCGCCTTTCGAGGGTTTCCTCCAATCTTTAAGCTAAAAATGTGTAATATAATGTAAAAATGTACAATTTGTAAATTAAATAAAGTGTAAATATTACTTAGTTGTGTGTAAATGTGATTTAATAAATAAACTGTACTAGTAAAAGACTATTGTAGTGTTTTATCACGATAGAAGAGGCAGAGGCCTGAACAAGAAAGAAAATTGAAGACGAAACTAGAAAAAGACATGAAATATGAAGATATGGGTTTATTACATAATGTAAGACTAGTATAAAATATAGAGGTAAAAAAAGAATAATAAAAATACTTTTTGCACTGTCGTAGAAGTTTTGACGCCAATATGAAAGAAGATGATTTTGGAGTTGTTTGATGACTGAATTTTAGTTTTTTGTGTGAAAATAATCGTAATTTAAGGATGTGAAGTACTATAAAACAAATTAACGGAGAAACATAATAACAGAAACTGAAGAGATGAATTTAAAATTTTAATATAAAAAAGAATTTATAATAACGGAAGAAGTGCAGCATGGCCTAAAGTGACCAATGACTGTATAAAAGTAATAAATATGGAAGACATAGTAATATGACTACTGAAAAAATAATTAATACGGAAGACGTGGCAGCATGGCATAAAGGTCTTAGCTGGCCCCAGAATGGGGCAAATAAACTTAAAAAAGAATAAAAAAAACTACTGTGTGACATTGACAGAATGATAACCTAAATAGTAAACAGCTGATTCGGATTTCCGAAGAGAATCTATTCACTACGTTTTACGGATTTCATTTAAAAATTAAAACCAATTAACACTAAGAAATTAAAAAATGAATTGTTTAAGGGTGATCAATACTATTTATCGTCAGTCTATATTCAAAATACCGTATGCTAAATATGCCTCACATCCCATAAAGTTTTTAGAAACTGAAAAAATGTGGAAGGAAAAGGATGGGGTGTCTCAGCGTTGGGATTTGATTTACAAAGCTCCTATGATCAACATTCTTAACTATGTGTCATCATATCTTACTTTTTCTACAACTGCAGTGGCATGTGGTGGCGTTTATTATGCTGCGTTTGTTTTTGATGTAAATACTATGAATGAGCCTGTAATGTTAGATAATATAGTATTAGCTAATAACGCTTCGGAATGTCTAATATATCTAGGAGCATTTGTAGCATTTCATGTGGCTATCAAAGTTTTACTCTCAAAATATGTGATAAGACTCTATAAAAATGGTGATGAATACATAGCTGTATTTGGAAGTTTCTGGTATAATCTAATAAAGAAACACAAGTTTCATTTACATGAATTTAAAAAATTAAACCCTACATTTGTAGTTTCGTGGGGTGAGTCAAGATACGGTCTTGGGAAAAAACATGGAATTTTACTTGATAATTATTTTAAGACTCCAGAGTATTTGAATTATTTATTGTATAAGAAAAAAAATGAGAATGAAGAATAAAGAATTCTAATAAAAATTGATGTGCTTTGAGGATTAAGAAAGAAGAGACATAGAATCTGAAAGAAATTAAGCTGTAGAAAATTAATATGTAAAAAATGATCCCATTGCTTTTTGGTCACTTATGAATAGATGGAAAAAAATCATCAATCCTTTTAGGTTTGTTGAACTTTTTTAAGAGAATTAGCTTATGAAAAAAAAATATAACGGACTATAAAACTTAAAAATTCAATATTTTTGAAGACAGGAGGTCTTTTGGGGTAACTAGTAGTTCATTCAATTAAATACATAATATGATTCTTGTGTGTGTTTGTCACCCAACTCCTAAACAACTAGAATAATTTGATTTTGTATATATATTCTTCAATGGGTTCCTGAATAATTTTGAAAACAATTGGAACAAGTAAGTGACACTGCTGCCAGGATAACACCAAATTAAAGCAGAACTAAGTTCTTCAAGTCAGCCAGTATGCATATAAAACAAAAAAAATAAAACATCTTTAAAACATCTACATTCTATATTATTTACAAATTAACCTAGAATCCACCAGTAAAAGCATTGTTCCACTTATGCCTTGAGTCTTTTTTAATTGTGTCAGAATCCATTTTTTTAGGGTCCTTTTCAAAACTCTCTAATGCTTCTATTTGATTTGGTTGAGGCTGTAATGTCTTAGTAACTACACATTGGCCATTTTCTTTAAGTATAGTATGCTTGATATCTTCCTCTGATGGTTCTCCATATGGAAAAGTAATTGGTGTGATTTTTATTAAATGTTTGATGGACCACAGTTTTGCATTTATTTCAGGAATATTTTTCACAATTGTTACTCGATTCTGAAACAATGTTTATTTATTATATTATAAATAACAAAACTCGGCTTACCTAATACAATGTTGTGTAATTAATTACGAGTGGGATACATTCTCCAATTTATCCATGCCAAAGTTTCTCATCAAGAATAAACCAACAGCTTGTCCAAGTCTGTGCAAGTATTGTTGTACTTATTATGGGAAGTATTTTGGTTTCACTGCCTTTTACTGAGAAGCAGAATAACCATAACCAGAATACTGAGAATGAATATAAATCAATTCCTCAGTAATAATACATGTTTGATATGATTACAGTGGTAATGATTACTCAAAATTTAGCTTTATCTGTTTATTTAGTATTTTTTTCTAATTGTATACAATCTTGACAAAGATTAATAGTAAGTATTGACAATGAACCTGAAAACATTGCAAATGTGAATGGTTGACATAAGAAGATGTAAGTTTACATTCCACAAATTTAGCAAAATTGCTGTCAAAACTCTCCAAAACTGGTGACTCTGTTTATGAGAGTAATGATTGTGGAGGAAGCAAGGTCTGTAGGAATTGTGGCATTGGCTCTTGATACTCTCTGCAAATAAATTGGAGTGAAGATATCTAACATAAAATTAAATAAAGTTGATTTAGCACATAGCAATTAAGCTTGGCTACACACTTACTCGTTCATCAATTTTAAAATCCCTCAATGTCCTTTTCTGCCACCAAGGGAAATGCTTGGTACTTTTAATTCTTTCAACTCGAAATAATTTTGCTGGTGTACATTCTGGCTCTTTAAAATCAGGATTCCTAAAACAAACGGAAATATATATACTTAGCAAGCTGCCGATTCTGGCTTCGCTCGGATGGTAATTTTTTTTATCATAAGTTGAGATGTCAGCTATCCTATCTTTCAAGTTGAATCAAACTGCACACAATCTGTTAAATAGTTTAGAAGTCCATCGCGGACAAACAATATGACTGGTAAATCATATATATTAAGATGAAAAGGAAATAAAAAACATTGTAGTAAAGTTATACTAAAAGCTAAACAGAAACATAACTGATTTATTTCTTTTTCACTCTAAGGTGTATTCCTTTTGTAAACACACACAATTCTTATTAGCACAAATTACGAACCCTAGATTGAAGAATATCAGGACATATTCAGGAGCCAGCAATAATTATTTAACCATGGCTCTGACTTTGCCTTAGCCAACATTTGCTCCACATGCCTTCTATGTGTCCTATCTTCAGCTTTTCCATATATGTACTTGGTTCTATCACCACGTCTACCCTGACATTTTGCCATTTCTCTCCCGGCCAACTCTCTGATTGACTCATAGAGCTTGTTACTAATACATTTGTATAGAGATAAAGCTGTATGGAGTGCTGGAATTTTTTTTCAATTCTTGTGGAACAAAATAGGGTGATTTTAATTCCTAGGACTTTCTTAAAACTGGACTTTGAAGCCTTTCTTGAAACTGGGCACTTTCTTAAATTATTTTTAAGGACTACAGTTCTTTTCTTTACAAGTTAGATAATATTGTGGAGAATTGATACTTACTACAATAATTATTAGAGGACTAAAAAAGGGGGTTGGGGGGTTGGGGTGGGAGAAATTTTAATAGGCTTAATATCTAATGGTAATGGTAATCCTAAATGATTTAAAATACCTAATATTAACTGCTCAAAGAGAAACTGAATAAAACAAATGATACCAGATCATCTGTAAGTTCTGACTTGTGAGTACAAACGTATAAATAAATGTATTTAACAAAATATGTCAACACTGTTCTTGGATAATCTTGGTAGGTAGCATTTTTATTTCTATTAACTCTGAGACTGTTGTCGCTGATGTTACATATACAGATTATTTCGAGAAATAAATCTACTTACCTCGGAAAGTATGTAATTCCACCTGGATATCTAATTCCTCCAACATATTTATAACCTTTAGATCGAGATGATATTACAAGAGTTTTTAATGTTTTCAGTAGTTTTGTATCCATTTAAGTGGTTAATAATATAAAGTAATTGTCGAAATAAAGTTTTGTAAATTCGTGTTATTTAAATATTTTTTACAAATATTTCCGAGACTTCTATCAGAAAATAAAATTTTGATTGATTGTTGTTTTTTAATTTTATCTTAGTCGGGGAAAGTCAAAGGATCTGAGTCCATACAGCCACGTCTTCCGTATAAATAAATCTTTTTCTTGTTATATATTTTCAATTAACGTCTTCCGTATTGATTCTTTATTTCAGTCATATGTCACTAATTACAAAGTCATGTCAGGGTCTTGAGTAAAGCGTTGGTCACTTTACACAAGCTCACTTTGGGAGATTTGGCGGCAGCGAGGAAATTCACGATGCACTAATTTCTTTATGATTATTTCATTTATGCACTTTCAACGAACAAAATTAAACTAATTCCCACCTAAATTAACTAATTTTAGTCATAATTTACACTAAATTCAATAATTGTGATAATAATACCACCATCTTCATTCTTCATCAGTGTCTCCAACTGACGCATATCAAACTACGGTATTACCAGATAAAAAATACGGTATACTACGGTGTAACCATTATGAAAAGTACGGTAGAATTACGTTACAACTATATCAATTAAATAAAAGCCATTCATATACATATTTATTTTTCATTTATACTTTTATACATTGAAGCGTTCATCATATTCATCATTTTATCCTGTGGCTTGCCTTGTCTTTTTATACACTGTTTGGCAAATAAATTTCCTGGGATTTCTTGTTATAAGTTTGTTCCTCTTATCAGTTCTTATATTATTAACCTGACTATACACTCTTTCGCAGTCAGCGTTAGAGTGTGGTAGGCAGAATATTTGCATCATAAAATTAGCCAGACTTGCAAATGGCTTAGTTCCATCTCTATCTTGTAGTTGACTTAGCTAAAAATTTAAATGAACTGTATTAACTTGTTTTATTAGTTACTAATATTGTTATTATGAAATAGTATATGTAGAGTATACCTGATGCCAAAATATATCAGAAGGATTGTTGGTATCCAGCGAAGGGTTATTTTCTTTTAAAATTGGTAATCGTCGCCACTGGTCATCTTTATTTTGTTGTTGTTGTAACAATTTGGGAGTTTCAATTTTTAACAGGACGGTGCTAATCTATTTGGTCAGATTTGGAACGAACCAACTGGGAAAGTATGACGGGGATCATGGCACTTAATGTTAGCATTTCACGTAGTGAAGTTAACTGTTATTCAGTGTTGACATATTGGGCGTGTTCGGCCGAATTAAGTACTTACTAAACTTAGTATGCCAGTAAGCATAAAAAATTAAAGTCTTACAAGCTGACTGTAGCGCTTTTCGGCGAAGACAGACTTACTGGCTTGACATAACACAAAAAACCGGTTTATGTCATATCCCGTACATAAACAATAAGCAAAATGGCGTCGTATATTAAGCCATACTTACTGCGTTAGCACTTATTTTGTGTCCCGGCCGAAAATTTTGTAAGCATAGAAAGTGACTTACTAAATTTAGTAAGTACTTACTTCGGCCGAACACGCCCATTGATTGTCTATTTTTTCGAGTATGAAAATGAGTAAATCTCAAATTACGGTAGCTTTGTATACCGTAGCACATATACTACGGTAGGTGGTAAAGTCAGCAAAATTACGGTATGTTTACCGTAATTACGGCATAGTATGAGACACTGTTCTTCATTCACGATGGCGCCAAAACTATTTATTTTATTTTTTTTAAGCTAATTTGTCCCTTTCTGCATCCGGCTAAGACCTTTATGCAATGCTGTTTTGTCTTCCGTGTGAACAAATTCTTTTTAAGAGTCTTATATCATTATTTACAAAGTCATGTCAGAGTTTTGACTCTTGAGTAAAGCGATGGCCTCGTTACTGAATCTAATTATGTGAAATTTGGTGGCAGCGAGGAACTATACGATACACTTTCTTCATAAATATTTCACTTGTGCACTTTGCTGAACAAAATTAAAAAAAAATTGCGCCTAAGTTAACTAGTTTTATTTATAATTTACACAAAGTTCATTAATAACGAAAAAACTACGAACAACTTCTTTCACGATGGCGCCAAAACTCTCCACTGATTTCAAAGTTCTTTTGCCCTTTTCTAGAACAGGCTAAGACCTCTTTGCCATGTTGCCAGGTCTTCCGTAAAAATAAATTATTTTATTATTTTATTCTAAATTCACTTCTTCGTTTTCTTATTATCTTGGTATCTCCCATTTTAAATAGCCATTTTCTTTACTAAGTTCAAAAGTTATTGCCAGCGTAGGAATTCACCCACACTTTTACTAGAAGTTGCGTACGTGTCATATGTATTTGGTTGCGAAGGGTTGAGCAGCTACACATTCCTCCCCCCCCCGAGGGTTCGAGCCTTGTCGTGGCGGGGGGCTGAGTAACTGGAGTCGAGCCGGGACCCCGGTGAAACCAATACGGACCAGGGAGGGCGCTCCTCAGTACCCCTCTCTGCCCAAGAGGGGACACGAGGAGCGCACATAGGGTGGTGGGCCATTTGGCCCGCGCGGGATGGCGGGCTGAGTCCCTGTGCACCACCTCTGACGGTTTGCGGCCCCTGTTGAGTGGGGTCGCCTGATGGAGATCGCGAGATCTAGCGCCGCTGGGGCTGTGGATGTGTGCGAAAGCGTTCCTGCAGCCCCGGTACCTGGCGAAGGGGTGG